>LR753368.1:747284-850980 GCA_902729485.2 Mus minutoides | reverse complement strand
GTCTCTAGCTGCATATATAGAAGAGGATGGCCTAGTTGGCCATCAGTGGGAAGAGAGGCCCCTTGGTTATACAGACTTTATATTCCCCAATACAGGGGAACGCAGGGGCCAAGGGGTGGGAGCGGGTGGGTAGGGGAGCAGGGCCGGGAGGGGGGAGGATATAGGGAACTAGCTGGATAACACTTGAAATGTAAATGAAGAAAATATCTAATAAAAGTAGTAAAAAAAAAAAAAAAGACACTTCAGATTTTTTTTCCAAATGTTTTGTGTTATAATCAATGATGCTATGAATAGAGTCACAGTCAATTTTTTGGCTGGTTCGTGAATTCTTATTTCTCCACCATACATCCCAAACAGTAAATCAGTGAGTTTAAAATATGCATAATTGTCAACCTTTTCCTGGTTAGGCTCTACCAATACCTACTGAACAGCAGTGTTTAGGGGCATGTTTCCCGGTAACTTTAACAACAGGATATAGCAGAAGAAAATGTGTCTTTCCCAGATTTAAAATGCAGTATGTCTGTGCTTGCCTAGCATGCTCAAGTCAACCGGGTCAATTCCTACAACTGCAAATAAGATATTGTCATTTGTATTTGTGTAATCATTATGTTACCTCAAAGGGAATAGATATAAAGTACACTATTATTAAGGAAAATAATGCTATTATATTTCCAATGAGAAGTAGGTAACTTTCATAACTGCACATGTATTTGGAAAAAGAAAAAATTCTCTTGAAGTATTTTTATAAATCAGCTGACTACTCATGCTTCTTGTTTTGAAATTGCTTCCTTATGCTCTTTACTAACTTCACATTTAATGTGACTGCATTTTCTTTATGAATAAATATATTTTTATGTAGAAATTTTGAATTCCTTATATTTTCACACATTTGCCTATTGCCAATATTTTTTTCCAAGTTTGCCTGTGTTTCATTTAAATGTATTTTTAGATTTGTTTGTTTAAGAGGTTGTCTGTGTTGCCAAGGCCGGCCTTTAACTTCTGATGTTCATGTGATTTTCCTGCTTCTGGAATCACAAGTAGCTGGGACTCCAGGGTGTGTTTCATTCATGGCTGGTGGATATTTTGTTTAATGCAGAAAGTTGATAAATGGTTTTTCATGGGGCTGGAGAGATGGCTTAGAAATTAAGAACATAGACTTCCTTAGCACAGGACCTGAGTTCAATTCCCAGGGCCATGTCAATGCCTTTTGCTTCTTTGGGCATCTGAACTCATGTGCACACATACAGATATTAAACAAATCTTAAAAATTAAAATTATTTGTATTTACTTGTATGTACATGTGCACATGCATTTATAACATGCCACACATATAGAGGTCAGAGGGCAATTTGTGAGAGTCAATTCTCCCCTTTCCTCCCCCTAGGTGGATCCTGGGGTGCTGGACCATGAAAGGCAGTCTGTGTTCTGGTGGAGTAAGGCTTACTCAGGAGACCCGGATGAAAAATCTGTAAGGGACTGAACCGTAAGCTATGCTCCCAAACACAAGCACCTGACACCACATCATAATCCTGTGACTCCATAATCCTGTGACTGTCAGTCACATAGTCAATGTCCCAAGCTCCTGGTATTCTGGCTACAGCCAGGTAAGCTCCTCCCCACAGTTATGTGGCAACAAGTAGCCCAGGCTACTATAAAAAGGGCTGCTTAGCACCTCTGCTCTCTCTTAAGCTCTTGGCCTCTACTTGTCTCTTACCTCTTACTCTCCTTCTCCCCTTTCCTTCACCCTTCTCTCCACATAGCCATGGCTGCCCTCTACTTCTCTTCCCTTCTTTCTCTGCATTTCTACAATAAACACCTTCAAACCATGGACTATCTCTACTCATGGAGATCCACTATGTCAGAGCAACGGAATAGGTCTTCCTCTAAGGAGCCATGCATCTACCTCCCATTGGGAGGCCTTCCTGCACTCCAGCCCTGGCCACCAGCCAACCCAAGTTGCCTACTGAGCTAGCAGCCTGAGCTAGCCAGACTCCCTCATTCCTGCTAACCTGCTAGAGCTCTCCCCCTACTTTCCCCTTCAGCTCCTGGGCCAGAGTCCATCCGAGGGCCTGTTCTCAGCTCTTCCACGACATACCCTGATCTGGGATGTCTGAAAGCAAGAACTAGTCCTCTCAGGACACTGTGAGGCCCAGGGACCCCAAAACCAGCTCTCCCGCTGTAACCAGTGGTCTGTGGTACCCCAGAGTCACAGAGGAGACTGTGCCTTCCCCACCACCCGGATTGGGGTTGGGCCTTTGAGGGCAGTTCCATGGGGTCCCTCAGCAGTCTACCTGAGCTCTGGTGGGACTCGGGTCTCCCACCTCTTTATTTCCCCACACGTGGTGCCCCACACTGGGGATTGAAGTCAGCTCATCAAGTCTGGGAGCAAGTGCCATTTCACTGGCCCAAACATATAATTTGTTCCTCTTAAAATAGCTTTTATTTTATATCCACTGACTATCTTTATTCCAGATCCTTCCTTTACAGGAATTTGGGGTGGAATGATAATATAGTTCAACAGTAGAAGCACTTGTCTAGCACCTGTGAGACCCTGGGTCCTATCTTTACTACTCTCTAGAAGTTCACCAAGTTCTTGCTTTTGTCCTTGGCGTAATTTTGATTTGTTCTTGGACCCAGGCTAAATTGTTGAGGAGAGGAAAACTGCTATGAATGACTCCAGCACTGATCTGTGAACTTCTAGGAGTGCGCCATTCCTCTTCTCTTAACAGAAAGTTAAGGTGGATTTCTGAGTTTGAGGCCAGCGTGGTCTACAAAGTGAGTTCCAGGACAGCCAGGGCTGTACAAAGAAACCCTGTCTCAAAAAAACCACAAAAAAAAAAAAAAAAAGGCAGAAAGTTTTTTTTCTACTAGTTTCTATAATCTTCCTTCCGTCAAAATATGTAAAGGCATAGAGCATAGCTGTTCAGTTGATCAGTTTTAGGAGATGTGGCAAAGGGCTTTTGTTTTCTACAACAAAACAAAACAAATCAAAACAAAAACAAAACAAAAAAAAAAGGTAGGCTGGGCTATGAAGTAAAAGTCTTCCATTTCCAAAAATTAAGAGATTATTAAAATTTGTGAAGAAATCGTTTAGAGCATTTGCTACTCTTGCAGAGGAACCAGGTTCCTAGCACTTGTATCAGGCAGCTCACAACTGTGCTCTAGCTCTAGATAATCTGATGTCCTTCTCTTCATGACCACACAGGCACACAGAGAGAGAGAGAGAGAGAGAGAGAGAGAGAGAGAGAGAGAGGCAGGCAGACATATAGATAAACATATACACATTAAAAACAACAACAACAAACAAAAAAACAAACAAACAAGAAAAAGCAAAACAAAACTGGGGGAGGGTTAATTGTGGTGACATGTACCTATATTCCTAGCAGTTCATAAGATGAAGACAGGAGAATCACAACACAAGTTTAGTCATTCTACAATACATAAGTTTAAAGCTTGCCTGGGCTACAAGATCCTATCTAAGGAAAGTTCTTAGGAAGCAAAGGTGGGCAGATCTCTGAGTTCAAAACCAGCTTGGTCTACATAGGAAATTCTAAGTCAGCCAAAGCTAGTGAGACCCTGTGCAATATACAAACAAACAAACAAACAAACACAAGGATTCAAAGTCTCATAGAAATACAATGGGATTGACTTGAGGGTCTTTTCCTTTCCAAAAATCTCATTTCTAGACAAACACAAAAAGTTTCTGTAAAGAAGAGTCCATCCAAGTGTTGTGGTGGTACATGCTTTAAACCTCATCACATGGAAGATAGAGGAATGTGGGTCTCTGTGTACTCAAGGCCAGTATAGTCTACATAGTGGGTTCCAGATGAGTTAGAACTACATAGTAAGATGTGTCTCCAAATCAAAAAAAACCCTAAAATAAAACAAGAACAAAAAGAACAGTACAATATATACTAGAATTCTGAGAGCTTTATCTGAATAGTTAACCTTTTCTTACACATCTGACAAGTAGAATTCAGACTGCACTGCAGGAAGTATCACCATTAGTCATTTTTATACATGACTTTTAATTGGAAAATTAATAAGGAGTTGATTTTTTTCTTACATCAAGTCACAGACCAAAGCTGATATTAAACTATTAAGTTATGCTTACAATAACTCTAGAAGAAATAAATATGTAAGCCAGAATAGTTGTAGAGTTTTAAGGCTGAGCAAGCAACAAAGTTCTTTCCAATTCATGACAGATAATGTTGCCAGTGACCCTCCAGGTAGCAATGATCACATCTATTTGTTTATTTTGGAAAATATATAGGTATGAACAAGAGATTCAAAACTGAAAGATGAAAACCAAACCAAGGACGACCATGTAAAAGAGTATCTATATCTGGGATTGGGTAACAGCACCTACTTGTCCAGCCTCTGTGAGAAGATGATGCCCACTGCAATAACCCTTCTAAAGATGTGAATGCCAGGTTTCCTTTAGTTCTGGTTTAGGGTCTACTGTATTATCATTTCTATACATATCATCTCATTTGACTCATAGAAATCTTGAGTCACTGATGATGATATGGTTTCTGTGGCATTCAATTATACGATGATTTAATAAGGTATGATACAATGGATATTAAATAAACTTAAACAACATTGTTTTCTTTTTTTACTAAGCACATCACTAAAACATTTTCTGCATTCTTAATGAAAACCATTTTCAATAATGGTTTGGGGACACAATATTTTTAAACATCTAAGTATTTAGCCTTTAATATATAAAAATAGGAATATGTGGTGTACTATTAGTGCCTAGTCTATAAAACAAAATCTCCTAGTATGCAATGTTTGCAGTTTAATTTAGTCATTTTTATACATGACTTTTAATTGGAAAATTAATAAAGAGCTGACTTTTTTCTTACATCAAGACACAGACCAAAGCTGATAATAAACTATTAGTTTATATTTACAATAACTCTAGAAGAAATAAATATGTATGCCAGAATAATACATCATTAACATCAAAACTCTTTGGAATCTTTTGGACTTGAGTTTGAAGCTGGGGAAGTTTACTAGCCTCTTCCAGTACCAGCTTCTCATGTGTGAAATAGAAGCAGCACTAATATCTATAAAGAAAACGATCATCAGGGGAAATAATATTAGCCAAGCATTTAGCATGGCAAGTATTCACTGAATTATTGTTGTTACTAATGGGGAATACAACATATAGCCATTTTGGAAGGAAGGATTTAAAACAATTTAAAGAAATAATAAAAATATCAAAGAGTGGGGGCTGGTGAGATGGCTCAGCGGGTAAGAGCACCCAACTGCTCTTCCGAAGGTGATGAGTTCAAATCCCAGCAACCACATGGTGGCTTACAACCACCCTTAATGAGATCTGACGCCCTCCTCTGGTGCGTCTGAAGTCAGCTACAGCGTACTTATGAAGAATAATAAGAAACGAAGCCTTGGACCGGAGAGACCAACCCGAGCAAGTGGGGCTGTCCGGAGTGAGCGGGGCTGTCCGGAGCGAGCAGAGCCAAACGGAGCGAGCGGGGTTGACTGGAACAAGGAAAAAAAATATCAAAGAGTAAACTCATGACAAATGTAGCTTTTTAAAAAGCAGACAAGTGGTTGGCTTTTCAAAATCCAAATATATGTTGGGTAGAAAGAAAATATTTTTTGAAAAGTATTTGTTGGTTTGAAGTAGCTCAGTGCTACAGCACTAGCTTAGCACATGTACATAGTTTTCATCCCTATCATTAACAAAAGTATTTACAGAAATATTACTACACAGTGTTAGCAGTAAGGATAATGAAAAGCACATTTAAAACTAAACTGCTGTTGTTGTTTGTTTATCTTTTGAGACAGGGTTTCTCTATGTAGCCTTGGCTGTCCTGGAACTCACTCTGTAGACCTACCTGTCCTGGAACTCAGAGGTCCACCTGACTCATCTCTTTCCTCTGCTGGGATTAAAGGCATGTGTTACTACCACTAGGCTACAAACTAACTCTTATTACAAATATTCATTGACAGATAAGACTGAGTCTGAGGTCAGAGTGCAGAGGCTTAAGATGTTAAAAAGTCATAGAGCAAGATCTTGTTTTATCTTTGTACATAGATCTGTCTTTAATGTTTTCAGAAGCTGTTCAGAAACTCATTTAGGATATTGAATTTCCTGGATATTATTAAACCTTTCACTCCTATATTTAAGCCTTATTTGAGGAGAGTATGGAGCTGAAACTAAGAGGACTTTCTTCTTGATTTTAAAGAGCAGATTTTAGAAATCTCAGGAGAATTTAACAGGGGCCACATAGTGAAGTCTGGGTTACAGTTTTTAGTTCCCAATAGATTTGTGCTCAGCTAATTTAGTCTTAGGAGAGACGTATATAGAACTATTGAAATTACCTAGCTCCTCAACACAAAGAATATTTCCTGATTTTTGTTTCTTGTGTTGTCTATTTTGTGTCTCAAAAATTGGCCTTTTTTTAAGCCATGTGAATATGCAATTATTTTCTTGGATTAGAGAGAAGTGCTTTACTCATGTGGTTTGGAAAGGCTTCCTTTCCTGGTTGTTTTCAGAGTGGGAGGCATTCCAGTCTGAAGGTCAGAGAAGTCATGACACATTATGGGCAAGCTCATCATCTCCTTACTTCACAGTGATTTCAGAAGAGCATGATGCAGGCAGCAATGTAAGTCTTGGTCATGATGTTCGGTGGCAGAACATTTGGGTTTCCCTACAGGTGGAATTAGTAGGAAGTGAGTCATTATTCATTACATTTTTTGGAAAAGTAAGAAGAGAAAAAGTTTAGAGTGAAATTGAATACAGGCTTATAATTCACTTCTGTCATCCACAAGGGAGGATGATGTTCTGCATTAAGCTTGTTCACCAGAAAGGCTCACAAGAGCATGGTTCTTATGCTAAGTGCCAATTAGATGAGAATAGAAAGAGAATACATGGTTCTTGAAGTCTTTATTGGATATTATTTATGTTAGGAATGTGTAAAGATGCATTGTGCAAACACATCATTTTTGTATGACTAAAGATTCTGATGAAGAAGTACATAGAGACAGTGGTGGTAATGGGCAATGTGGAGAACTAAGTAGTTACGGAATGGGTAAAGGACACAGGAAATAAGGAGTACTCTTAATGGGTCAGAAGGAAATGAATAGAAATCACCTTACCTGAGAAACTGAGCTCCACTTCACTGGTCTGCACAAAGACAGACAGTTTAATTCACCATGGGTTTGCTGGATCAAGATTCCCATTCAACAAATTTCCCAAGTGGAGAGGATTCCAAGAGTTGAAATCTGAGTGACAGACAAGACCCTTCAAATGCTATTGTGTTTACTAATGGGAAACTCTTTGCAAAGTCAAACTCTGAATAGGGGTTGTATTTCTTTTTTTGTTTGTTTGTTTGTTTTTCGAGACAGGGTTTCTCTGTGTAGCCTTGGCTGTCCTGGAACTCACTCTGTAGACCAGGCTGGCCTCGAACTCAGAAATCGCCTGCCTCTGCCTCCCAAGTGCTGGGATTAAAGGTGTGTGCCACCATGTCTGGCTAGGGGTTGTATTTCAAAAGACCAAAACTGTCTCAATACAAAAAATCTACTTTGAAGGTAAACAATTCTTTGAATTGAGTGATTCAGTGTTTAAGACTCCCACATCAGAAATGCAGATGTGTGAGGAGAAACAATTCAAGGATGTGTTAATTTGATTTTTAGGTTGTTCAATGTTTAGGATTAAAACTTGTTTTCAGATCTAAAGGACTAACAAGACAAACAGGAGCTAACCCATTGGAATTTGAAATTAAGGGCCTTTCCTTATTTCAAATAAACATGTCTGAAGAGTGTTTTTTAGGTACATCAGTCATGGCTTAGCCTCCGATACCTTTAGTTGTTGCCTGTTGGAGAACAGTGGTGAGAGCTTGCATTCCAAGATGTCATGGCTATTCATGTTTTCTATGATAATATGATTCTAGCTAATATAACATTCCTAGATTTCATAGTCTGGAGGAAAGTTGACAGCTTGGGAAGTCTAACAAGTCATGAGGATGGAGAGAAAGGAGTGTGGGTGTTGGAGAGAAGGCTTTCCATTCTTCTGTGCTATCAAAATAGACAGTCTGGCCCCTTCCCCCTTTTACAATTATGTATAGGAAATCTGGAAACTTCTCATTTTACTTACCAAGTCACTTTTAGGAGTACATACAAATTTATTTGGGGTAGAAATTGGGTTTAAAAAAATCACAAGGCTTTTCCCTCCACATACTCCTCCTCTTCTCTTCTCCCCAGTCTTCCCAGGAACAGCTGTTTAGTTGAGGCTCCCTTGTATCTGTGCCTAGGCTCTTTTTTGTGTCTTAGTCCAAGTTGCCACATTCATTCCTAAATTAACAAATGTATGTGGCTGGCTTTGGTCTCCTATCCAGTCTTTGCTGGCATACCAGTTACTGTGGACAATATTGGGGTGAGAAGCTCTCTCTCCCAATACTTTTTGCCTTATGGTTGCTTACGGCAAAACTACAAACTCAAAGCCTCCTAGATACAGCGGCTTTATGGTTGCACTGAAGCATCCCTGAAATTAATGGCAAATATTCACTCTGGTGAGGAGTAGTTAGGAAGGCAGCATTGGTCTTTGAACCAAAGCAGAAAGGGCTCAGTGGATGGCTTTGACTAAGTGGGAGGCAGTTCCAAACCCACACAGCTCTCAAGATCTCAACCCACATAGGTTTCTAATTTTTCTTTTCCACAACCTTCCTCAATTTCCAGCGACCAAGGGTTCAGCCTTCTTTCCTCCCCTCAATATTTTTGATTAGGGGCTCAATCCAAAACTCTTTTTTTTTTTCTGAGCCAGGGTTTCTCTGCGTAGTCCTGGCTGTCCTGGAACTCAGAAACTCACTTTATAGTCCAGGCTGGCCTCAAACTCAGAAATCCACCTGCCTCTGCCTCCCAAGTGCTGGGATTAAAGGCATGGGTCACCATGCCCGGCTAGTCCAAAACTCTTGATAGGAATGCTTTCCTGATCATCAGACGCCAAGGACACCTAATTAAAGATGGCCATTGGCCCTGAAAATATCTGTGAAATTAGCCTGTATGGGATCAAGGATTTTTATCCCTCTAGGCAGGGCTAGGAGGACTTCAGAAAGTGCCAAGAAAGACAAAGTCTCTGGAGTTTAGTCACCAACAACCTCAAATTATGATTGAGTTGTATGATTTTGGGGTACCCAGGCCCAGGGAGTGAGAGTGTCAACAACCCCACATGCCATTAAACTGGAAGCAAGCTAATGCTCTTGAAGACTTGCTTTTCTTTCTTTCTTTCTTTCTTTCTTTCTTTCTTTCTTTCTTTCTTTCTTTCTTTCCTTCTTTCTAAGTGTTCAGCACCACTACTAGCTACATTTATTTCTTGCTTACTTTTCTTGTTTGTGGGCTTTGCCTTTAACATATCTTGAAGTCAACCAAACTCCCCACATGGTGGCTCTCTTGACTAAAAAGTTGCGCATTGAATTGTGAATTTTAAATGCGTAGTCCTGGAGATTTTAAAATGTTTTTCCAGATGGAACTCATTTCAAAATTCAAGTGGGAGGCAAAAGTGGGAATTTTAATGGAGTTCACCTTTGACTCAAACGTCAGGAGAACCACTGTAGGCAATAGTTTTGGACAAGTTTGTTATGAAAAGCAGTTCTGCTGGATTATCTTTCCTGTTCACTGCAGACTCTTTGTGTGAGGGCCAGGAAAGGTGGCCACTGAATATGTAGTTTAGGAATGTAGACACCCCAACCTAAAGTAGCAGAAAGATATAATATAACACAAAGAGAAACATCCCCTGTGTAGAAGTAGTTTGTTGATAGTATTCAATCTAAAGCTAGGAGAAAACTAAGCGGAGGCAGGCATCTTTGGATCATTCAAAGTCAGGAAATAAGGAAAATTTTTGATTACTGGAGAAAGTATTAAACCTCAAATAAAGGTAGTAATAGCATTAAAAGTGAGAAATACTGTGGCTTGGAAAAAGTACTCAGAACTAACAGCTTATTTAAATACTTATTTAAACTAAAATCGTAGTATAGGAAGCACTCCTATCTAATTGTAATTTCCTCTCTCTCTCTCTCTCTCTCTCTGTATGTGTGTCTGTATAAGATTCAAATAGTGAAAATGCACACTAATGGTTATTGATGCTTCCATTTTCCCTTGAAAAGAAAGGCTTTCCAGATTTCCTAGTGGGCCAGAAATTTGTGAATCTTCTGAAATTACTCAGGTGCTTAGAAGGTCCCTAGTGAATGTAATCTTTCCTTATTGCTTTCTTCTTTTCATTTTATTTTTAGTTAAAAATATCAACTATCCCCAGGGAAGGGTTCCTGGTAGTAACCTTCATCAAGACAACTTGTGCAAGGAATCCTCCTGCATTCCCACTCTGTATTTCCCTAAACAGAATTCAACATATAAGAGAAATTCAAGAGACACACGTTTCACCCTCACAATCTTAAAATTTCGATTCTTGCAGAAAACATAGTGCCATAGTTTAAAATTTTAAAAACCAGTAAGAGCCACAGAGAGTGTGAAAGTGTGCAGACAGGGAAGGTAAAGATCCATCGGAATACCAGGACTATCTCAGAAGAAAAACCTTTGCACTAAGGCAGGGATTAAGAAGGTACTGAGCACTGGGACATTCATGGACACAGAATCCAAGGGAAGATTAATATGAACAGCGGGGTGATTTAGACAATGAACTCCCACAGTAAGTGCACCACTGCCAAAGCTTCAAATTTAGAGGCTGTAGTGAAAATTAAACCAGTGGCAAATTTCAAAATTTGTAGCATCTGAGCCCAAATAGTTCAGCACCAAGAGCCTGGACAGCACCACAGGCTCTGCTCCTAGTCTCATCCATCAATCTATTCAGAGACAGACTGTCAACACAGCTAGACTCATTAGATATTTACTGAAAACCCTCTAAGACTTTCCTTTAAAACACAAAACGACTTCCACATTTAGTAGCCTATCTGGAAAAGGAATTAGGAGATCTAAATTAAAATTATTAATAGGAGCTCTTGATGGTGCTTAAGTCTAGAGATCAGAGTTGTCATTGGTGGGGGTCCAGTGAAAAGTAAAAAGAAGCAGGGACTTAATAAAAACATGACTTCACCATCCTCTAAATTGTACGAGTTCTTTACTTGTCTTTGAGAAATCAGTGAAATCGGAAACCATCAAAATAATTGGACTTCTTAAAAATTGCATTGTGTGAGTGAAAGGTGTTTATCAGAATCCGATGACTCCGGATCTTATCATCCTGGAGGACATCACAGAATAGTTAATATGTTCCTTGAGGGACTAGGATGCTGACGTCTTTTACTGATACCGGATCATTACGTGACTGGGGGGGAAAAAGGAAGTCATATCATGAATAAAAATCGGAGTGCCACAGTGCAACCAAAATATTCTGTACTTGAAGGCAGACAGATGTTGACAAAAAGGTGTCTCCTGAAACCACGTTCGGACAGCTTATTTTGTTAACTGCATATATAAATACGAGCAGAAGACCAGTCACCTCTGTCAGCAGCAGAAGAAGCATCATCTTCAGACGCAGCCTGAGACCTCAGAGCAGAGAAGGTGCCTCTGACTCCCTACTCCCGACTTCCGCAAGCTGCCAGATCGTCTCCCACAGAGGCCATCTTCCCTTTCCCCCCTGACTTTTCCTCTTTTCTTACCCATTAGCTTCTTCTCCCGGTGGACTTAAGTCCACTCTGCTCCCCCTCCCTTTGGCTGCTCGCCTACTCTCTCTTCTACATCTCTCTCCTCGCCCACTTCCTTCGGTGTCACGCTCCCTCCTAGTTTTGTGCGTCTACAAAGTTTTGAGCGGAATTTTAGCCTCAGCAAACAAGTCTCCCCAGCATCTTCAGCTAATTCCCGCGGCTTCTCTCCAGACACCAGCTCCAGACAGTGACTGATGCTTCTCCGGTTGTGATTCCAGCGCAGAAACTCGAGGGAGCCTTTGCCCGCCGTCCTACTTAGTCAACCCTTTCCTAGCCACCGTAAGAGTCTAATAATAAGGGGTGTGTGTGTGTGTGTGTGTGTGTGTGTGTGTGTGTGTGTGTGCGCGCGCGCGCGCGCGTGTATTGAGATTCTTAGCATACTAACCGATTGATTGACTACAGGCTCCCTCCCTGTGCTGCCAGCAGCATCAGTGTATGAGTTAGCCTTCTTTAGTTCAAGGTCTGGCTAGTTACTGGTTGCTGGGCACACACAAAGCTATTTTTCCCCCGAACTATACCAAGAGAGAAGTAGCTGGACGCCCCGGCGTGGCTAACTGGTGTTTAACACAGCGAGCCACAGTTTCACTGGCTCCCCAGCTCCCAGGTGTTTCTTGGGGTTAGAAGGTAGAAAGCCAGGAGCGATCTCACTCACTGCGTGCTCTCTTTCCTCCCTGGCGCAGAATGACCATGTGTAGCGGAGCAAGGCTGGCCCTGCTGGTGTATGGGATAATAATGCATAGCAGTGTCTCCTGTTCACCTGCCGCGGGACTCAGCTTCCCTGGGATCAGGTAAGTCCTTCCCTAATATAAGTTAGGTCTTCCCTTCTCCAGACACCCACTTTAGTTGCCTCCTTGCAGATCTAGATGTCAGGCTCCTAAAGCATCGCTTCCTGCGCGCTCAGGCATTTCTACAGCCTTTGGTTAGGTGGACCCCTTTGGGTCCCTAGCTCAGCCTGAGGATCAGAGAGGCTCTAGTACAGCCAGACTCCCTCCTTACTCACCAGTAAAGAGAGTGAGTTTCCTATCTTTGTAGAAATCTTCCCTCTGAAGGTGGCAGGGTGCATCCCCCTCCCGGCTTACCTTTTCTTTTCTTTTTTTCATTTCTTTTTCTCTTCTTTTTTTTTAACCTATTCTTTGAGTAAGTTGGCAAACTTCAGTTCCTAGATCAAAGCCCGGGGCGGGGGCTAGAGTGAAGCTCTCCCTGCTTTGCTTTGTTACTGCCTAGTCTGGACTATTGGGGCGGGGTCTCTTGCTCCTATGTCCTTCCTGTTGTCTCGTTCGAATTCTTCCCACTGGAAGAGCTTTCTTTAAATTATACCCTGTTTCAACTGGAGTTGGAGCCCTAGAATTCCTTGGGGTGGGGGTGTTGGCCAGACATGGTTAAGGAAAAGCTATTTGAGAGACGAAATAGCACAAGAAAGAGAAAGCAAAGGAGAGAGAAGAAACGGATACGAAGGAGGGAGAGAATGCCAGCAGGCAGGAGGGGTTGGGAGGACAGCCTAGCTCAATTGAGGATGCAGAAAACCTGGCTTTTGTCTTGGCTTCTGATTCTAATAGTGAGACGCTGCGTAGGTTCCCTATCGCAGCTCCAGAAACCCTCACCCGTATGCGGGACAGTGGAAATGCGTGGGGCCAAGTGGCGTGTGTGCGGGGTGGCACTCAGGGCAGCCAGGAGAGCGCGGCGTTGAGCTGACTCTTGGAGCCCCGCCCAAGACCTCTGCCTTAGGGGTATCTGACCATTGATGTTTTGGCAGACAGAAATCCTAGCTTCTGTAACAGGATTCCAGCATGTGGGCACAAGGGCAAAGCAGGGCTGGCCAGAAAGTCTGGGACCTGGGCTGGGGTATCCTCGCGGGTGGGGGGAAGGCTAGTTATGTCGGTGTGGAGGAGCTCATCTGGCCTCTCCTGGGAGGGCGAAAAGGCAAGCAAGAGCCCGGCCCAAGAACGATTGAATTCTGACTAGTGAATGTTATTTGTCCCGATTGCAGTCTGAGTACTCCTGGAGCCCAAAGCCACCCGGCTTTGTATTTTCGTCCTCTTCTGCCTGTCTTTTGTCCCACAGAGATGCGGTATGTGAGGAGCCGGTGAGGTCGCTGAACACCTCCGGAATGTCAGTCCAAATTCACCCCTTTCCTTGCTCTTTAAGGTTGAGATGAAATCCAGCCTCCCCGCCATTGCTAACAGATAGCAGGAACTCTTTGTTTAATTGACTCGAAAGCTCTTCTTTCACCTCCAGCTATTCTCAAAGTTCCGTGTACCTAGCACTTTTCCTGGGTGATAGGCTCTGGAGCGCTCTGCCACACCACAGTATGAACCAAACTAGCTAAGTTTAGGGACATCTATTATTCATGTTCCTAGCAGATTCTCTCCAGCCTAAAATAGATGCTGGAGGTTCTCCGTGACCTACATCTGCGCAGGGAAGGGCTCCCCTGGGCTCGGCGGCTCGGATGGGGGTGGCTGCTGATGGAGTTGTCCTCCTGTATCCAACCTATCCACTCATTCCTTCTTTTCTTCCCTGGGTCTCCCCGTCTCCGATTCATATCATTTCTTAGGATCTTTCTCATGAGAGCTAAATACTACTTAGGGAAGCTTGGGGAATCCAGTGAGGGAGAAAGCGGGTGTTTTCTTTGGCCAGGTGTAGGGGTCTACACGGTTGTCCAGTGGCCCTGGCGGAGATAGTTGTTTCTCCTGAGATGTGAGCGAATTTCCCTGTGGTCCTTCCAGTAGGAACTGCTGCTGGGTGGAGTTCCCTTACCTTGTCCCCGGGACCGTTCTGGAAGTAAGGGCAATTCTCCGTGGGAAACCATAACGAAGAAGGAAAATCAACTGGACCTTTTTGGGACTTTGCAGAACTAGGAAGTGACTTTTAATGACCCTCCTTTTGGCTATTCCGCAGACCAGAAGACGAGGCTTACGACCAGGACGGAAACCCGCTGCAAGACTTCTACGACTGGGACCCTCCCGGCGTGGGGAGCCCCGCCTCCGCGCTGCGTGACGCTTACGCCCTTTACTACCCTGCGGACAGGAGGTACAACCCGCCCGGCTTCCGCCTGTGGCTTGGGCCTAACCTGGCAGAAGGGACCGGGTAGGGGCTCTAAAAGTAGGGCCTTTTCTGTTAAAAGAAGGGTCCTTAAGCCTCCCTTCCCATGAGAGCTACAGAAAATTAGCAGTCAGATCCCTGTGGAGCCCAAGCCCCACCACGGGACTGAAAGCTCTGAGGCCAGGGAGGTGTCAGTGAGTGTGCGACTCTGTAGGTGGGGAGCTTTCAGGCCACACTAAATACCACCTTCGATTCACCCCTGGGGAACTTCCCTAAGTTACTACCAGGTCCCCTGTCACTACCGGTAGTTGGGTCATCCTCCTGAAAAGCCCAACAGTGGGAGCCTTGGCTATCATTTGAAGGGCTGAGGCAGTGAGTGACCCACGTCGAATTCTTTGTTTCCCTATTAGAGATGTCGCCCACGAAATCCTTAACGAAGCCTATCGAAAAGTCTTGGACCAGCTGTCCGCCAGGAAGTACCTGCAGTCGGTCGTGGCCAGGGGCGCGGGGTAAGAGTTTGTGAAAGAGTTAACCTTCAAATGATGCACACGCCATGGTGGGTGCGTTTGTAGAATCCGCATGGGGAGAGCGGGGCAGCTTTTACGTTTATGCGCGCCCACGCGCCTGAGGGTGTGTCTGCGTCCTGGCAACAAGGTGGATACTACAAGCCTTGGGCGGAGTTCTAAAAACTGGGCGTTTAAATTTGTCCTAAAAGACAGGGAAGGTGAAAGAGAAAGAGGGAAACTGAGGGTTAGACTCTTGTTCAAGAGAACCCAGTCAAATCAGATAACCTCCTTTCCAGGTTCGTGGGAGGGTTTGTCATAATTGAGGGGAGGAGCACTAGGTTTACTATAAAGGCAAACCGAAGGAACAAAGTCCCCAAATTTGTATACTTAAAAAACATATATGTAATATATGATATACATATAGATGTATGATCTCACGCCAGACAAGCCCAGAGCTAAGGTCTTGCGTGAAGTCTGTGTCAGCAGAAAGCAACATTTTAATAAAGCCCAAGGGAAAGCTGATTACATTTTAACCATGAATAATTCATGCGGTGAAAAATATTGCCTGCAGTCTGTCGCCTTATATCACTATCACGTTTTTTCAACTTAACATGCGCAAAGAGAGAAGCGTGCCCATGTTTGCCTAGATTTGAGTAATCGATGATCTGGTAGGAGCCCACCGGCCTTTAGGGACTCTTGTATGTCGGGTAGTGCAAAGGCAAAAGTCCGGACAATTTAGCTAGAGTCATGGATAGTGTAATCTTGAGAAGCAATGCTTAGAGAAAAGCTTGAAGGATTCTTCGAACGCCTGGAGTGCTTCAGAAAGATCTAGAAAAATATGAAAGATCTAGTGCCAGGAAACTGAGTGAGAAGGAGGGACTCTGGGGTCTCAGTCACAGTATTCCCTCCAGCGGGTAAGGAGTAAAAGTGGGCTGCCCAGTGACGTTAGGAATCCTGCCTGCTCCCAGCGGGCTCCCGCACGGGGGTGGGGCCCACTTGTTTTCCCTCAGCTACTCAATGTGTCTCCCGCCCCGCCCCCACTCTCCGCCCCTCTCCTTGCAGGGAGAACCTAGGCGGCAGCGCTGTGGACGACCAGGCGCCCCTTACCAAACGCCACTCGGACGGCATCTTCACAGATAGCTACAGCCGCTACCGAAAACAAATGGCTGTCAAGAAATACTTGGCAGCCGTGCTAGGGAAAAGGTATAAACAGAGGGTTAAAAACAAAGGACGCCGAATAGCATACTTGTAGCGATGAGTTGCTGGCTACCTTGTGTATAAAATGAAAAGTCGTTTTCCAAATTGACTGACCAGTCATCACTCGTGTTCTTTCCAAACATGTATTTATGTATCAAGTAAAGCCATTAAATGACTATTTTGATAATAATATTGTTTTTCTTTTTATGAAGCACTAGAGAATGCACAGATATACTTTGTGGACCAATTATTGATATATATTATAAGTATATATATTAAGAATATATAAGTATAACAGAGAGCAATTCATAAGGGTGCACAAGGATTGAAAATTCGCCTGAGCTGTTTATGTTTTTATATAAAGTAAATAGAGAAAATAGACAACCATTGTTTTGAATATTACTCCTATTTTTGTAAACTGGAATTAAAGGATAGTATTTTTATCCACAACCGTCTTGAAGATACCAATAATGGCCATTTATACAAAAAACAATGATGCCCTGCTCCAGGGAAATTCTGAGGTAATGACTTGGGGAATTGCTGAAGGGCTTTCTTTCCCTATGAGTCTCTGGGGCAGACTGCTTGAACCCCAGCCTAACTAACTCAAGTGGACATTGTCCCACTGGTTGCAGGGCAAATCCAACACTTTCAGTTTCTTTGATTATGTGTATTTGTCTCTCCTCAGACTCTCAGCCCAGAAGGAAATTCTAATTACACAACAGCTCGATCCAAATTGTGCTTCTCCCCAGAATCCATGTCATTCCCTGGTAGAAGGGTTGAGGAACTGTACAGAAGAGACAGCCTTGGAGAGAGAGCTCTCTTTTCTGTACTTCCTGATTCTTCAGGGAACAGACTATCCTAAGGCTAGGGCAATTGGAACAAAGTGAAAGATATATAGGGGGGTTGGTAAAGGCAGAGCATGGTGATTTGAGATTTGAGAGTTGCCTCAGGTCTGAGAATCTGGGGTCAAGTCTAGCTCCTCTGTAGGTTCCACTGCCTGACAGATCAGGTGCTGGCGTTAGAATGAATGCAAAGTACAATGTGTTTTTCTCCAGTGCTGTTCATGCTTTTCATGTTGTGAAATGGCCAGGATCCTCCCCTTTGAACACTGCTCTGCAGAAGCCACCTCTGTTCTTTGTGGTTTTTCTGGAGACCCTCCTTCCTACCCTTGCCCTTGTGCATTGTTTTAGAATCATTTGCCATTTTCTACTCACTTATCTTAAATTTGTGAATGCTAGTTATTTTGTTGTTGTTGTTTGATGCAAGCAGTTAATGTGAAGTTTAGGAACCCCTGTGTAGCTACCACAGAGTAATTATGCACTAAATATGAACCTTTTGTTTCTTGTTTATTGAGTTTGTAGGTAAAATGTATTTTTCTATATTATGGCTTATTGCTTAGTAAAATTTATTTCATAAAACCAATCTTTGTCATATTAGAATGTGTAGTGTTCCAATGCTGCTCAGTATGACTGATAAATCATTTAAACCCCATCTTCATATGTATGAGTACTATCTTATATTTGTTCTCAAGAGTGATGGAAGGAGGATCCCACACCCCACCCTTGTATCCTGTCTTGGCTTAAAAAAAAAAGCATGTCTGTTTCTTGTCAATTTCTTTATAAACAAAAGAACCTTCACCTACCAAACAGATCAAGCAGCAACAAACCAGCCAGCCTCCCAAATTTTAGGCACAAATTAAAAACAAAAACAAAAACAAAAACAAAAAAACAAAAAAAAACAAAAAACCAAACCAAAACAAAAAAGAAACAAGAAAAAAAAAAAAACATTAGTTTGTAAAGTTTAAAGGACTTTTCCTTTTTCCTGTACAGATTTAATTAGTATGAAGTCAGGCATCTAAGAAAACAACTGTATTTGCATTCCCAGGCGGGTGGATGGATGCTGCAGCAGATCACATTGCAAACAGAGAAAGCAAGCAGACACTGGATTTCAGCCTGTGTCCAGCTACAGGATCAATCTTTAAGTCTGCAGTCTCCTCAGGCATTGTGACCCGGGATGCAGTTTGCAGCTTTAGTGCCTTTCTTTGCCTTTTAAATCGCCACGAATCACAGATGGCTATTTAGTGGCCCTTCAATGCTGCAACACATCGGCTTGCGTTTTAGTCTTAGTTATTTGTTTCTTGGGTAATTGTTTGTGTCAGCTGTTAGTGGTAAAACTGGGCTCTAGTGAACCTTTTATTTATGAAGTCTAACTTAGTGTTCATGTGGCTAGTGGCAAGCATTTTACAGTGATCACCCAATTTAATCTTTTGTATACTTTTTAGAAATGCCAAGAGCCTTACTAAACTGAAGCAGATTTATGATATAGTGATGATATAGGTAGATGTTAGTCTTGAAGCTCTTATTTTGTGTGCAACTGATTATACAAACATATTAACCAAGCATTATTACACACATAATATCTATAACTAGGACTTTGATAACTGTTATATAAAGTGTGTAAAATTTGTATGAATAAATTTTTGTAAACAATCCACCTTGGTCTAATGTTTGGAGAAAACAACACATTCAGGAAGTAATTATTTTAAAACCTTTTAAAGTATTATATTTCATTAGCAGTCATAAGAGGTTTTTTTTCATGTCTGGAATATATATCAACCTAATCATTCATGCATCTCATAATTATTCTCTAAAATCTGCATGATGGGGTACTGGACTCAATTAAAACTTTGAAATAGCTGCTCAGATGGAGAGACTAAGAAGTCACTACGCCCAGAAATAGACAAGGATGTTAGAACGTTTGTAAGCTACATGGTTAGATTAGTATCTATCTGATGGTGTGAACATACCTGGCTTAGTATTTAGAAAGTTATCAGGCAATGGGGGTAGACCATATTGCAGTGTTAGGTATTCTTACAAAGTAACTACGTTTTTAAAAAGTACCTGTGTATTAACTAGGTCTTGACAAAATTTTGTATAAAATTATTTAAATAATCAGCTTGGGAATTGTAGAGATGTGTTAAGAGACAAAGTTATTGATCGCTGAAATGTTTTCAGTAGAAGGATCAAGGACATGATTAATCAAGGAGTTAGCAAGAGTTTTAAAACAAAATGTACTTAGAAGCCTAAGAGAAACACATAAGGTTATTTGTGGATAATATACATTATTAGTTTAAATTAGTAAAAATTTAAAATGAAAACTCCATATATTTTTCCCAGTACACTTTTTGTTGTTCTTGTCCATTTCTAGGTTAAAAAAATGCTTTGAGAATCACTAACAATCATAACCAGCCACTTGGCAGAATGTAGATTAGTATAAATGGGTTAAGTTACCAGTTAGGCCTATGTATTTGTAAATATATTTTGAGTCTGAGTCATTATTCTGGTAGATTGGGACTGGGAGGAACATAGCACATTTCAAGTGTGCTCAAGTAATAAGTCAACAAAAGTCACAATAGTATTTAAAGACTAGTAAAACTTCAAAAAATTATTTGTAAAGCATAGCTAACATTTAGAATTATATATGAGGAACCCAGATCTAGAAAGTAGATACATGTAGAAAATAAGAAAAGAGTATAGTATAATTATTTTTATATCAGATTTTATCTGGTAAGAAGATTTCTTTCCCCTTCATTTGTATTTTTTTTCCTGCTCTGTCACAGTGTAATGAATGAAGAAAATGAAAAAAGAAAATGTATTTGGTTGAGGACTTGTTAAAGAAATAAAGATAAACCCTAGACTTGGCTGACATCAAGTGAAATTCTGATAAGTAATTTCACTTGTTGTATTTTTTTTAAATGAGATAGATTAAGTTACAGGCCTTATTAGGAAGACTTGAGAGAGTTGAGTTTTCAAGGGTCTAAAATATGTGCATTATTGTTTATTGCCTGCTAGGAACAGTGAGATTCAATAGAAAACACATTAAATACCTGAAATGGGCAGGCATGCTGGCCAAAGAGTTTAGCTGACATCTAATTGTGATTTTTCTGTAACAATATCATTTGGGACTTCTTGTTAGTGATGAAAAGTCTAGGGTTATACTAGAAAAAGTGAGCCTGCATTTTAAATAAAAATGCTACATTTATGTGCACTAAATTTGAGACCACTTAGATTTAGAATTTGATAACATACATAGACAAATACATATATTAAAATTAGTTATTTTTCATATTAAATAAGCATCAGATTACATACAGTAATTAATGTAACAAAGCCATATACTTCCCTCAGAATTGGCCTTTGGTTCTTGGACAATTATACTATTTTCTTTAAGTCATTAAGACTACTAGTTAGCATTATTACATGAGTATTCTGGTTGTCCTCACCCCTTGACCCTCCAGTTACAGGTAGTTCCAGAAGGAAAGTGATTTTCTAAATAGAGTCCCAGAACATTTAGTCATGTGATTAGAAGATTGATGCTATACTAGAGATCCTGGGTAGCTAGCTGGCACTAATTATGGGGACCAAGAAGTCAGTTTTCAATTGTATTACATCTCGGCTTGGTTTTAAGGCTTTTAACCTTCTGAACTATTCACAAAATGACTTCACCTGGAAACTTCACTGTAGCCTCAATCACATCTTCACACCTGCACAGCATCAGAAACCAGGACCAAGCTAGCAGTCTTTTCTTCTACTCTTATACCCAAAGAAAAAGAGCACTCATTCCCCTTGCAGCTACTCCTGTTCCCTTGATCAGTTAGAGCTTTGTTTTGTATTCTGTCCTTCTAATAAGCTGTTACTGAATAGTCACCACTGACAAAGTTCAAGGTTCTTTGGGTTAATTTTCTGTTACGCTTTCCTTTGTGACCCCTTTTCACATTAGACTTTTCTTTTTACAATAACAACATATAGCTATAAAAATAGGTATATACATCAAATACTTACCATAACAAATCATATATTTATTTTAGAACAATTGTTTGCTATAAATATATTTTTACTATTTATAATATATGAAAGGAAATTTTTCATACTAATGAGCTGGGTGGACTTCTTTTTATATAAGGAATTGAATCTTGACTGAATATTTAATACTGCAGAATACCTCTGACCTTTAACAGAGTTGACAATTTATAGTCATTAATACTAAAATGTTGTTTGCATCAATATATATTATAAAATGTCAGAAGTATGTTTAAGGTCATTTCGGATATTTCTGGAAATTACTGAGCCAAAATTTATTTACTTATTTTTTAAAATAATTTGTTTAATTTTATTTTATGTGCATTGGGGTGAAAGTGTCAGATTCTCTGGAACTGGAGTTATAGACAGTTGTCAGCTGCTATGTGGATGTTGGGAATTGAACTTGGGTCTTCTGGAAGGGCAGCTAGTGCTCTTAACTACTGAGCCATCACTCTAGCCCCTACTGGTATTTATAAATGAAGCACAGGTCAACAACTTCACTAGTAAGTTTTAACATAAAACTCAATAAAGTCCAAAGATTAATTTGGTAACTATTGAGTCATGAGTAGGAAATATTAAAATTCTTTGTTTCCATAATTAAACGATTATGCTTGTAAAAAAATAAAACATTTTATGTATAGTAAATAACACTGAGTTCATAACATACAATGATCTTGAGTCTGAGATGAGGTCGTTCAGGTAATATTTACAGGCATTGTGTGGTCTGACAGTACATGCAGTACAAAGTATAAATGTTGTGTTCAGAACAAAGGTTGGCCATGAAGTCATGTGAAACACTTCTGATTCATTATGTATATGAGTTTGAATTACTATTTTTAAAAAACTTTTCACTGCTGCCAAATCTTTTACTGACACATTCAATTACATGACCCAATGTGACAGCCTGTTTTTAGCAGGATAGTTTAACAGTCTTTGTAATGAGATTGTGTTTTTCTCCATTCCAGCAATCTCTCTATGACTGGAAGAAATATCTCCTCTGTTCAATACCAATAATCTGTAAAGCCCAAGGACTCAAGTCCCCACCTATGATGGTTGAATGTGCTTGGCCCAGGAAGTGGCACTACTAGGAGGTGTGACCTTGTTAGAGTAGGCATGGCCTTGTTGAAGGAAGTGTGTCACCGTGGGAGTAGTTAAAGAGATCTTCCTCCTATCCTCCTGAGGATGCAGTCTTCTCTTAGTGGACTTCAGATTAAAGTGCAGAACTATCAGCTTCCTCTCCAGCACCATGTCTATCTGGATGCTGCCATGCCTCCTACTATGTTAGTGGACTGAACCTCTGAACCTGTAAGCCAGCCCCATCGTTGTCATTTGTAAGAGTTGTCTTGGTCATGGTATATCTTCACAGCAATGGAAACCATAACTAAGGCTCCTCCTTCCATTTGCCCCTACCTCTCCTCTTGGATTTAGACACAAAATCCCCTACCTCCACTTCCAAGTAATCATGGGGTACCTAATCAGACCCCAAGTTCTTCTTTTCTAAGAAGTTTCCATCAGCCTCCCAGACTTAACTTCATCTTCATTTGAGACCGTTTACTCCTGCACTATTTTCTTTGTGTTCTTTCTTTCTTTTCTTTCTTTCTTTCTTTCTTTCTTTCTTTCTTTCTTTCTTTCTTTCCTTCCTTCCTTCCTTCCTTCCTTCTTTCCTTTTCTTTCTTTCTTTCTTTCTTTCTTTCTTTCTTTCTTTCTTTCTTTCTTTCTTTCTTTCTTTCTCTCTCTCTCCCTTCCTTCCTTCCTTCCTTCCTTCCTTCCTTCCTTCCTTCCTTCCTTCCTCCTTTCTTATTCCTCTCTTTCTTTCTCTCTCTTACCTTTTTTGTTTCTGTTTGTTTGTTTGTTTGTTTGTTTGTTTTTTTTCAAGACAGGGCTTCTCTGTATAGCCCTGGCTGTCCTGGAACTCACTCTGTAGACCAGGCTGGCCTCAAACTCAGAAATACACCTACCTTTGCCTCTCAAGTGCTGGGATTAAAGGCATGTGTTGTGCCACCACTGACCAGCTGTGTCCTTTCTTTTTGATTTGGCACTTCTGATCCTCAGTGCACCCTGTCTGCCCTCCTCTTTAAAAAGTATTTTGTAAGTTGATGGCTTGTTCCTAGCTCGACAATCTCTTGGAGTATATATGGGTGGTATGTTGTATTTTGCTGCCTTTCAAGAGGTCATCTGGTATCCTTCTGGGAACATAGATAAATACTTTTATGAAAACTTAACTTAACCTAAAAACTTGAAGAATTCTCCATGACATTTCTTTCTAATTCTAAAAGTTAAGCTGCAAAGTATATTTAAGAAGTGAAATTAACTTATTAGTTTGGTATTCATCAGACTTCGGATTCAATCTACCTTTAGGAAAAGCTACATAGAGAAGAAGGCAAATGAATTAGGTATGTTTCTGCTGTAGGATAAAATGATCTTTATATTAACTTAGAGGTAAAAGGCTGGAATAGACTCAAGCCACATAGGCTTTTATTTTATCATTCCGATAAAGAAAAGATCTGCATTTTCCCAATGAAGCAGATTTCCCCAATGCCACAAGACAGTAATACTTTCCTCATCTAGAATAAAGGAAAAGAGATATCTTGAGATGCAGACAGGACTAGTCTCAAATTAATAGTTAGCACAGTAGTTATCTATGACTGCCAGAGAAACTTCCCTGTTAACTAGAATGCAATTTAAAACATTACTTGGTCAAGTTGAGGATGGAAATTATTGAACAATATATATATATATTTACTTTACATTTTTATCTACCAACAGTTTAAGAATTCTAGCAGGTAACACCATCTGGCTTAAGTTATATCCTTGCCGAGTGTTACAGAACTCTAACTCAGAGATACTCCATGTGCAGAATGGTCCCTTTTTGCTAAGATATTTTGAATTTTGCTTGGTTAACAACATCTCCTTCATGAGGGCAGGGCATGGGTTTCTAGAATGTTAACTGACTTCTAGACACAGCCAATGAGGATAATTGTATTCCCTACTAACAAGCCATACCTTGTTACTTAGCATAGTGGAATTACAAAGGACTTTTTTTGTTTTTCCCTGTATTTTTCCAGTCACTGTTAGAGTATTCAAATGCCTCATCAATGCAGTTGCCTACATGTGCACTGGAAACTCCCTACCCAGTGTAGTCCTAAATGAAATCATTGCTCACACATTCAGTTGTCCTCCTGGTTGTTGTCACTGTTCCCTCCTACACTGCTTAGTTTATGTATTTCTGGGTTTCTTCCCTTTTCTTCATTCATGTACTAGGTCATTGGCTCTCAGGGAATTTTCCATCCCTATTCTTGTGTAACCTCACACCCAACACAATCATTTTGGCTAAACTTAAGTTTATTTTTCACCAATATGCCCTAAACTTGATTGTCTAATTGTATAGCTAACAAAGTCTTTGAAAGTTCTTCCAAGCTCTTTTAGATGATGGCAAAGAAAGCCTTCAGAGACCTGAGAGGGAGGCTTGGTAAAATGAGCATTGGTCACCTACGTGTTCTAGACAGTTCTATTACTGAGATTAGTGTGATTATTTTTAGCAAAATATTTCAGAAGGCATTGGAGTAGGAGAACTTTGATCAGCATGCTTTTCCAGGTCCCTGTTGTTCCCTGGAGGCAATAAGGTAGGTAGCATAGCAATGCTAATATGCCTGCTTAGGGGTAAGTTCTTTCAGGTAGAGAGACCAAACCCACATTTTTTTTTCCATCTACAATGTCCTAAACACTAAACTTAATTACTTGGTAGTATATAAAATTACAAAACCTTAAAAAAAAAAAAAACTGCCTGTGTCTAACTTTCTGACTTTTTTTGCATTTTATATTTTGCTCTGTTGTACAGAGATTATCTATTAAGAACATATACTGTACAGCAGATTTCTAGAAACATTTTCATAACTAAAAGTTTATACCTCTTGAACATTTTCCTAGCAACCATAATTCCTCATCCTGATTTGATGAGCATGACTACTTTGGACACCTTGTATAAATGAAATCGTATACTGTTTGTCCTTTGGGGCGGCTGGCTTTTTTCACTAAGCATAGTGTTTTCAAGATTCATCCATGTTGCAGCATATAATGTCCTTTTAAAACGTGCCTCTTCTGTAATACATATTGACCACTTTTGTTGTTGTTGTTGTTGTTGTTGTTGTTGTTATTTTTAGAGACAGGGTTTTTCCTGTCCTGGACATTCCTCTGTAGACCAGGCTGGCCTAGAACTCACAGAGACCTACACACCTGCTTCTGCTCTATCAAGCACTGGGATGAAAGGTGTATACCACTCACCCGCTGCCTATGTTTTTAATTCATCCATTTGTTTATGGGTGTACCAAGGAATGATTGTGTCTGTGTCTTGGCAGATATGGATGGTGGTACAATGAGCATGTTGTTTTAGTAACCAATAATAATATACCCTTTCAGAAATAGTACTTCCCTTGACACGATTTTCCCCTGGACAGAATTTCTCAGGAAACACTAAGACTGAGCCTATGCTGAGTTCTACTGTGGTTTTGGATCTCAGATATTCCTGTAAATCCCTCATGGAAGATAGTGCAACAAATTGTACTAGGCAGAGGGGATGCAAGAGTTCCTTGTTTTGGTTTTTTTTTTCTTTGTTTTTTGTGTTTTTGGTTGGTTTTTTTTTTTTTTTTAAACTATTTAGGATTTTTTGAGGTTTAATCCTAAATGTAATCCAATGTACCTTCTCAGACTTCAGATCCTCTTTAACTACCTGCCTGGCCTTCTGAGCCTTAAAGGAAAACAAACTTCCACTCTGTTCTGAGTCTCTTACCCCATCACACCACATATGTTTTTCAATGAGATTCAGGGGTGCTCTTTCTAGGTCTCACTGATAACAAAAGTAGATGTAAGAGAACATGACAATATTTTCAATGAGATTCAAGGAAAATGGAAAGTAGCAAGCTTGGCTTTAGCTTTCCCAAGATAGGTCCTCATCATAGCACCAGGCTTTCATGTTGAAAGCACTGAGTGCTTCCCCAATGCCACATACTCTGCAGCTACCTGATCAGCTGATTTAAGTTTGCTTTCCCCTTTGCATCTGTTCTTGTGCCAATTTCTCCCTTTTATCTCTCTCTCTTCTCTCTCCCCTCCCTCCCCTCCCCTCCCCTCCCTAACCCTTCCCTCCCTTCCCCTCCTCCCCTCCCTTCCCCTCCTCTCCTTTCCTCCTCCCCTCCTCTCATCCCCCTCCCCTCTCCTTCCCTCTCCTCTCCTCCCCTCCCCTCCCCTCCACTCCCCTTCTCCTCTCCTCTCCTCTCCTCTCCTCTCCTCTCCTCCCCTCAACTCCCCTCCCCTCGCCTGCTCTCTGCCCCACCCTTGGGTTTTATTGGCAATTCCTCTCTCCCTTTGTTCTGATAACTGGGGTCTCTGATTCTTTCCAAGTCTTTCTGTGTTCAACATTACACTTCAGTATATGTCCCCATTTCTTCTCAACAAGAAGCTGTCTTACAAGAACAGCTGTCCATTTGTATTACTAACCATGAAAATCTGGGTACCACTACCCAAATTAAATCCTGTCTTGGTTCCCACCTCATGGTCAGTTTTCCACTAAGATCCAGGTATTTTTGGCTTTCATAGTTTGGGTATTTTTGCTTATCTAATTTATGAGCTGATGAATGAGGATAATACTTTCCTTTATAAGAACAGACCCAGTATATAAATTGTCTGCAAATGTCTTTTGGTTTTTGTTCCCTTAGCTGCCTCATCAATATGTAAATATATTGGTAATTCTTTGCTTCTTGTGTATGGGTTGATGTTTCTTTTCTTTTAAGCTTCTGACTCTCTAGACATCTGTGATGATGAAAATTGGCTCCTCTCACTATATTTTAAACTCACGAACTCCCATAGATCTTTCTTCTCCTTCTACTGTTCAGAGAAGGTCAACATAGGGTTATGGGAGTAGTCAGCATAAACCACCAGAGACACACTAGGGAGGTAGGAGGCAAATGGAGCATATGTTGAAAGTCAGTTGCATGGTTCTATTATGTATTATTGATATTTGGTATGAACATGACCTTGGCTTTTGTCGTGTGACCTTCCAGGAGCTAGGAAACCAGTATTTTATTTTTCTGCTCTTCAGAGTAGTGCTTGCAAGGTATGATGTTGGTCTTCATATCTTCATGTGGATGTAATATAACTGAAAAAAGGACCAGTGATGAGCAATGGAATTGATGAAAAGCACAGTAACAAGGTTTTGGCTATGTCAAAAGAGCTGGAGATGCTTTAGTGGGGGCAAACTTGAAGAGGGTTTTACTGGGCTTTGAAATATTAAATAATTATTTAAGTGATACAGATGATCCCTTTTGAGCATCCCTATGAAAGCTGGAGAAAAAAAATCAAATTAGGCACAAAAAAAGACATCTTACTTTACTGGGCATATTAATAAGCATCTTTAGGGAAATGAAGTTTACTTTTCATCATGTGTGGACAAACTTCATGACACATTGGAAAGGGATAGTGTGGGCCTGCTCAGAGGCTAGGTGTATCCTCAGTGCCTCTTTCAGAACTGTGTTATGTAATATATATCTTCTTTTATTCACAGAAGGATGTGCAAGCCATACATTCTCCTCACAGTGGTTCTTCGGCCTGGGCCTAAGACATTGTTCTTGTTAATTTTATGTTAACTTGATACAAGATAGAACCAAATGGGAAGGGGAACCTCAACTGAGAAAATGCCTGCAGGTGAGTCTGGAAACATTTTCCTGACTGAACTGACAGAGAGTGGCTTAGCCCACTATGGGCTGTGCCATCCCTGGGTAGGTGGTCTTGGGTTCTATAAGAAAGTGGAGGGAGCCAGCTGTGAATCTGCCCTGATTCCCTTCATAATGACCTGCAAGTAAAAGCTGAAATAAAGCCTTTCCTCCACAAGTTGCTCTTGGTTCTGGTGCTTACCTCAGGATTAGAAACCAAGACAGGACAGATATCTTCCTTACCTATGTTAGTATTTCTCTCTCTTAATTTTCTCTTTATTTGCTCCACGCTTTAGGATATACCAGCTCCCTTGATAGAAGCCACCTGGCTAATCATATCTCACTGGTCAGCTTTGAACAAGTTAGTGGAAACTCAGAGATAGAGAATGGAATTTGTAGTAAGAAGCTTTAATGAGGAATGCTTGGGAAAATCAAAGCAGCCAGGGCACTGAGCATAAAGGGGTTTAAGGCCATTTGATATACCACTTCGTGGCTTGACAAATGGAGATAGAAATGTGTACTGAAAAGTATACATTACTGGATTTTGAAGATTTTGGTTTACAGTCTGGTTCTTCCTTTTATCAGTGGAGTGACCCAGGGCCACTAAATTTTGCAAAAACAACACATTCTTCCTCTATAAATTTAGAATTTAAATTATAATACTTAATTCCCTAGTATTCCTTGGAGTTTTAATTGGATGGTAAGATTCTCTGAAAACTGTAAATTCCTATGTGGTAAGTGGTCAGTTTTGGTCACTGGACAGCTAATCTCATGCTCACTTGTCTGGTTTTTTTCCTGTTACTTATTCCCTGGTGCTCCCTGGTGCTCATAACCTTTGTGCGGCTCCCGGGCTATTCAGATTTCTAACTATCTCATTCTATGTACAATTCAGTTTCTTTAAAAGTCTCTCTGTATGTAATATTCCCTTGTCTCATTTCTTCAGAGTAGTAATCATAAAGAAGTGAAGTAGACAGTAGTGGGCCATCAGATAAACTAACCTTTCCAGTCACTTAGATTTTAAATGGACTTTTGTTGTTGTTGTTGGATAATTGTCCTGATATAGCTAAAACACATGAGCTAAGAGGACTCTGAAAGAGAAGGTAATGCTGGTGATGACTGTAGGCTAAGGTTCGGATGGAAGCCATGGAGTATTTCTGGTGGATAGACCCTATTACCCCCAAGATCCCATTGAGCAATATTTGCATGCACGTCTGACTGTGAAAAGCAATGTCTAGGGAGAGCCAGGGATTGAAACAAAGCAGGTCTTCCTGTCTTCCTACAGAGACACAGATACACTCAGAAACAGATAGTCATAGACACCAACACAGACACACTGACACAGACAGACAGACAGACAGACACAAAAACACAGATAGGCACATAGACAGACACATAGACAGACACACTGACACTGACACAGATACAAACAGACACATGGACACACATCTCCCTTCTCTGAGGATAGTTAATTCATACAGATTAGGCTAGGGGCAAGTCAGAATCTGAACATTTGTTAATAAAATAGTGCTGATTCTTTAAATAGCTCAAAGATGATTCTGTGTAAGTTACTTTCTGTGAATATTTGTATCTATATATATCTGAAGTTTATCTTTATGTAGAAGGTATATCTTTAGCTTTAGTACAGACATAAACAAATACTTAGTCACATGCCTGAATGTAAGTCATGAAACAAAATGGCGGAAGTCACATAAGTTACAATATTTATGTCTCGAGGATGGCTAAACTTAGCAGCAACATCTAATTTGCAGTGACGTCTTTCTTTAACAAGTTTTATAAGAGGGATGATTTAAGTCAAGGAGCAGCAGTGACTCATTCACATGGTGCCCAGTGGCTGAGCTAAGTTTAGAACACAAGGGATGCTAGCCTCTTATGGGGCTTAAGTTTTTACTGTTAAGTCATTTTGTTCTTCCACACTGTTTTTGTTTTTTGATTTTTTTTTTTTTTAGCCATTTACTTTGGTAAAATAAACTTGCAATGTAAAACTCTTGTTTTCCTTATTTAATTAGCTAACTTTAAAAAGCAGTCTGTTTTAGGTTCTATATTTGGGTTCCATTCAATTGGAGCTTACTTTGGTTGTTATATGGTTCATGGCTTGAGATTTTATTAAGCTCAGTTTTGCCTTTATCATTAAGGCAAAGGCCTTTAGCAATTATTTATGGGAGTGCATAAACAACTTTGAGGAGTAAGAAAATTTTTTTGCCTCTAAAGAAGCAGTAATGAGATGAAAACCAGCTTGTTCATTGTCCATTCCCAAAACATTAATTTACTATCTGAACTAGGTAGGGACTAAGGCTACCAGGAGGAGAAAGATTATCCTCCAGGAGCCCATATTTATCTGAGAGAAAGATAGAAATGCCATCATGTGATTATGAGGCAGGAAGAGAAAATTAGTAGGCAAGATTGAACATTCATGGTATGGGACAAGTGTGGTCTACGTACAAGCATCAGACTTCCTCTATAAATTGAAAAATGCATGCTGGATTCTATCCAATATCTACTTACCAGAGAAATTCTGAAGGCAGGGCTAAGCCAATAAAATTTTAACAAGCTTTCTAGATGATAAAACTGTTAGCTTGAGTTTTATTTATTTCAGAAACTTCACCTTCCTAATGGCTCAGCAACCCTGAATCTCACTGATTTTCTGCCTACTACTACTGGTTCTCATAGTCAGGGACAGGAGGGACAGATATGGGCACCTATCAAGAGATATTAGTATTTAATATTATAGAAAAGAATCTGCAAGTATTCATTTCAAGTAGCTCAACCTAGATATCATCTAAAAGGTGACTCGGAAGGAGTGTAAGACTCAGTGGCTTTGTATGTGAGAGATTTTGCTATCCATAGAGAGATGATGATAAGGGAAACATGTAGGAGGAGGTAAAGAGAGAAGCAGGGAGGGGCCTAGAGATAACAGACAAGGATGACTACTTAGCCAGAGGAGCGAGACTAGATTTTGAAATGATTGACTGCTTTTGTTTCTACTCCATATGCAATCTGCTAGCGAAAGATGAAGTAGAAGACAGATCTCCAGGATGCACTTGCTGTCTTTTCAGACGGCTGGTTCTTAGAATAAAGCATAGTTTAAAGTTTGAGTTCTTGTCTCTGCTTGTTAGGTTTGTAGTGACAAGCAGCACAGACTGTTGTATTTTGGTGTCTTAGTTAGGGTTTTACTGCTGTGAACAGACACCATGACCAAGGTAAGTTTTATAAAAACAACATTTAATTGGGGCTGGCTTACAGGTTCAGAGGTTCAGTCCATTATCATCAAGGTTTGGGAACATGGCAGTATCCAGGCAGGCATGGTGCAGGCAGTTCTATGTCTTCATCCAAAGGCTGCTAGTGGAAGACTGACTTCCGGGCAACTAGGGTGAGGATCTTATGCTCACACCCACAGTGACACACCTACTCCAACCAGGTCACACCTATTCTAACAATGCCATAACTCCAAATGGTGCCACTCCCTGGTCCAAGAATATACAAAACATCACATCTGGTTATTCTATGGACTCGCTTGACCACAGAAAAGCTGTTTTCTTCATGGCTTTCTAGTTTAGCTAAGTCAGTAGTTGCTCCCTTGTTCTGCCTGATCCAATTAGAATTTTCAAAAAGACCTTTACTGAGGAGAAGTAAACAGGACACAGTTTTGTTCAAAAGTACACAACAATTAATTATTTAGAATAATGATAGCTAAGAGTTAACTGACATCTTTCCTTTACTCATTTAACAGGTAAATGTACCCTTGTCAGAGATACAAAGGTGAGTTAGAGGCATCTCTAACACGAAGAGGCTCAGGATTTCAGGGCAAGACAGATATAAAGAAAGGTATATAATAAAACACTAAGAGAAAATTTTTCTACAAAGAACAGGGTGGGTTAATATTGCTGGACTGTCTTTGACTTGCCAGCTCCAAATAATGACACAGAGACTTATATTTATGAAAGCTTAGGTACTATATCTTAGACTCTTTCCCAACTAGCTTATATAACTTAATTAACCCACTATTCTAATCCACATTCTGCCATGTGTCCTATTACCTCTCATTCAGTTCCAATACCTGTTCTTTTCACCTCTGTGTCCCACTGGTAAATCCCCCACACCTGATTCTTCTCTCAGAGATAAGATTATTTTTTTAAAGGATCTTACTTTTGTGTATGTGTGTGTGTGTGTGTGTGTGTGTGTGTGTGTGTGTGTGTATTTGTGTCATTCGTGTAAAGATGCTTACAGAGGCCAGAGAGGGCATCCATCAGGTCCTCTGGAGTAGGAGTTATAAATTGTCAGTCACCTGATTTAGGTACCAGAAATTGAGCTGAAGTCTTTTGCAAGAGGAAATAATGCCCTCTTAACTGCTGGGCCATTTTTCTTTCTTTTCTTTTCTTTCTTTTTTGTTTGTTTTTTTTGATACAGGGTTGCTCTATATAGCCCTGGCTGTCCTGGAACTCACTTTGTAGACCAGGCTGGCCTCGAACTCAGAAATCCACCTGCCTCTGCTTCCCAAGTGCTGGGATTAAAGGCGTGCACCACCACGCCCGGCTTGGGCCACTTTTCTACACCTAAGAATACATTTTTTTTTTTTTTTTTTTAAGTTTTAAAGTGATAATCTTGAAATGTTGCCTGAGCTGAAGCTTTTAGCTTGCTTGTGCCTGTGTCATGTGAATCCTGCTCAGGGATGTTACTTTCATTCTTGTCATTATTATTTTCCCTGCATTTAGCTCAGTGTTGGCAGTTAGTAGTGATTTAGTAAATTTCACAAAATTAAGGAATGAAAGAAGAAAGAATGAAAGAAGGAAGAATATTACTAAAGAAGAAGTACAAGTTAGCATGCCCCTGCACAGCCTAAGATATCCCCAGCTTTAACTTTGGGTTGACATTGGTCCTGTGCAATGTTCAGAATGATTTTCTTCATAGCTTGCTCTTTTCTGTGAGGTAGTTGCCCTGAGCCTGTAATGTCTATAATCTTATAATTATCTGTTTTTTCTCATTCATTGCTAAAATCTGGATTATTGGGTGGAAAAGTTGCATATATCCTAGCTTTAAGATAACAGCCAGAAGCTGGAAAGAACTCAGATGTCCCTCAACAGAGGAATGGATACATAAAATGTGGTACATTTACACAATGGAGTACTACTCAGCTATTAAATACAATGAGTTTATGAAATTCTTAGACAAATGGATAGATCTGGAGGATATCATCTTGAGTGAGGTAACCCAATCACAACAGAACACACATGATATGTACTCACTGATAAGTGGATATTAGCCCAGAATCTCAGAATCTTTCTTAGAAGGGGGAACAAAATACCCATGGAAGGAGTTTCAGAGACAAAGCTCAGAGCAAAGTCTGAAGGAACAACCATACAGAGACTGCCCCACTTAGGGATGCATCCCATAAACAACCACCAAACCCAGACACTAAGACAGATGCCAACAAGAGCCTGCTGACAGGAGCCTGAGATAGCTGTCTCCTGAGGACGTTTGCCAGTACCTGGCAAATACAGAAGTGGATGCTCACAATCATCCATTGGATGGAGCACAAGGTCCCTAATGAAGGAGCTAGAGAAAGTACCCAAGGAGCTGAAGGGGTTTAAAGCTCCATAGAAGGAACATCAATATGAACTAACCAGTACCCCTAGAGCTCCTTGGAACTAAACCACCAATCAAAGAAAACACATGGGACATGTGGCTCTAGGTGTATATGTAATTGAGGATGGCCTAGTCTGTTATCAATGGGAGGAGAGGCCCTAGGTCCTGTAAAGGTTCTATGCCCCAGTATAGGGGAATGCAGGGACTGGGAAAGAGAGTGAGTGGGTTGGGGAGCAGGGGAAGGGGGAAGGGATAGGGGTTTTTTTTGGAGGGGAAACTAGGAAAGGGGATAACATTTGAAATGTAAATAAAGAAAATATCTAATAAAAAAAAGAGTCCTATTCTGAGCATTTTGGAGGAGAATGGCATTGACTTGTCTTTCATTCTACTAGAAGACACAGGATTTGAGTACATAAACCTATGGGGTATACTACTCATTTGAATTACCACACTGCTGCACAGTCTTTCCTCAGCAAGAATTCATATGTATTCTTAGTCAGATAGCCACCCATGTCTAATCACTTATTCTCCTTACAGTGTTTAATTTAAGGAGCCTCTTCATTTAGACGTCACTCACTTTTTCATGGTGTATGGAATGACCTGGCCTGAGCCTCTTTGTGCTCAGGGCCTTGGCTGCTTTGATTTTTTCCCAAGCATTCCTTATAAAGGCTACTTATTAGAAAATTCATAACTCTAGTAATGGTTCTTCCATTGGCAAGAAAAGTATTCTATTGGAAGTGTGTCACCATGACTGTCTTAGTTACTTTTCTGTTTCTCAGATGAAACACCATGGTCAAAGCAACTTATAAAAGAAAGCATTTAATTTGGGTCTCATAATTCCAAAGGGCTAGAGTCCCTGACCATCATGGGCAGGAGCTTGGCAACACACAGGTAGGCATGATGTTGGAGCAGAAGGAGAGGGCTTACACCTGGTGCATAAGGAGGGAGGGAGGGAGGGAGAGAGGGGGAGAGAGAGAGAGAGTGAGAGAGAGAGAGAGAGAGAGAGAGAGAGAGAGAGCATTAACTGGGAATGATGTGGCTCTGTGGCTCTGTGAAACTTCTCAAGGGACAAGCTACTCTAACAAGGCTATACTCTTTAATTCTTTCCAAATAGCTCCACCAAAGTGGGGACCAAATATTCAAATATACGTCTGTATGGGGCCCATCTTCACTCAGACCACCACAGTGGCTCTTAAGGATCTTCATATCTACTGCTTTCTTTGCTGCCTTTGAGATTTGCGTAAATAACTTCCATTTCACTGTTTATCCCATTTCAGCTTTTTTCTCTGTTGCTGGATATTAATTTGTTTTCACTTAAAAAAGCTATTGTATCCTAAAGTTCTGGTAGTATTTTGCTTTTATTGGGTGATTTTACATGAATAAGTTTAGTTTTTGAAAATGTATTGAAGTTTTTACTGATGAAATACATACTTTTATATATTTAGTACTTTAATAAAAAGTGGAAAACCTACTACTAAATATTATCAAGGTACTCATATTTATATACAAATCTATTGTTATTTTAGTTTTATAGATATACTTTATTAAAGTATAGGGAATTTTTAGTTAAAGGGTCTTGATCAATTGATTTTAAAGGAGTGTACTGGTTTCAATTCTTACCATCAACAATAAAACCTACTTATAAAAACTGGAAAATATAGAAATGAAACCATTTAATTCTTCTGATTTAAATTTGGTAAGTATTCAGGCAGTTGAACATGGCCAAATTTAGAAACTGTTACTTGTAAAATCAATCTGTCATTGTATATTTATACACACACATATGTATTTATATATACACAAGAATTGTGTATGGATATGCATCTCCATATGCACAAATATATATAAATATATGTTACAGATATCTACATGCACATTGTAGAGAAACTAGAAGTGTAGAAACCTAGAATGAAAAATATTTGACTAGATTATCTTTACGCTGTATGTATTATGATTTCAATGTTTAAAATTCCTAAGTCTTTATACCCAAAGTCCTGAAAGAGGAGGCTAGTATTGAAATCATCTCTAATGAAAATAAGTCTTTTTTCTTAAAAACATTTTAATCTAATAGAAAGTAACCTTGAAAGAGAGGACACCTGTTGTGTACACGCGTGAAACCTACAACCACAGCTTTAAGGATAAAGACTGTCAGGTAGAATTCCATGAAACATTCCAATGATATTTCACTCCACTTTGAGTTGTATTTTGCTTCAACTGGGAACAAGTGGCTAGAAAAATCTGAGGATTCTAATTCAGGAGTGATTGCTGCACACGGGTGCATCTTGTCCTCAAATGTATCACGGTGTTATACACTTCTCAGGTCTGACAGTCTTCTCTCTTTCACATAGAGGATAAAATCCCTATAGCTACTCTTTCTAATTCTCAGAGAATTCAAAAATTGTGTCGAGCCTTTTTTTTTTTAAAGATTTGTTTATTTTATTTTTATGGGTACACAGTATCTGTCTTCAGACACACCAGAAGAGTGGATTGGATCCTATTACAGATGGTTGTGAGCCACTATGTGGTTGCTGGGAATTGAACTCAGGACCTCTGGAAGAGGAGTCAGTGCTCTTAACTGCTGAGCCACCTCTCTAGCCCCTGTGTCCAGCCTTTCTAAGATTGGAACACTTCTCATCCAAGTAGTTCTTTCAAAGCATGCATTTAAGTTTTCTGACCAGATATCATTAAGATTATTTTTCCCCCAGAAGCAAAATCTAAGAATTTCCAGAAAAGCAATCTATCTATGGGAAACATCTCCTCATGTCTCTTCACAGGGTATTGGGAAGTGTATATTGGAAAAGGAAGAACCAAGCAAAGGTATAGTGTGAGGCCCAGCCCAGCAGAGGTGAATACCTGCAGTTAGTTGTTGCCAAGAAGCTTCAGTTGTGTTTTTTGTACTTATCATTCATGGGTTAATGGTTCTCCCCACTCACCAGGAGATAAAACTCAGGATGGCCCATTCAGGCAGCAAAGTGAGTTCAGAATGCTGCAGAGCATGCCACCAAAACCTGTATGCAATCTAGGACTGAAAGTGCACTAAGAGACAGCCAGTAAAAAAGTGGCAGAGAGATCTGACGATAGGAGAGTGGTTCACAATGTGTATAGCACAGGGCGAAGCAGCAGAGAAACCCTCGTTTTCATTCATATTAGCATATTCTCCACAGCTTCAGTTCCCCCAATTCTCATTGCCATCCAAAGCAAAGGAGGACTTTTGGGTGTGGGAGGGAAATAATGTCAATGATAAGCTAAAGCTATATTTTTGCTGTTTGGCTAAACACTTTTCATGCATTTATTTGTTTGCTTCAGGACACTGAGTTATAAGCAGCATTTTCCAGGACACTTAAGTTACATCACAGCTGGGTCTTCAATAGTGGATAGAGAACAGCTTTCTTAGTCACCATATAAAGCTGCTCCTGGGTATATTCTCTACAGCTTGCATATGAAACTTCTGACTTAGCCTTGCAAAGAAGAGGACACGAGAAGGCCAAAGTTTTAATAAAGACAAGGGTCTATTCTTTCATAGGGCATCATTTCCTCAGCATCACTTACCATATATTTTTATTAAATGTGGTTTTTTTTTTTTTTTTTTTCTTGTTATGGTCTTCACTGCTTCAGTGTGTCAGACGCTAGAGCTATATTCAGGCTGTCAGTTCATTTGTGACCAATGTGTTGTAAGTCAATTAGAGAGTGGGTCAGATTCTCTTCACTATAACAATGGGCTATTCTTTTTACCTCTGAGAATTTGAATACTAGATTTTCTATACAGTGACTGTGTAAAAAAAAAAAGACATTATTTAGCTTCAATAAGTATGAATTTCCTAGTAAAAAGTGGAGATAATGGCACCTTCCTCAAAAAGGTGTTGAGATGCTTCACTGTGATAATTATACAGAGATACTAGCATATCACAGGGTTCAAAAGTATAGACTAGCTTCAAGGACAAAAGTACAGTTGCTGTGAGAGTAGCTAAGAAAAAAGTTTGAGTCTTTCCTTTAAGTAATTAGATATTAAGACTTTAGAAAAATTTTGCTATGGTTTGGGTATAGTTTTCGTCTGTGTCCTAAAGCTTTATGTACTGGAAGCTTGAGAGGTCCCCCTCCTGCCCTGCTGATGTGGCAGTAGAAAGAGAGGGTAAATCCTTTAGGAGGTGAGGTAATTTCCTACACAGGATAATTGGGTGATAGGGTATTCTGCTTGGAAGCGATCAATATAGTTATAGGAGCCTGATCATTTCCCTTGAAAGTGGGATTTTATAAAGCAAGATCATTTCAGTCAATTGGTCTCTTTTATATACTGTATTTCCTTTCCTGCTTGTCTGTCGTATTGTAATACCAATATAAGGGCCCTCAAAACAGGAAAAATTGATTGTGCCTCTTGGTTCTGGATATTCTGTTTCTAAAACTGTGAACTAAATAAACTTGTTATAAAGTGCCTCACTTCAGGAATTTTATTATAGTAATGGTATTTTACTGCAGCAACAGACTGATATAGGGTTCCCCAATGGGCTTTGTCTCCAACATGTTTGTCTAAGCCATGGCATTGGCCATGGCTTAGAAGTCTTTGCCTTGTGCAGAACCTCAAGTCTCATGTAACCTAGAGTTGACAGTGGGTTCCTGTGCATCCCCAGCAAGTAGAAAAGCTGAATTGTATGTATTGTCCCTTGGCCCCACAGTTTAGTTCTTGGAGAGATTCAGGTTTCTGAAGGTACTTTCATTAACCACTTAATACACTTAAGAACCAGTAATACTGGATGTATCCTGCTATTATCAATGAGAAGGTATGTCTCAAGTAGATTGAAACATATTTGTTTTCCTACTCTTCTGTCCATTCAGAATAGACTCTTGTTGCCATGGTAATAGAGACAAGAGCACATAAGAGTTTCTGAGTGCCCTAGATGCTTTTGTACAAGGAGAAGAGTGAGGTTGTACTGAAATGTGGACTTAAAATGAAATATCATTTTCATCTGTCTTTCTCTGTAGAGGGCAGATGTCATGATTATGCCTGAAACTATTTTCAAAGTAAGAATATTCAGTCCTTGGATTCGACAATTAAAAGGAAAAAGGTGGAGAGAAAAGAACTTTCCTTCCCCTTCCCAAAACATTTCATACATGGTTTTCTTCTGGGAACATTTTCTCTCTTGCTTGTGTCAGGGACTCAACACACACCAATTTGGAGAAAGTTTAAAATTTACCCCCATTCCTTGCTCTGTCTGTCTGTCTGTCTGTCTGTCTCTGTCTCCACCTCCCTTTCTCTCTGTGTGTTTGTGTGTATATTGCATATTATATTATATTTTATAATATATAAACAAATATATAAATATATACTTTTCTCTCATTATTTTGTGTCTATGTGTATGAATGGTATTCATGTACTACTCTGTGTATGTAGAGGCCAGAGGACAACTTGTAGGAGTCAGCTCTTGCCACGGACCAGGCCTAGTTGGCCCCCCTCAATCCATGGAGATCAGGGGTTCAGACAGTGGGCATGTGCCACCATTTGGGTCCTGGCAATTGAACTCAGGTTGGCAGGCTTGATAGCAGGTAGTCCTCCTAGCTGAGCCATCACATTGGTCCCTGGTCCCTATTATTTTAAATATAAAATGAATACATTCTATTTATAAACTGATGTTATTTGAATAAACAAGTGAAAAGAACTGAGTTTGGTTTGGAGTTTGGAGGAGAGTGACCTGTCTCACCTGCATGGCTCCTCATGGGCTTCTAATATCTGTGCCTCTTCTCTCCTTAGTTCTGCCATTTTAGGTTCTGTTTTCACAGTATACTCAACACATAATCACTGGACACATTGAGCTCCTGGCATGGTTTGCCCTTTATTTACCCAACATGGTAGGTTTATTGCCTCTCACTTTGTAACTTCCATGACTCAGCCTGCTCCTTTCAGCCTACCAGGGTCAGAGAGATTTCCAGATTCCCAGTTATTCACTCACTCTGGACTATCCTTTCTTCATTTCTTCTGTCCCTCTCAATGTCTCTCTTCCTCTCTCTTCCTCCTCCTCCTCTTCCTCTTCCTCTTCCTCCTTTTGTCCCCCTCCTCCCCTCCCTCCCTCTCCTGCATGAAGAGTGCACTCTATCATGCCTCCTCTTAGTTTTTTTTTTTTTTGTTGTTGTTGTTGTTGTTGGTGGTGGTGGGTTTTTTTTTTTTTTTCAGATACAGGGTCTTTTATTAGGCCTGGAGCTCACTGGTTGGACAGTGAGCTCCTATCTCAGCTTCTAAGTGCTGGAGTTTCACGTGCATGCTGCCACATTTGTCATCTTTAAAAATGTGAATGCTATGGATCTGAACTCAGGTCCTCACTTGGGCATAGCAAGCTCTTTACCCACTTCTCCCTAGCTTAACTTGTCATTGTGACATGTGCACCTTCATAGCCATCTGGAAGTCAGCTTTCAACTTTATACCTTTTGGATCTCTTTGTGGTAGCCTTTGTTGGCAATGTAGAGGAACAAGAGGAATAAACCTGTAGCTGGCCTTTGGTACTTTGTGGGCTCTTCCTTTTCCCATTTTTTTTATCCCTCTGGTTTCATCCCTAACACTAGATAGGAGAGAAAGAAGGATGGGGGCAGGAGGAGAGAGATAGAGATCTCTGAATATAATTTCTTTCTAATTAAAAGGATTATGATATTATCTTTTTGTTTCTTCCTTGACTACAACTACTAACAAACAGCAATCAACCCCTCTGAACAACTATCAATCACCAATCCTTACACTCGGAGACCTTGCATTTACATACTGTATGAAAAGTTCCCAGAATTCCAAATGTCTCACAAATGCAGAAACTATCTGCAGCTGGCAAAACCATGCCTCTGCTAGAGCACGAGGCCCCATATAGTCAGCTGCTATAGACAGTCTAAAGCAGCCTCATTTCCTGACACCTGGGATCAAAACAAATGCACATTCCTGTAGTTTTAAAAGGAACAAAAATACCAGATTTCTCACTACATAAGCCTTGATCTTTGGCCTCTGGGCCCAAAATCTCTGTCCTGTAGGCACTTATATTTTGTTTTTTCAAAAACAATTTTTATTAGATATTTTCTTCATTTACATTTCTTTTTTTCCTTTACAATTTTTTATTAGATATTTCAAATGCTATTCCGAAAGTTCCCTGTACCCTCCCCCTGCCCTGCTCCCCTACACACCCACTCCCACTTCAGGCATTCCTGTCTATGTTATACCATTTCAAATGCTATTACGAAAGTTCCCTGTACCCTCCCCTTGCCCTGCTTCCCTACACACCCACTCCCACTTCAGGCATTCCTGTCTATGTTATACCATAGTCTGTGCTCCACGCTCTATGGGAAGAATCATGGGGAGTGCTGTGTTAAAGGTCCTGCAAATCAGTCTTCAAAGTGGTGTTCCTGTGCAGTTGGCCTCAGATACCCAGAGTGAGATATGTGGAGAGATGTGAGCTTCAGATGTGTTTTTTTCCTTGTGGATACATACAACTGGATCAGCATCAGAGTGGGACCAAAACAAAGGCTTCTTTTTGCCTGAGCATAAGAGAGGCACTTACTATTACCAAGGAAAGGGAAGTCTGATAATTCAAGTATGTGAAAATTCTGGTATAAATTAATGGAATGACTAAAATATACGAGGACTCTGCATTTAATAAACCTAGCAATGCATTATTGCAATTATATTCTAGTTGCAGAATGGCTTTTTATAGTATCAGTATACCACTGCTTGCTTATAGTTCAATAAAGTACTTTTAGAACTAATACCACATGTTGCTGAATTAATTGAAAACTTTTTTGTGTGGTCTAAAATATGAGTCATATATTTCAAGAGTTCATTCACTCATGTGACGAATATTTACCAGACACCTCCTCAGTAAGTCCCTGTGAACTCCTTTGCTGGGCTTCATGCTATTAGTAACAATGAGAGAGTAACAGAGTATGGATCTACATTTTTTTGACCACTGACACAAGACATTCATTGAAATGCATGCTCAAGGATAGAAACATCTGGAAGCTTTATAGAGAGAATTCTGCTGAATATTGGATGAGAAAAAATATTTATTGATTCATAAAATTCAACAAATCACTATTTCCTATTGCCTAATTACTTTGTATTAAGCCTGCCCGACAAAAGTTCTGTTACCTCTTAGTGTTGTCATAATAAAGATCAAGCTTCCAACACATGGACCTTTAGAGACACAGTTATACCACAGGCAGACAATAGCAGGGTGAATCAAAAACAGGTGAGTGCTAGATGTCTGTTCTGGGATGAAGGAACTGGGTGATGGACATATTAATGAAAGTTGATCAAGTATTGAATATAGACAATAACAGGGTTAATCAAAGGCAGGTTGTGGGGAGCGGGCGGGGCTGCATGGGCCAAAGATGGCGCCCTGGCTGTATGCAAAGCCCCGTGACCTCGCTTGTTTATCCCAGTCTCAGTCATGCACAGTAAAAGCAGCACGTGCAACTCGTTGGCGAGATAGTCTGGTGATACCAATCTATCAGCCTATCCTGCATGCTGCCTTGGTCGTGTGCGTCTCTGATTGGGTGGTGTGAGGTGACGTGAGTGAACGGAAGAGGATAGATTGTGGGCAGTCCCAGAGAGAGAGGAATAAGGAAGAAGGGAGAAGCGGAATAAAGGAAGCTGAGGAAAGCTGCGTGAGACCTACCTTGGCGTGAATGTCGTTTATTCCCACTCTTTGCTGGTCAGAGATGTGGGCCTTCGACAGCAGGTGAGTGCTAGATGTCTGTACAGAGATGAAGGAAATGGGTGATGGACATATTAGTGAAAGTTGATCAAGTATTGAATATATAATGTTCCCCACAAGTTATTGCTCCTTAGCTGGTGGAGCTCTTCTAGCAGGCCAGAGAACCTTTAGGAAGTGGGGCTTAGCAGAAGGAAATATGTCACTGGGGGTGGGACTTTGAAGATTACAGCCTGGTTCCTGTCTTGGTCTCTGTTTCCTGGTATGGGATAATATGAACATCTTTATCTTCTGCTACCACAGACTAAGCTACTCAGACATGCCTCTACTCATGTGATGGACTCCCCATGGACCAAAATCCTCTGATATCATGAACTCCCAAAGCCTTTCTTTTCTTAATTCCTTTCAGTCATATTTTGGAGATTGCAATGCAGAAATAACTAACTTGGAACCTGATGCTGAGACAGAGGCTTGTCACTAGCATTTGTTTTTCTAGTGCACCTGGCCACTGTTGCTCTGCTGGCCATTAATTTAGTTTCTACTTTGATTTTGTTCCATGGCTATGTATACAGATGGGAAGCAATGGTTAGCATTTTGTTATGGCATTTGAGGTACATAAAGATACTCCTGTAATTTATTGTGACATTGTCAAATTGAAAATAGAGGGAAAATACATAAAGATCAAACCATACAGGGGTTAATAGAGTCGTTCCCACCATCCTTCCAGCATCCCCCAGTGCTGTGAGAGGTCAGACAAGGCAATGGTTACCTTCTTCAAGAAGTTATAGTAACATCTCTTTTCTAACATGATGCTGAAAATTTTAAATTTCCCCAGGCATATAGAGTCAATTCCATATTTCATCTGTAAGGATTATATATGGTTAAATAATTTCTGTCTTTAAAATATTACTACAATGGAAAATGGATCTTAGAATACTTTCAGGTCTACTACTTTATTTTTAATATCTTGCTGATGTCAGCCACAATAAAAAATGAAAATTTGGGAGTAGTGGATGGGAGCCACAACTGGGAGAGTGTTTTGAGGTCCTGAGTGCAGGCTTCTGGGGCTATCAGGACCAAGTAAAGGAGGGAGGGGAGAAAGCAGGAAGAAAGACTCCATTTACATCTTTCCAGGTTCACTATTTGTTTACAGCAAACATGTGAATGGTGTAAAGTCATTTAATGCCCCATTTCCTGGAAGAATAAACATGAGTTAGAATAATAAAATGTATCTCTTTTTCTTTTTATGTGTGTTTGTGTATGTATGAGTGTACATGTGTATATGTATTTGTATTTTTGTGTATGTAAAGGTGTATATGTGTACATATTTTTGTCTTTTTTGTGTGCAGGTGTATGTGTGTGCATATATTTGTGGGTACTTTGGGGTGTGCATGAATATGTGTATATCTGTTTCTATTTTCATGTGTGCATATGTGCATGTATTTTTTACTTTTTCTGTGTTTAGGTATATATGTTTGCATGTTTATGAGTATTTTCATGTGTGCATGCATATTTTGTGCATGTGTTTATGTGGAGGCAAAAGAGGTATCCTCATGTGTGGTTCCTTTTCAGATGTCCTCCTTGTGCTTTGAGACAGGTTTCTCACTGCCCTTGGGTTGGCTCCCTTGCCTGTTTTAACTAGTCTGATTGGCCAGCATGTTCTAGTACTCTGCTCATGTTCCAGGGATTATGCATCCCCTAGACCTAGGGTCCTAAGCACGTCATTACTTTTTTTCAGTGGGTTCTGAGAATAAAACTCAGTTACTCATGATTTCATAATAATTATTTTATTTGCTGAGTTTACATCCCAGACCCTAATGCCCCTTTTCCGAGTATGGGTTACAGTGGTCACATTTTGGTAAAGTACAAAGTAGGCATAGTGGGCCTCAGATCCTTGTTCTTGCTTTGGCTTACCTCTCTTCTCCACCAGCAAAGGGCAGACATGGCAGCAGATGCAATGGTGTATTCATGTTCATAAAATAAATAAATATTATTTTAAAAAGAAGTAAAGTAGAACCAGAGAAGAACACAGTGGGGTGAGTTAGGTCAGTGACTGGCCTGTGTTCACTGAGGAACCGACTTCAAGGCACTACTGTAAATACTGAGTCTTGAAGAGGGCTTCAGACTCCTGAAAAGAAAATTTTAAGCTTTGTCAAACTGTTTTATTTTTTCCTTTTCTTTTCTCTTTTAATTTTTGTATGTAAGAACTTGTGGATGAGGTTTGGGTTTTTTTTTTGTTTTGTTTTGCAGTAATACTCAAAGAACACTGAAAGTTTCAACAGGAAACGATGAGCTAAAGGCATGATTCCCCTCTCACTTGCTGTCTGTGTTCTCTAAGTTTCAGCTTTCTCTCTGAGCATGTGGATAGTGAATATTACAGTAAACCCAAACTGTGAGAGCAGTGATAGGAGTTTGGTATATATAGTGTAGGCAGAAACTGGCATTTAAGGGGTGTGACAAAGTACTCACCAGCTTGCCTCCCTTCCCTCTCTGTCTCTATGTAGACACATAGAGCAAAAGGGACAATTTCCACTTATCCATAAAAGTGACAACTGCAGTATGGATTTGAGCCTTAACTTGTTCCTTAAGAGATGAAAATGTCGAATTCAGATGGTTTGGAAATGGCAAGGGTAGGAATAATAGGCAGAAGACCTTACATTTCCTTGGTTGTTAACTTAAGCCTTTAATGGCTGACTATCCTTTCCAGCCCAGGAACTTTAATTCCTTATTGTTAAAAATAAGATTAAGAGCCTAAACTCTGTGATTAAGATTTCAGGTCTTCCATATCCTCAGGATGACTCAGGGCAAGTTATTTAGGCTAGGTATATGTTTTATGTTGTGGACTAGAAATCAGCATCAAACAACTATTCCCTGTATTGTTTTTTCTTTTTGAGAATTTTTTTTTAAAAATCTATTTTACTATTTTGTCAATACTGATACAGTATTAACAATATGTTCTATGCCTGCTGAGTTACAAAGGCCAGGAATTAATAAAAAAAAAAAAAGCTTCCAAATGGCTATGATTGGCAGTTGTTTCCTAAGTTTCCAGACTTCTACAGGAGAAAATACAGTGTTTTATAAAATCTAGAATGTCTAAGGGTCAGTACATCATAGTGAAGGGTAGCACTATGGGATAAAATACTTTCGCTCAGACAGATAGGCATTGGACTAGAGAAATCATTCTGTAAAAAGTAGCTTTGACATTCTTCAGGACAAAAGACTCTCATGGTTCCTTTTGCATAATGAAATTGAGACTCTACAGTGGTCTTGATCTTCAGCAAGTGGGTAGAATAAAGCTTTGTGTTAATTTCCAAAGTGTGGTTGTTAGACTCCTGTGAGTCTCTGACACCATGTAGGAATCTATAAAGTCCTAAATTCTCTAGTTATGTAGCCTACCTTTGGTCTGCATTTCTTCTTGTACCTCAACCATCACAACAGACTGCCAAAGTATACATGAGAGTCCAGTTGTCTTCTATCTGGTAAATATATTTGCAAAAATATGAAAGTCATCTTCTCTCTAAATTGTATTGGACAGTGTTGTTACTTCTCCTTTAAAATATGCTATTTATTTGAAAATAAATCAATTAATACATTCTTAAATTATTTAAAACTAATGGTACTAACTTTCTCAGACTTATTAATGTCCCAAGTATTAATAAAAGCATAGCTTGCACACTGAAAAATAAAACAAACATGTTCTATGATATATATATATATATATATATATATATATATATATATATATATAAAACACATTCAAAGCCAGTTACATTCTACTCTATGTACTTTCTATAGAGAAAGTATTCTTGTCAAGGTCAGCCAGAAGTGAAGAGTGAAGGGAAAGGGAGGGCTGGATTATCATTTAGAATGAAGAGTTTGTATGAAATTTCTTCATCTGTCTGTATATGTGACAGGATCAGTGCTTGGAAAGTGAGCCCAAATTTGTTCAGAGATATTGTTGGTTTTGAAAGATGTTGAGTTCTGCAAAAAATATATGGCAATTGTTTGGACAAAGGGGAATCCTTAAGACAGTACTGTTATGGGTTGTTAAGCTTCCTAAGACAGCAATCACTGTCAACTTCCTCTATGCTTCTGTGAGAAAACAGAGGGTGCTTTATTCAATTAGGAAGTTTTGTATGAATTAAAAGGCCCTTTTCATTAAAAATTCATGGCCCTGTTCCTCATTCAAATATGTCATGGAACACTACTGTTTAGCATTAGAGAAGTTTCCTTGGGATGCTTTTGTCTGCATTGTCTCAATAGGGAGTGGTGTTCACTGAGACTGACAATTTGAGAGTTGCTTTCTGTGCTACTTTAAAATGCAGTGACGATTCCTGGGTTACCCTGCTTCCAAAAGAAGTCTGATTCTACCCTTCAGAATCCTCACTCTGCTTAGTAGTAAACAAGTCTTGGACATATTTTCTCAAGCTGGGATGAGAATTGATCTCTGTTGGTGATCATAGACTCTGATCTCATAGGCTTGTGAAGGGAGGTTATGGCACCACTATTGGCCTTGCCCTTTCTCTGCTAAGTTCTCTTCCATTCCTTACTATTCTTGGGAGTTTCTGAAATGGTTGTGACAGGAAGTGTGAAGACTATGCTGTTGATGTGTATGTGTACACAAGCATATGTGTTGACCTTTAAGATTATTAATAATAACTATTAATAGTATTGGTATTATTATTATTATTATTATTATTATTAGTAGTAGTAGTAGTAGTAGTAGTAGTATTTTATGTGTGTACCCATGCGTTGTATATATGTCTGGTACTGCTGGTTGTGAGCAGCCATGCAGGTTCTGGTAATTGAACCCAGGTCCGCTGGAAGAGTAGCCAGTTCTCTTAGTCACTGAACCATATCTTCTGCCCATGTGTGGACATTTGAGTAACAGTGGGACTTGGATTCAGTTCCCAAAGTTGGTTCCACTAGTTCCTTTCTGTGGGACCTCAAATAAATTACTTGGCTTTTTTCAACCTAATTAAAAATTAATGATATGTTTTTGTTAAGCTATTTACTTGACAATCTCAAATATGCATATAATGCATTCTGGGAACTCTCTTTTACCTACCCTCTCTTACCTCTCTTCCTCCCCTTCCAACTTCCTACCTTTCCATAGGCCAGGTTAATAACTAGGTTTATGTGTGATTGAATTGGAAAACCCAAACCATTCACTGTAGCCTGGTATAGTCACTGGCAGGTATACAACTGAAGGAAGTGACTTCCTATTTCTTTGACTCTGTCAGTAGGAAATAGTTTAGTAATGACATTGCATAGCCCCTATCCATATCTTGTAGTCCTTAGTCTTCCTGCCCCCTGTTCTGCAATGTTCACACAAAATGTTTGTCCTTTAATATTTTTTAATAAAATAATTAAATGAAATGTAAAGAACTTCTAATTATTTCACAGCCTTAATATTTGTTTCTTAGACATAGCATTTGTGTTATTTTTTTAATCTACATTAGTGAGAACTATACAGAATAAAACATCTAGGAGTTAACTCACCCTTCTCAAACTGCACACCAACTGTTTAAATTGGTGAATGTAATTCTCTAGTTCTGAATTACATGGAATTCTAGGTGTGTCTTCCCCTCACCTCCCTCAATATCCTCTTTCTCATCCTCTCCATTATATCTGCATTCTTATAAAGTTTCATCTTGATCCATAATAAGAATTACATTTTTACATTATGATCACACACACTGCCATGATTTGGATTAGTGATCACCTAAATGTCTGTATGATAAAGTCATGGACCTATAAGTGGACTATGAGGAGTGGTGGATCTTTTAGGAGTTAGGGCCTAATGGGAGGTCTTTAGATTACTTAGGCCATGTTGTCGAGATTATAGAACATTGTTTTCTCTTCATCTTTGCTTCCTGGCTCATGCTGAGTGAACAGATTTGCTATGCTGTATACTGCTATCATGACTAGATAGATGCCTTGCTACAAGTCCAAAGCAACAGGGTCATGGAGTAAAACTCCAGCATTGTAAGGTAGTTTATTATTTATTAATTTTTATTTATGCTTGGTTTTTTTTAAAGAAAAGGTTTCTTTGTGTTGTCCTAGAACTCACTCTGTAAACCAGACAAGCTTTGAACTCAGAGATTCACCTGCCTCTGATTCCCAAGAACGGGGATTAAAGGCATGCACCACCACACACAGCAACCTTTTTATTTTCATAAACTGGTGACCTATGGTGTTTGGTTATAGTAGTAGACAGCCCACCAATACAGATATATACACAAGTAATTAAAATACAACAGATTATGTGGTGCATAATACATTCTGATATTGTCTGCTGTAGTTTATCCTTGTTCTGTTTTATAAAAGCATGCCATTTGATTCCAACTAAATTTCATTCCTCAATAGTGGTCAGTTCTCATCTTTTTGAAGAAAAAAAAAGTACCTGCATTGGATGACTTTTGGAGTTCTTTAGAAATACTCCACACAGTGTTAGACATTTAAGTATTTCTATACAGGATTTATCAAGTTGTGAGAGCCAACATGGAATCAACATTAGATGTCCTTGAAAAGGATGGTACTGTCCTTTTGCAAGAGAATGTAACTATAAATCTGGCTTATTTTAGAATGCTGAGAACTTTAACCTTAGAATCAGAGTCCCAGCAGAATAAAATCTATCATGGCACCAAATCCAGGTAGCCTTGAAAGCTTGGTCTACTCAGGCCAAGGGTTCTTCAGGAGTTTTCAAGGACACATATAATCTTGGAGTATTAAAAATAGTTTCTTTAGCTGAGACTCACCTCTTCCCTGTAACAGCACAGTGAGAACTCAAGTGGCTCATGAAATTTACCATAGCATACTCAGCTGCTGAGAAGCACTGCAGTTGTTTACCGGCTGGTTGTCATGGTATCATGAACCAGTTGCCACTTAACAAGCACAATGAAAGTGAAGAGTCAAAATGAAAGTTAGGGAAAAATACAAGTGAGGCATAGGCTATTTCTGACTCTGTCAGGTACTGGTGTTTTACTGCTTAAAATTATTTTACTTTATTTTATGTATACAGGGGTTTTGTCAGCATGTTTGTTTGTGTACCATATATGAGTCTAATGTTCACAGAGGCCAGAAGAAAGTATTGAATTGTCTGGAACTGAGGTAAAGGATATTTGTGAGCTGCAGTATGGGTTCTGAGAATTGAACCTGGGTCCTCTGGAGAAAATTCAGTTCTCATTACCACAGAATCATCTCTACAGCCCCTTCTTTTATTTCTAATTTTGTCATTTAGGTGGAACTAGTAGATAGGGCTTTCTACTTTCTATTGCTAACTTACTAGTTAACATGTATCTGGTTTCAGCTGTAGCCTCTATACTTGCTCAGTACTTTCTAAGGGTTGTATTAGTTACTCCTCACAGAAGAGAATAGATTAGATAAGTAGTTATTTTCCCCATTTTACCATTGTGAAAATAAAGGTAGAGTCTCATTGAGTGGCCTTTTGGAGGATTGAACTGCATGGGCTGAGATTCTACAGGATCACCAATGACAAAAAAGATAAGCTCTCCAGAACTGACTGACACTTAGTCTAAGTGGATAGTTGAGGATTAAGTGAGTCTAAGCATGGAAAGAAGAATTTCAGAGGCTGTGTCATGCTATGCACAGGAACACAAATGGCTTTGCCAAAAGAAACATTTCTGTTGGGCAACACAATAAATAGCAAGTGCCAAGGTTCAACATAAAAAGTGAAGACCCACAAAAGATGAAATAGAATAATTTCTGGTTTTGAATTTTTAGAAAAGGATAACAATATTGTAGAGCCTGGAAAATAAACATGTTTATGTGAGTGTGTATGTAGGATGATTTTAGGAACTGGAAAAGTTATTAGGAAACTTTTAAAAAATGGCTCCAAGTCATTTGAAAGTGAGAATGACAAAAGCAACTGGGACATAGTGATCACCGACTCTACGCAGATTTAATGAACATGGAAGAGATAGTATCACAAACTCTTTATGTAGATTTAACGGATATAGAAGAGTCATCTATTTTAAGGATACAATGTTATTTCAATTTGTTTGGCTGTTTTGCATTTTGATTTTTAGTTCTTCAGGAAAATGGCTTTGCAAGTTCCAGTAGTAGCCTTGTAAAGAAGTGAGAAGGCTGTAGAGATTGGCCACCAGGTGAATGTGCTTGTACTTCAGGCATGACTAGAGTTTGGTGCTTGAACCACAGTGGAAGGAAAGAAACTGAGTTCTGAAAGCTGTCCCTGCCTTCTGTGAATGCTCACACATGCACACACACAACATAGACATACATGCACAGAAGCATACATACATACATACATACATACATACATACATACATACATAATGAAAATGAGGTAGATGGTGTGATTGTGTCTAATGAATGATTGCTCACCATTGGAATTATGATACCAGATCTTCTCTCTTTCTGGTTGGAGGAAACTGTTCCCACAGCCTGTAGTTTAGAATCTTTGGCAGAATAGAACATTTCTATGATGGAGAAGGTTCCATCATCAACACCACTTTCTTCTCTTTGATTGATTCCAAGGAAGATAGCCAGACATAGAGAGAACTACATTTAATTTATAGAGACATTGCCATCTGACTATACAATTACATTCTGAAAGTGACTTTTCACTTCAGTAAGTGACTTTTATTTGCAGTTCAGTGGTGTTTCACTCTAAGATGCCATTTTTATATCTGTAAAATGGAATAATTACTCTCCACCTGTGTCACCATAGTGTTACAAAACTGAGTTGCAAAATGCTTACAGTGTACTTTGAACTTTTGGGGAAATATAAAAACTTTGCCATGTTATGTAAACTGATAAAGTTTAACATGTAAATGAACATTTCTCCTCTCTTCCAAGAAAGACAGGATATCTTTACTGTCTACAAGCTGTCAGTCTTGTTTGAGATTCCTAGTAAATGTCTGAGGAAAGAAGTGAGGTACTACCTTCGCTCATACTCATTCAGGCATTAAGCCTCACCCATTGCTATTATAACATAGAATAGCAATGTCAGAAAACCAAATAACACTATTAAAAATGGGAAACAGAGCTAAACAAAGAATTCTCAACTGAGGAATACTGAATGGCTGAGAAGCACCTAAAAAATATGTTCAACATCCTTAGTCATCAGGGAAATGCAAATCAAAACAACTCTGAGATTCCACCTCATACAAGTAAGAATGGCTAAGATCAAAAACTCAGGTGACAGCAGATGCTGGCAAAGTTGTGGAGGAAAAGGAATATTCCTCCATCGCTGGTGGGATTGCAAGCTGGTACAACTGGAAATCAGTTTGGTGGTTTCTCAGAAAATTGGACATAGTACTACCAGAGGATCCAGCAATATCACTCCCAGAAGGTACTCAAACTTGTAATAAGGACACATGCTCCACTATGTTCATAGCAGCCTTATTTATAATAGCCAGAACCTGGAAAGAACCCAGATGTCCCTCAACAGAAGAATGGATACAGAAAATGTGGTACATGTACACAATGGAGTACTACTCAAGTATTAAAAACAATGAATTCATGAAATTTTTAGGCAAATGGATGGAAGTAGAAAATACCATCCTGAGTGAGGTAACCCAATCACAAAAGAACACATGTGGTATTCACTCACTGATAAGTGGATATTAGCCCAAAAGCTCAGGCTTAGGATACCAAACAATGCAGATAATATAGCAGGTTGTTATGTCACTGTCAACAATAGCAGAGCTTTTTCTACCACAGAACCTGACAACCATGATGCTAGTAATTTATTAAAGCTTAAGATAAACTCTGACATAGACTTAATTTATATATATATAATCTTGGAAGAATAAAAACACATTGCCTGAGTTGTCAGCGTTACACTCCATGTACTATAATAATGTCAGAGGTTTCTACTTATGCTACTGTTAGTACATACATCAAAGGCCATCAGGTTTTGTAAGACAGTTGTCCTCTTTATATTAATTCTTGACTTTAGGGATGAGATTTCATGGGCTATAAAAAGAACATACTGATAATTACATACTGATACTGTAGCAAAACATAAAATAACAATTTAAGAACATTTTATTTAACATAAAATAAATAATTTAAGAATGGGACTAAATTGCCAGGTGTAGTGGTGCATATCTTTAATCTCAGCCCTTTGGGGGCAGATACAGGTGGATCTCTGATTTCAAGCCCACGGTGGTCTACAGAGCAAGTTCCAGGACAGCCAGGGATACAAAACCAGGTCTCAAAAACCAAACAAAAACAAACCAAACCAAAAGAAAATACGAATGGGACTAAATAAAAAGAAAATATAATCATTGAATTTATATCAACAAGAACTAAAAGGAAAACTGGGGAGGGAGATAAGGCTAGAGAGATGTCTGAATGGTTAAAAGTGCTTACTACTCTTGCAGAGGAAAAGAGTACAGGGTACACCCCTAGAGAATAGAACTCAGTAAATAAGATAAATTTACTAAACTTTTTCTATTTTATAATGTAGATGATAAACTATATAATAAAAGAAATTAGGTATTAGTATTTACTATTCATAAAAAGACTGTTTTAGATATTTTCTGTTTTGAGTGCTTTACAAAAGCAGGCTATATAATGTGTTTGCCTTGGAGGAGACATTCTTTATATTCTTTAAATTAGAGGTATAGGCTGGTAGTAAAAATAAAATCTATTCTATTTGTATTACCTAGTTGTGACTGAACTTGTAACCCTGCTCATGTAATGAAAAATCAAACAAATAATTGTTTAACTTTGACTTTACTGTGGAATACCTTGTTTTCTTTATGTAGGATAATTGAAAGTGTGGCTGTGTATTGTAGTCTGGGCAGGCATCTGTTGTTTCTGAAGGCTATAGAATATCTATTCAGGCCCTTCTGGTTTTAGAGTTTCCACTGAGAAGTCAGCTATAATTCTAATAGATCTGCTTTTATATGTTACTTGGTCTTACTTTCTTGCAACTTTTAACACTCTTTCTTTGTGTTGTATTTTTAGTGTTTTGCTCATTATGTGGTAAGGGAACATTCTTTTATTTGGTATCTATAACCTTTTAATATATTATAGGCATGTCCTTTAGGTTAGGAAATTTTTCTTCTATGATTTTGTTGAAAATATTTTCTGGATCTTCTATTCCTATTATCCTTAGATTTGGTTTTTCCATTGTGTCCTAGATTTCCTGGATTTTTCTGTCAGGGATTTTTTATATTTAACATTTTCTTTAACATCTGTATCATTTTTTCCCTATGGTATCTTTGAATCCTTGAGATTCTCTCTTCCATCTCTTGTATGCCATTGGTGATGCCTGTGTTTGTACTTCTTGTCCACTACATAGATTTTCCATCTCCAGATTTACCCAGTTTGTGTTTTATTTATTGATTGTATTTCCGTTATGAGGTCTTGAACAGTTTTATTCATTTCCTTCACTTATTTTTTTTTCTTATCTTTCTTTAAGGATTTATTCATTTCTTCCAAAAGTGTGTTTCTTGGATTCTTTTAGGGATTTGTTCATTTCCTCTTTAAGGACTTCTATCATTGTCATAAAGTTGTGCTTTATCTATGTTAGACTATTCTTGCTGTAATACGATAGCTGAGCTCTGGTGGTGACATATTGCCCTGGCTATTGTTGACTATGTTCTTACACTAGCCTCTAGACTTCTGAGCTTGGGGGTTAATTATAGGTTTAGGTTCTAATTTCTGAGCTTGCCTTTGTAGGATGGGTATTTCCCCCCCTTGGCTTAGTGTCTTCTCTGGTCTTCAGACCTGCCGTTCTGGTGGCCAATGAGTCTTACCCTGGATTTCTGGCAGCCTGAATAACCTCTGGGTGCCTATGATGCCTATGGGGTTCTAGGAATTGACATGGCCTCTTGTAAAAACAGGGGACCAATATTAGAGTTGTGGGCCTGGGTATATGGAAAAGGGGTGGGTGCTGTTAGGGGAAGACTGGGCTGGCTTGGAGGAAGTTATGGTGGTCTGACAGTGAGGGGCTTACCTGGGGTTCTGAGTGACATCATGGTCTCAGGTAGAAAAAGTTGCTTCACCTGCAGTTGTGGATGGGGATATGGTGACATTGGTAATCAGAACCCCAGGTAAGTTCCCACCTATAGACTGTCAACACTTCCTCCGAGCCCACCTTATCTCCCACTCACTTCAACACCATATAACAAAATTACATGACATCCAAGTACCCAGGAAAAATCTAGTGGAGAGTTTACACTCCTATGAGATGCAAAGAAGTCTCAGTGGCAGAGAAGATGGAAAGATGAAGTTGCTATGCAGATAAACAGTACAGAGGAAGATGCCCTTACAGATAGAAAGATGGAAAGACATTTTCTTCCTTAGTGTTATTTTAGACCAAAGGTTTTTGCTTTTTAATTTATAGTGAGGTTAAACTCTATATCCAATTCTTACTTCTATATACAAAAGAGGGAGAGAGAGAGAGAAGGGAGAGGGAGAGAGGGAGGGAGGGTAAGAGAATGAGAGTGAGAGAAATGAGAGAGAGAGAGAGAGAGAGAGAGAGAGCGAGAGAGAGAGAGCGAGCTGAGGTACTTACATCAAGTTCCTTCCAGAATCAGGCATCCATCCAGGTCCACCCAATGTAATCTGGTTACTCATGCTGGTATCCTTACTTGGACCCGATGTCAAAGGTCCATCCAGTGAAAAGTATAAAGACCTAGATATATAAAGCATTTGGGTTTCACCTATTTGGGCCCTGAAAGTTAGGAATGCCTCTTCCTAAAAACATCATGTAGCTAAGATCCTGAATTAAAGATGGAAAATCAAGTCTCACCAGGAGATAAATCAATATAGTAATAGAGTGCTAAGGTGTTTGTAGAGTTTGTGGACAGTAGAGAAATAAGGGCTTAGGTGACATCTTTAAGCTTGTAGGATCAAGAGAATTTTATAATCAGCCAGTTATTTCTAATGTGCTTTGAATCTAGAATGTGCTCCTTTTGGGAATAGTTTCTTCAATTCTCACCCCAAATAGGTTGGTTTCTCCTAGGCAAGCCATGTGCTGTTTGATCTGACTGAGGAACTGGTACAGATTTCTCTAGGGAATTTCTATATTTGGCACCACTGACACTCATTAATCATTACTCAGGTCTTTGGCTAGAAAGTGGAAATAGGGAGACAAAGGCAATATGTAAGACATAAGTAGAGCAGAGCAGCTGATGGAGAGTGTGGAAAACTCACTGACAATGAGAAGAATCCTACAAGAGCTTCCAAAGAGACGGGAACAGTGACAGGGACCAAGGCACAGTTCTGCATGGTCAACCTCAGAGCCAGAGAGTTTCCTTTTAATTTTACAATGTTGACCTGGCCAATTCCTGGTTTGTGGCTTCACTGGAGAAAAACATTTCAGAATTAGCCAGTATAAAAGGCTGGGATTTTGTTAGAGATATTCAGTACTGGACCTTTCAATTTTCTGGACCTTTGAGCTGGGATGATGATGATGATGATGATGATTCTTCCTTCTTTCTTTCTTTCTTTCTTTCTTTCTTTCTTTCTTTCTTTCTTTCTTTCTTTCTTTCTTTCTTTCTTTCTTTCTTTCTTTCTTTCCAAATGTTTTCCCCTTTCCAGATCTCCCCTCTGGAAACCCCTTATCCAACCCCTTCTTCCCCTTCCTCTATGAGGGTGCTCTCCCACCCATCCACCCACTCCCATCTTCCTGCCCTAGCATTCCCCTACATTGGGGCACCAAACAGCCTCAGGCCCAAGGGGCCTGTCCTCCCACTGATGTCCAACAAGGCCATTCTCTGCCACATATACAGCCAGCACAATGGCTTCCTCATGTGTATTCTTTGGTTGGTGGTCTAGTTCCTAGGAGCTCTGGGGGGTCTGGCCTGTTGACCCTGTTGCTCCCTCCATGGGTTTGCAAACCTCCTCAGCTCCTTCAGTCCCTTCCCTATTTGTCTCCATATTTCCTTCTGTGAGTAATTTGTTCACCCTTCAAGAAGCACTGAAACATCTACATTTTGGTCTTCCTTCTTTTTAGGCTTCATATGGTCTGTAGATTGAATCTTGTGTATTCCAAACTTTTGGGCTAATATCCATTTATCAGTTAATATACACCATGCATATTCTTTTGTGACTAAGTTACTTTACTCAAGATGATATTTTTAAGTTCTGTCCATTTGCCTACAAATTTCATAAATTCATTGTTTTTTATAGCTGAGTAGTATTTCATTGTGTAAATGTATCACATTTCTGTATCAGTTCCTCTGTTGAGGGACATCTGGGTTGTTTCCAGTTTCTGGCTATTATAAATATGGCTGCTATGAACATAGTGTAACATGTGTCCTTATTACATTTTGGAGCATCTTCTGGGTATATGCCTAGGAATAGTATAGCTGGGTCTTTAGGTATCTGTTTCCAATTTTCTCCAGAAACAAATAGATTCATTTCCAGAGTTGTACTGGCTTGCAATTCCATCAGCAATAGAGGGGTGTTCCTCTTCTTCCACATCCTTGCCAGTATGTCCTGTCCCTTGAATTTTTGATCTTAGCCATTCTGATTGATATAAAGTGGAATCTCAGGGTTTTGATTTGCATTTTCTTGATAACTAATGATGTTGAACATTTCTTTAAGTGCTTCTTCGCCATTTGAGAATTCTCTGTTTAGCTCTGTACCTCACTTTTAAATTGGGTTGCATTTTTTGATGGTTAACTTCTTTAGTTCTTTCTATATTTGGATATTAGACATCTGTCAGGTGTAGGGTTAGTGAGTGAAGCTTCAAGGTAAGGAAAGCAAGCATTAGTTTGTTCCCTTTTCTAAAGTGGCAGGTAGAGCAGCTCTGGGCCCACGCTTCCTGTTTGCTGCTCTAGAGGGGGTTCTGTCATTCTGTCTTTCAATTGCATCTTCTCAGAGCAACAGGGACTCACACATGGTTCTGTTTGAGAATTGTCTTACTGTAGTCCTTGGGTTGCTTGGGGATTATTTTGAATAGGATGAGAAAGCTCTTCCTTCCAAATGAACACTGTTTCTCTAATGAGAAAGTGATCAACATTTGAAATGTCCCCTGGGGACTGTATTGGCAAAACACATTTCTTCCTCTGGAGTCTTGTGTTTTAGCTTGCAGAGAGCTACAGTGGTGGATATATGCAGAGACACACAGAGATTCTACTAGCCAGGTCAGAAGGCTTCCGGAGAAATACTTCTTTATGGCATCTTTTGTGCTGGCCATGTTTTTCATTTGAAGGTGTGAATTGAGAGACTACCCCATAAAACCCTTGTGTGATGAAGAGCTACCCCATAAAATCCTTGATGAAAATGAATTATTTCTGGAAACATTTAGAGTGTATATTCAAAATAGATAAATATTATGTAATTTCTCACTAACCAGATTAGATACCAATAAAAGGCAAATGTTACACATTTGTAAAAGAATATGAAGCAAGAAGCAATCAAAGCTTTTAATTGGGTTTTGTTGTTGGTTTAAGATTTCTGTCTTTAAAGTAGTTTCTCTCTTCTTGGAATGGGTCCAGCAGCCTGCACACATGCTTAAACATATCAGCAATAATCGACATAGACTTTCAGAATGACATTAAGGCTCTTCACACATCAAGGTTTTATTGGTGTTGTTTTCTGATGTTTTGTGTAGAGTGGAAACTGACTTGGTTCCTGTTGACTTTGGTCACAGAGTTAAGCAGATCAGAGGACAAGTGGACCTGAGGGTGCACATGAAGGCCATATAGGAATTGTAGTCAGAGTGGGTTGATTTTGTTATTGAAGAAGCTTGTACCTAGCAAGAAGAAATCACAGAGAATTAGAGTAATATTTTAAAGACATTTAAGCCCACATTTTCTTTTTGAGATGTACCTATGATCAACATTAAACTGATACATGAGAGTCTGTTACTGACATGAGTTGGTTTTAAGTGGAGTTTGCCTTGGAGACGAAGTGGTGCTTGATGGCCAGGAGGTATCAAGGTGCACTGTGCAGCAGAAAGGAAACTGCAGAGTTTGTTTTAGATCCTGTCTTTCCTTTCTTTCCTTTGCCTTTGCCTTTTTTGTTTGTTTGTTTGTTTGTTTCTTTTTGAGACAGGGTCTCTCTGTATAGCCCTGGCTGTCCTGGAACTCACTCTGTAGACCAGGCTAGCCTCCAATTCAGAATCTGCCTGCCTCTGCCTCCCAAGTGCTGAGATTAAAGGCATGCTCCATCACTACCCGGCCCTTTGCCTCTTGAATGTGAGGCTGAAGCTACTCAAAAGTGCTTACACTGAAACAGTTGTCTTGTATATAAAAACCACACTTGGTTTAACAGAACAAGAGAAAAGAAATGCAGAAAACAAAACAAAACAAACAAATAAATTGCAACAACCATCAGACTTTATTGTCTATTGTAAACGCTGATACTGCTTAAGTGAGACAATGTTTATAGCTGTTGGCTAAGTAGTTATTTAATTTAATTTGGAAAGAAATAGGCAGTTATGCAATAGCTGATTCTTCCTTGGTCAGCAAGGAGTCCATATTCATTCAGTCTATAAGACTCTTGTGCTATTGAAAGTGTGAGGTGCTGTGAGGTGCGTGGCACAGCCCTTTTGTACATATTAAGCATATTCTCATAAGCAGTATCAGTATTGTGAATAGACATACTTATTAGTATCCATCTCTCTCTTTCCTGCCTCTCTTGGCTCAGCAGGCTCTTTCTTTCCTGTCAGCTGCTTCTCCACTTAGCTGGGAATATGGCATCAGGCAGCTTTGTTGTTTGGGACAGACAAAGATGTGTCTCCATTAACTTAATTAATCAATGCCCAAGCAATGGAGGACCTACACTGGTATTATGTTCTCATGTGTCCACATTTTGGACCAATTGCTACTCAATTTTCATTAACTAAATTTAATTTAGTGAAAAATTTGTCAACTGTGAATACAAGCCAAGTGTGGTGTGGTGTGTTTATAGAATGATAAAGAAAGATAGAATATGTTCTATGGGGGGGTGTAGTTAGGTATGGGGGTGTAGTCATGTATGGGGGAAGGGGATGATGTCTCAGCAGGCTCATGTTGAGGTATCCCTTTCCCCTGAGGGACCAACTACATGACAGTATAGAATAGAGTTTATTCAGGGCATGAGGAAGGGAGTTAAGAGTTTAGAAGCAGAGAAAGAGAGGGAGAGAGTAGAGAAGTAGAGGCAGGCCATGAACACATGGAGAGAGGGCAAAGGGAATAGAGAAGGGAGGGGGAAGGGAAGAGCCCAAGAGGGCAAGAGGGAAGCAAGAGTAAGCTTTGCCCCCACATAGCATGATGGCTCATTCACCTAGGTGGATAAATATAGCTTGAATAATCTGTGCTGAGTACTACTCGGTGACTACAGCAGACAAAATTTTGAAGTACTGCAGTGTTTTATAAAGTGGAAAAAGTTCTGGACTTGAGACCATGGGATAAAGCATCTTCTTATAGCTGTGATGATAGTGATAACTTTGTCCTTTTAGAATGAATGGTATCTGTTGCAGAACACGTCTTGTTTGGTGTTGGGAAATGGCCTGGATCCTAGTTCTGCTGTTTTTTAACATAGACACCATCAGTTAGCCACTCACCCCTGTCTAGCTAACTCACTTTCCTGGTTTTGCTATGTCATCTACAGAGTACAGTAGGTTCCTGTTGTTGAATGTTTGTGGGATGGATCCCTGGGTGGGGTATTCTCTGGATGGTCCATCCTTTCGTTTGGGGGGGGGTTGTTTGTTGTTTGTTTGTTTTGTTTTTTTGTTTTGATTTTTCTGCCTCAGATCCCTTTGCCACAGGCAATAGAAATCTGGAGGTGAGGCTGGTGACAGAAAATAGTTTCATTACATCTTCTGTGGAGGAGATGGATGAGAAGTTCAAAGTCATCACCCCCTACTTCCTGTTTCTTACTTTCACAGACACAGGTAAAGCCATGTGGGCTCAGGGCATGCCTGTTCACAGGCTTCAATCTTCTTACCCTCTTCTGCCTGGCTTCTTTCCCCACAACTGCATTATAGCAAAATTGCTAAGGAGCACACTGTGTGGACTAATTTTAGTTCTCATTTTGCTTTATAGTGATACTCAGCATCATTAATTATTATAAGATATTTGATGGTCATATTTGAGGCTTACAACACACTGTTACAGATGGTAAAATGGTTATCATAGGTAAGCAGATTAATATATCTATCATCTCATCTAGTTATTTTTTTTGGTGCTAGGAATAGCTAAAATCTGTTTACTTAATAAATTCCTAACATTTTATTAATTAGTTATTAGGTCTAAGGTTGTACAGTAGATCTCTAAATCGGTCCAATGTACATATTTGGCAGTTTGCATCCTCTGAATGCATATTCTGTTTCTCCTTGTCTACCTTTAGTGGTATACAATGTTTCTTTGTCTGTGTATTTGAGCTAGCTTCCTCTCTCCCTTATTAAAACAAAACGAAGCATTTAAAGGCTGGTGAGGTGGTGATCCCTTGTGACACATGGTAAAAGGAAAGATCCAACTTTACAAGTTGTCCTCTGAGTTACAAGCGCACTCTGTCCCACCACCTACCCACAATCAAAATGTATTAAAATTAACGAAAATTTTAAATAAAGTATGTGTGTGTGTGTGTGTGTGTGTGTGTGTGTTATGTTTATGAGTTTTCACAAGCAACAGTTGCCTATAGAAGTCAAAGGACAATTTTAAGAAGTCAATTCTCTTTTGTCATGTAGGTCCCAGGGACTTTGCTATAATGCCGTTGTGGGGAAAGAAGCCAGGCAGAAGAGGGTAGACAAAATTGAAGCCTGTGAACAGGTATGCCCTGAGTCCACATGGCTTTAACTGTGTCTATGAAAGCAAGAAACAGGAATTAGGCGGGGGGTGATGACCTTGAACTTAGGTTAGCAGGCTTGCAGCAAAGTACTAAGCCATTTTACCATCCCGTCTCTTTCTTCTTTCTTTCTTCCCTGATCCCCCCCCCCTTTTTTTGGACAGGGTTTCAGGTAGCTCAGAGCCTCAACCTTGCTATGTGACAGAGAATGACCATCACCTTTCAATTTTCTGCCTCTATTTCTCAAGTACCAGAATGATAGTTGTGCTACCAAAATTTGTTTTATTTTTACTTGCTTTGTGGATTGCTGTGATGTTTTCCTTAATAGTTACAGCAATCTACATTTATACCAGCAACACACTAGACTTCCTCTTCTGTATACCCTCACCATCATCCCTGATCACAGAGTTACTTTCTCTTCTTTATTTCCCTGGCATGGAGCATTGTGTATTCTTCACATCCTGTCAGGGTTTCCTTCCCATTCTCCTTGACCTATATGGCAAAGCAGAGCTCTCCTCTATGTTTTTTGTCCATATCTGCATCACTCCACTGTTTGCTGTGTCTTCATCTGGTTGATGTCTGTTTTGAGCTTTAGATATTGTGGTGATGACAGCCAAAATTGTTCAAAATTAAAATCAAGACTACTGCTTCCTTCTATTCTCAATTGATTCTGGCTTTGGTATACACCATTCATTTGATACACACTGTTCAGGAGATGCTACCACGGTCTGTCTCCCCTGGTTCCCAGAAAATGACCATTTGAATTCAAGTTTATCAATGCTACTTCCAAAATACATCTTAGTGCAAACCAACATTTCTTGGTAGTGTTGCCATAATGTGTATGTGTGTGTGTGTGTGTGTGTGTGTGGTGTAATAGAGAGAGAAAAAATGGAGAGGAGAGGAGAGAGAGAGAGAGAGAGAGAGAGAGAGAGAGAGAGAGAGAAAGAGACTATAGCTTAGGCTGGTTTCAAACTTATGATCATCTTGCCAATAATCTTAAGTAACAGATTTGGGATACCATGTCCAACTTTGACACACACACACACACACACACACACACACACACACACACACACCATGGCTATACTAACAGGAAATGTGTGTGTGTGTCCCTAGTGCCAGAGAAGTCAGAAGAGGGCATTACATTCCCTGAAATAGGAGTATTGCTAGCAGTTGCAAGCCACCATATGGCTGCTAGGAACTGATTCTGGGTCTTTTGCAAGAACCGTAGGTGTTCCTGATTAGACACGTTTGCAGATACTACAACTCTTAAAATATACTTTTATGCTTTGAAATTATAATTATACTTCCTTCCTTTTCTTCCCTGCAGCCCCTCTCACATATCTTCCCTGGTTTTCTCTAAAGTTCATGGTCTATTATTCTTTAATAATTGTACTTTCCCACATATTCCTAAATAGATAAATACATGCAACCTGTTCAATCCATATAATATTACCTGTATGAATATGATTTCAGAGCTGTCTACTTGGTATTCCTGAAATTGTAGATTTTTAAAATAACATTCTCATATATACTGTATTATTACTCTGGTTCATTCAGTACATTGAAGTCAGAATAATATTTTAAAGGAAAAATATTTGGACAAGTCCTCATGTTTCATTGTAGGATAAAACATAAATAACAATCAACAAGACTGCTCAACCTGGTGTTTGACAACTCTTACTGTCTATTCTTTGCTTATGATATTCCATGTGCTGAGGCTTCTTTCTCTTCTGAGAATGGCCCTTACTCTTTTGCTCTAACAATGCTGTTACCCTACTTACTCTTTATCTTGCTGATTTCGGCATGTCCCTCAGATCTCAGAAATGAGACACAAGGAACATTCTTGACTCTTACATTATAGTATCAATCATGATATACCTGTTTCCCAGTCAAGGTTCAGGTTTGGCAACCAGGTATTGGGGTGGGACTCAGTGCTGAAGAAAGCCAAAAGCTAATGACATTTGGCTATTTAATTTTCTCTGGTTCTGGCAATTAACTCTCTCTCTTAATGTTCAGGAGGCCAGAGCTGAAGGCTCCTGACAGTTTGGCTCTCTCTTGATCTCATGAAGCCAAAGCTGATCTCTTCTGGCAATTAACTCCTGATGATAATAGCAGGGGATTAAGAAACAGTTACTTGGGCTCTTTACTCTTTAACCCAGGGGCCCCAATCTGGCTAGGTGAGAGGCTCTGAGTTCATTAACTCTTCATAAGCTAGAGAGAAAGGAAAAGAAAAAAGAGAGGAAGAAAGAAAGAAAGAAAGAAAGGAAGAAAGAAAGAAAGAAAGGAAGGAAGGAAGGAAGGAAGGAAGGAAGGAAGGAAGGAAGAAAGAAAGAAAGAAAGAAAGAAAGAAAGAGAGAGAGAAAGAAAGGCACACATACAAACACACATACTTCATGAAGCAGAAAAGGGCTACCTTGCCACTTTATTTTTGTTCTTAGTTTTTATACCTTCTCAGACAAAAATCACTTCATAGAAATTATCAGGTAGAACCATTAGAGTAGAATAATTGATAACATGGGTTTTAAAACACTTTTACATTTCATGAGTTCATAGTAAGTTTAAAGGAATAGTTTATGTCATAGGTCAATAAGGTTTAAGAGTTACAGCAGAATTGTTTACATGTTTTTTCATTAAGACTAGTACTTGACTAAATATTCCTTATCTATTTTTCTACCACCACAAATTCATTATAAGTTTAAACCAATAGTTTTAAATGTCACAAGTAAGGAAGGTTTTGTCAAGAGACAAATGGTCTACCTTGTGTCTTATTATTTTGAAATCTTCTATAGAATAACTAGCCAGTCATTTATTTTACGCCCTTGTGCCTACAATAAATTGTCTATCACAGTTTATAAGTTTTATGATTAAGATTAGTGGCCTCATTACTAAACTAGAAGGAATGTTTTCTTTGATCATAAATTTGTTCCAAGGCTATTTTCTTTTCCTAGTGAGATTGACTCATGACACAGAACTCTGTGGCTTTTTATTCTATAAGGGGCTTAAAATTACTTAAATCAGTTCAGAAGTTCTATAAAATTACTATCAGGAATTATGAAATCATCAGTTCATTTAAACAGCATTATTACATGAAAGTATATCTTCATATTGATCTGCAGAAAATTTGCTCAGTAGTGTGGGCTGATGCCCAGGATTCATTAGGCTATGCAATAATTGCAGGAAAAGCATATCAGCAACAAGAAGCAATCCAGGGGTAAAGTCTCTGGAGTCCAGGCTTCCCAGAGTACCATTGTAGCCATGCAAAATGGTAGGCCATCTCCAGGTAACTCACTTGCTTGCCACAGCAATTCTTTTCTACATTGCTCTTGTCATTGCCCTACTAAATTGTGAACCTTGGTGTTGTCAGGGTAAAGTCTGCTTTCCAACCTATGTGCTATTAGTGCCTAGTACATTCTGTCAAGTGAACCATTTTGCATGTGTATAAAAGTTTCATAAAAATGCTCTAAACTCAGACACTATTGCATAGGACAGCAAGTATTTACTGAAAGGACCCTGATATAGCTGTCTCTTATAGAAGTGGATGCTCACAGTCATCTATAAGATGGAACACAGGGCCACACAATGGAGAAGCTAGAGATAGAACCCCAGGAGCTGAAGGGGTCTGCAACCCTAGAAGAAGAACAACAATATGAACTATCCAGAACCCCCAGAACTCATGTCTCTAGCTCCATATGGAGCAGAAGATGGCCTAGTCGGCTATCATTGGGAGGAGAGACCCCTTGGTATTACAATCTTTATATGCCCCAATACAAGGGAATGCCAGGGCCAAGAAATGGGTGTGGGTGGGCAGGGGAGTAGGGCGGGGGGAGGGGGGAGGGAACTTTCGGGATAGCAATTGAAATGTAAATTAAGAAATTATCTAATAAAAAAATTGAAAAAAATGCTCTGGCCCTAGACAAAGTTGGGACCTGAGACAGAAGAAAACACTATCGATAGACTGCCCCACCTGTGGGGAGATCCATCCCATAAACAACCACCAAACCCAGACACTATTGCATATGTCAGCAAGATTTTGCTGAAAGGACCCTGATATAGCTATCTCTTGTGAGGCTATGCCAGTGCCTGCAAATACAGAGTGGATGCTCACAGTCATCTATAGAATGGAACACAGGGCCCCCAATGGAGAAGCTAGAGAAAGTACCCAAGGAGCTGAAGGGGTCTGCAACCCTATAAGAGGAACAACAATATGAACTAACCAGAACCTCCAGAGCTAGTGTCTCTAGCTCCATATGTAGCAGAAGACAGATTAGTCAGCCATCATTGGGAAGAGAGGCCCCTTGGTATTGCAAACTTTATATGCCCCAATACAGGGGGAACACCAGGGCCAAGAAGCAGGAGTGGGTGGGTTGGGGAGCAGGGCAGGGGGAGGGTATAGGGGACTTTCAGAGAGGAAACTAGGGAAGGAGATAGTATTTGAAATGTAAATAAAGAAATTATCTAATAAAAAAAAACTATGCTCTGGGCCTAGAGGTAATGTCCTAAGGATGGGCTTGCTTACTACTTTGTTTACTTGTTTGTTCATTCTGCACACATCTAGGCATTTTAAAATCTAATACAAGAATATATTATTCTCTTTGTGCATACATATGGTTTTGTTTTGTTGTTTTTTCTTTTGAGACAGTCTCCTTGGTCATGCTCATCTTTCACTTAAATGCTGGAAATTTGAACTCAGGCTGTCTTACTTTCACAGCAAGCCCTCTTGGGGCCATTACCTCTAGTCCTCAAATATTATTTTTAATATCCATTACCTCTTTCATATCTAAATATTCATCAGCAATTTTATTGAGTTTCCCAGGGGAGCAGTCCCTGACAAGGACCATGCTTGTCCCATCTATGCAGGCTAGTTTTGTGTCAATTTGACACAAAAACTAAAGCTATCTGGAAGGAGGAAACCTCAATTGAGAAAAAAGCCTTTATAAGACCCAGCTGTAAGGCATTTTCTTAATTAGTGATTGATTTGGGAAGAGCCTAGCTAATTATTGGTGGTTCTATCCTTGAGATGGTGGTTCTGGGTTCTATGAAAAAGCAGGCTGAGCAAATCAGAAATAGCAAGCCAGTCAGCAGCACTCCTCCATAGTCTCTTCATCAGCTCCAGCCTCCAGGTTTCTGCCCTGCTTGAGGTCCTGTCCTGATTTCCTTCAATGATAAACAGCAATGTAGAAGTGTAAGCCAAAATAAACCCTTTCCTCTACAACTTGATCTTTGGTCATGGTGTTTCATTGTAGTAATAGAAACTTTAACTCACCAGCAAAGTTATATTAATGCTCATCAGCAAATTTTATTGAGTTCTTCGGGGGAGCGGTTTCTGGTAAGGACCTTGCCTGTCCCATCATTCAGGATACTTGCATAGAATAGGTTTCGGGAACACAGTTTACTTTCTCTGTGCCCTGCACAATTCTGTCTCATTATGTTCTCATTCTTTCTAATTTCTTTCCACATAATAAAGAAACTGTATGTGTTTGGACAAACGAAAAATCTCTCAGACAGCTAAGATGGGCTACGCTCTTAAGAGACATTTTTTAAAATTGATTTAAAAAAATAAAAACACTGTGGCTTTTCATATAGAGTATGGTCTTGAACTCATAAGCTCTCTGTTTCAGCCTTCTGGGGTGTAGGTATAGGTCACCACACCCAGCTCTTTCTGACTGCTTCCTTGTAACATCCTCTGATAGTGGGTTTTATCATTCTTGTAAGAACATAGAGATTTAAATGCCCCTTAATCACAGAGCTGAAACCTCTTTCTTTTTGTTCTGATATGATGTCTGCATTTTCTAACATTGTGAATCCATGTTTAAAAGTAAGCATATGGCCGTGTTGATTGGTGCCTGGTAAATTCTTTGGGAAGACATGTTTGAAAGGATTCTATTTTGTGAGAGTAAGATACTGGAGTTTCAGAGACCCTGCAGATTGTCCAGAATTTAGTTGTGCCATGTGCTTTGGACAATTCATTCTTTACCCAGCCAGGCAGAAATATGGCTCGACCCTTTGAGACAAACATCTGTTCAAATATAAATTTCCTGTTTGGTGAGGCTTCTGTTCTATTGAAGTAAAGGTCTCGATATGGCCGAACAAGTCAATCATTATAAACCTTGTTAGTGTGACAGCCCCCTGTGTATTGTTAACTGGAAGTGAAACACAAACACATGAAACCCCTGCAGTATCTGCTTCACGGTGCATAAATCTACCGTGCATCATGTCACTTGAAATTTGATGGCAATCTACCAAATGGCAGAAAAGACTTCATAACTCAGAGGGCTATGCAAATGAGCAGAGGCTTGGAATAATAAGGCGAGGGGACACAGCCTGTCCTTTGCTCTCCCTCCCCCACAGCCTTGCCAGAGAGCATTCCCTAGGGTAATTTCTTAGTGGCAACTGGTGAATTATCTAGATACAAATGACCAGTGTTCAGGTCCTGGGTTCAGATGGACTAAATAAGATGGAAGCATTCTTCCTGCTCCTCACCCTCCAAGCTGGAAGATTGCTTGCAGTGAAACCTTCTCAGACTCTCATTAAGCCTTCTTAATTGCTTTCCCCAGCTCACTTTGCCTTTTATTTAAACCTCAGAGGTGAGGGATAATCTGCTGTTAGTTATGCTAAGATAAAGATGCTTATGTAGCCCCCTTTCTCCCCCTTCTTTCCAATTTATTGCAAGTCTATGGGAAAGCCTTTCTTTTTATTTTTAGTCTGAACTAGCTCTCTAGGCTGTTGCTAATAGGTCTGGACTGAGGCTGAATTATTTACTATCACTTATATTTTCTGGCTAGACATAACATCTCTCTCTCTCTCTCTCTCTCTCTCTCTCTCTCTCTCTCTCTCTCTCTCGCTTGCTCTCGCTCTCCTGGGAAGATTTGTAAATTGTTAGAAGAATCAGACCTGGAAGTGTTAAGGAATCATTCATGCCAGTCATTTGTGGATTATATCATCAGGCTGTTGGCCTTCTGGAATCTGTTCTTCTGGGCCATGGCTCACCCTTGTCAGGGTTACCCCCGAAGAGAGCTGGGACAAGCCCGTACAGTCATTAGCAGTTCATGGGAGGAAGCTGGAAGAACCTGGGGAGGTTTGGTTTTCTTAGCCCACACCAAGCAGAACAAGCAGTAGGCTGGCAAATGAAGCTATCACTTGGAATGGTCGCCAGATTATATAGGGAATGCTTCCAGCATAATCACTGCCTGCTTCATCAAGTTGTTTGTTTGTTTGTTTGTTTGTTTGTTTTGAGAGAATCTAGAGGTTCTGTGGCTTGCTTTCTTTGTTTCTTCTCTGTCTCTCATATTTGTATGTGAGAGTATGCATATGTGCTTGTAAGGCTATTTTTTTGTGTATATGCAAGTGTGTGTGTGTGTGTGTGTGTGTGTGTGTGTGCTTGTGGAGGCCTAGAGGTCAGCATTAGGTGCCTTCCTTAATTGTTCTCTACCTTGTTTTTAAAGATAGGCTTTCTTATCTATTGGGCTCTGCTGGATGCCCTTGACATATTTCCACTACATAGGGCTGAGACTATAGTCTGTGCCCAGCTTTTTACATTAGTACTAGGGATCTGAACTCTCAGGTCCTCATGCTCATGGGGTAAACACTTACCAAAGTGAGCCACCTTTTTAGCCCCAGGTGTGGATTTCTATGGGTTGAAAGTTAACAGGGCTGTAAGAGTGTGACAATTCCAGTTAAACAACTTTCATCTTTTGGTAGTGGTTATTGTTAAGAACGAGTCTCAATTTATATCTCATGCTGACCTGGAATTCACCATATAACTCAAGTTATCCTTAAGTCAGTGGTTACTTTCTGTTTTAGCCTCCTCAGTGTTAAGAATGCATCACAATGCTTATTCCCAACAATGATTATTTATTTATTATTTATTTATTCATTCATTTATTTATTTATTTATTTATTTATTTATTTATTTGAGAAAGAAGCTGTGTAGCCAGGAATAATCTTGAACTTGCTATGTAAGTGAGACTGGCTTTAATTCCCAGTCTTCCTTGCCTTCATTTCTCATGTGCTGGGGTTGCATATGTGTGCCACAATATCAATACTTCCTAGGAAACATTTTGTTTATTTGTTTCATTTTGAGACAAAGTGGCCTGGAACTTTCTAGGTAGACCTGGCTGGTCTTGAACTTAGGCTTTCCTCCTGCTTATGCCTGCTGAGTGTAGGCTTACAAACATCTGCCCTGGGGGCTTAAAAACACTAATGATTTTTTTTAACCCCTGCTGTCAGATATAACATTCCATTCATGTTTAAATGCTGAGTTTTTGTGTAAAAGAAGAATTTATTAAATTTTAAAAGAGTTTACTATTATTCATCTTTAGTAAGAAATCTCTAACTTTTGAGAGTAAAGTGTAGAAAACTACATTTCATTCAATAATCTGACTCTATTTGAAACCTGTTTCATGATAAGTTTGAAATATCTACCCAATGGATACTTTCCTTAAATAATATAGCTTCATTGCACCTCTGCATCAAAACCCAGCAGATTCTAGTTCTTGTTGATTAAATGGAGAAAACAGTTCCTCTATGGAAAGCAAATGATCTTTCCTTTTTTTTTTCCCTGAAGAACATTTTACTGTGCAGGAAAGTTCTTGGTTTCTCAGTAGAAGCAGTTTATTTTTTTTCAGGATGAGAGACTTCCTCCATTATATTTTCACATGTGTCAGAAATGCTTATATGTCTACAGATTTCAGAACATGTGCATGCTATGTAAGTTTATACAATGCAGATACATTCTATAGGTTTTATAGTTTTCATATGGCTTTTTTGGATTTGGGGAGCCAAGAATGTGTCATTTCAATTTCTGGTTTATCTTTACTAGGAAGGAGAAGGATGACATGTTAAGCATTTTGTTTTGAGAATAGAGCAAGTCCCCTTAACATTGTTAATCATTAAAAACATGTTTGTTTATATTTTTAAAGAAATGTGTGTGTGTGTGTGTGTGTGTGTGTGTGTGTGTGTGTAGGTGCTTGCAGATAGAAGAGGGCATCTAATCTCCTATAGATGGAGTTAGAGATGGTTGTGAACTCCTAACACACACTACCATTTTCTAGGGTTTCCTATGTAACTTGAGATTTTATAATGCACAGGATGTTACCATCATTGTTTTGCAGATGAGGAAGCTCTTGTTCAGAGGAGTCAAATGACCTCTCCATGATTTCCTCAATAAGAAATGACAGGATAAAGATGGAGAGTGGCTGAGTTTGACTTTCAAGCCTGACCTTTTACCCACTGTTCTGTCTCCTAGGCAGTAACTCTGTCTATTTGGTTCATGAGTTTACCTAGCAATCCATATTACACTTGGTACAGGGTAGGCACTTAAGGAAGATTTGGAAGGTTGATAGAGCACTGCTAAAGCACATAAAAGAAGTATCCTGTTGGAAATTAGTAAATAGGTCATTGGGTTAAAATTTATTTTCTCTGAAATAGTTTTTATATGGTTAGATGCAGGACTTTTTTTGTTCCACCTCTAGGACATATATGATTCAGTTTTCTCTATTTATCTTATTTATCTGAACTTGTCTTTGGCAAACTGAGATCAGTTTTGAACTTAAGGAGAAGAGTATTCAAATGATATGGATGGGAACATTCTCAGCTCTGAAGACCCTAAGTGGTTGGTTTTGCAAATAGGACCATGACTGCCATTGGTTCCTTGTCATTTGGTCCTTTTAAAGGTTTAAGTAGGAGAGAGACACAAGGGCAGGCCTTTCTCTCTGAGGCAGCATTTGCTCAGCTTGTGCCTTCCTAAGTGCAGGCTTGGAAATGTGACTTATTATCTCTCATTAGAAGATGACTCTAATTTACAGGCCTTAGAATGAAGTTATGTGCATGCTGCACTTTTGAACTCATCATTGAGTATATTAAATCATCAAAATGCTGTTTGTGCAGCAGGTGTACTGGTTACTTGAGCTCAGACAGGGCCTTGGGTATGAAATGTCAGTGTGGCGCCATTATTCCTTCTTCTAGGCTTGTATTTCTTCCCCAGTAACATCTGTTCATGTTTGTTACCAAACCCTTGGGGATCACTTGCCCCAAATAATGCTTCACTTCACAAAATTGCCATTTTGAGGATCGTTTCATGCCACTCTGCTGATTGGAGTGTGAAGGTTCTCCTTAGGAGGGAGAATAATCCTAGGTGGTTATGGGCCCCAGATTCCCTCCTGGTTATTTGGCCTTCTGTTTTACTTATAGTTTTACTGCTCTGAACAGACACTATGACCAAGGCAACTCATGAAAGAACAACATTTAATTGGGGCTGGCTTACAGGTTCAGAGGTTAAGTCCTTTATCATCAAGGTAGGAGCATGGCAACATCCAGGTAGGCATGGTACAAGAAGAGCTAAGAGTTCTAGATCTTTATCTGAAGGCCACTAGGAGAAAACTAGCTCCCACATGTTTAGGAAGAGGGTCTCATACCCACCCCCACAGTGACATACTTCCTCTAACAAGGCCACACACACTCCAACAAATCCACATATCCTAATAGTGCTACTCCCTGGGCCAAGCATATCCAAACCACCAGACCTTCTGATATAACTTTAAAGTTAGCCTTTAGGACAAGCAAGTCGTAATATGGAAGTCTAGAAAATGTCAATGAGAATTGGAGCATGGTTACTGCTCTACCTTGTGGTCTCAGGACTGTATCAGGGACAAGGACTTCCATCCTACTCATTATCCCATGCCAGGTGGCTTAAATGGGCGAACTTTAGCATCTCAGTTCTGAAGGTCAGAGGTTAGAGAGTAAAGTGTCATCAAGATTGATTGCTCCTGAAAGCTGTTGGGGATACTGCTCTTAGCTTCTAGTGGTTGGAGAGCAAGGAGAATATTTATTGTTTCTTGGTTGATAGATGCTGTGTCTTCACTTGTATCTTTTCAGGACATTCTTTCTGTGCTCATGTTTACCCTTCTCAGGACACTGATTCTGTTGGACTAGGACTCATTCTGATAACCTCATTAATTTGACCACATGTAAAGAAAGACATTATCCAAATGTGGTTACTGTCAGAGGTTTGATGGTGGGAATCCAATTCATCTTTTCAAGTTAATTGTGTGTATGTGTGTATTGTGAAAATGTATACCATATATGTGGTGATGCTGAAAAAAAAAAAGAGAGAGAGAGCATCAGATACCTTAGAATGGGTGTTACAAGTGGTTGTGAGATACCTAATGTGAGTTATGAGTACTGAACTCAGGTCCTAAGGAAGAGCAAGGAGTGCTTTTAACTTCTGAGCTGTCTTTCCAGCTCCTAGAAAGGTACTAAAAGGTTCATCTATGTTGTAACATGGGTCATTTCACATGTTTTATTTATTCAGCATACTATACCTGCTTCTTTAATGACTGAATACTATGCTATCACATGGATCTACCTCATTGTATTTATTCTCATAGAATAATGAGTATTTGGCTATTTCCACATTTTAGTTTTTGGGACCAGCATCTTATGGACTCTTGTGCATTATAAGGTTTTCAGGTAATTATGTGAACATCTTTTAAAGATCATAATGATTATTTACACATTATTTTGAGAGTAATGCAATGTTCATACATTTAAAATTTTCAAAGTATGTCCTTGCTTACTCAGTGAGCATTTACTGACTACACTTCTATCAGTTAGACATGGAACGCATGGAAGAAATTTCAGACTGAAAGTATCTGTGTATGTACTTTTAGCAAGATTTTATTCTAAAGGTTAAGTTTCAAGGGCTGTGGAGCTTTAGGTGAGAATGACAGTGCTGAGGGTGGGGTAGAGCAGGAAGGTGAATGAAAGTTATTTAGCCTCTGATTTAACCCTCCACAGATTTGGGTTCTCACTCAGAAGTTAGGAAACCACAAGTAAGACTTAGAATGATGTAACAAAGATTTCTGTGATGAACATAGTGAAATACTACCTCTGTGAAGCCTAAGTCAACACAGAATTCCTTCTTTTGTTTGATTGTTTCTAGTTCTCACTGGCAAATTCCAGAGCAAATGCTGACAACTGCACAGTGGTCAACAGGAAGTTGAAACTGGGCTGATGCACAAACAGGGTGTGCACAGTATCTCCCATGATGGATTCTGGATGTGTGGTAGCTTCAGTAAACAATATTGCTTCTGTACACATCATCATGGATGACCTTTTCAGACATAGGTGGTGTTAGTTACACCAAGGCTAGGCCAGGATCACAGCAGAGGGAAAATGGTGGGTGGCACATGGTGACCTATAGGATCAGCTGACTGCCAGGGGGACTCCCAAGTGGGAAAATATTGATTGTATTTGGAGAATCCTGACCAAAGCAGAGGAATTCTAGTTTTATTGTTAATTTCATTCTCCTTTTACTCCTTTGCTAGCATACTGTGGGGAAAGCATAGACTTATAGATAAATAAGATATGGCTTTTAGCTTAAATAAGTATAAAGTGTACATATATTTGATATCATTACTAAGAAAGGTTGTAACCATTTAGTAGAGGGTACCTTGAACAGGCTCTCTCACATGTCAGAATACACAATCATCCCTAAATTGGGATCAGTGAACTTATTCAGACTCTGAGATTACTCTTTATTTTTGATGTCTGTGCCTTCTCACTTTCTTGAATTTATATCTTATTGATTGTTTTCAATTTCTATTTTTCTTCCTGATTCCATATGCACCGGCTGGTTTTGTGTGTCAGCTTGACACAAGCTAGAGTCATCAGAGAGGAAGATGCCTTAGTTGAGAAAATGCCTCTATGAGATCCAGCTATAAGACATTTTCTCAATTAGTGATCAGTGGGGAAGTGCCCACCACACTGTAGCTGGTGGTCCTGGGTTCTATAAGAAAGTAGGCTGAGCAAGCCTTGTGAAGCCAGTACACATAACCCCTCCATAGCCTCTGCATCAGCTCCTGTCTCCAGATTCTTGCCTTGTTTGAGTTCCTGTCCTGATTTCCTTTGGTAATGAACAATAATGTGGAAGTACAAGCTTAAAAACCCTTCCTACCAAACATAAGCTGTTTGGTCATGATGTTTCATTGCAGTAATAGAAACCCTACCTAAGACAGTATATGAGACTTTTTGGATTGGTTGGTGGTCTTTTCAGCAGACTGTACCTTCTTTGTTCTCCTGTTTGGACAAGGATTTTGAAAATACTTTATTTGTCAGTATGTTCATATCCACAGGGAATGTTGGAATTCTCCTTGTCAATATATAGAGAGGAGATAGACAATGAATGTAGAACATTTCATATATTTTTAAGAACCTTTAAATAGTTTGAGATAAAAAATATTATGAAGAATGGACAGGGGGAAATTTATAAAAGCCTTTCAGATTTAATTCTGAAGGCAAGCAATAGAAAAAAAATCTATTTTTCTAAGAGTGCTCATTTTGCTAAAACCACTATCATAGAGGCCCTGGGGCAGGAGAAAGGAGCTATTAACAGCATTCCACATTAAAGATGATGGTGGTCAAAGATGTGGCATCAAACATGAAGAGGCCTTGGAAACCCTCATCAAACAGCTGCAAATAGTTGTGATTTATCAGCTGTAGAGATGAGGTGAGAGGAGGGAAAAGCAAAATGAACGACTCAGTTTTCTGACACTAGGTTGGTTGAATGAATGATGGAGCTATAAAAATGGAGAATACAGAAAGTGGAACTTCATGACAAAGTAGGCAGAACATCTTGTTCTCTTGTTTCTATTTTGCAGCTTTTTGTGCTTGAATGAGGCATAGTGATTGCTTCTGTATTCTATTACACAGCCCAAAGCAATTCACCTAGTTCCTTCAAATAATGTTTTGCTTCTTGTGATGGTTAATCTAATCCTGGTTGTCAATTTGGTGGGATTGAGAATCACCTAGGAGATCCTTGGAAATGTCTACAAAGGTGCTTGCAGAGACCTTTAACTGAAGAGGGAAGACCCAGACTGAAAATGGACAGTGCCATCTCATAGGTTGGAAAAAACACATGACTGAATAGCAAGAGACTGAAGCACTAACACCAGTCTCTCTCTCTGCTTCCTAACTGCAGATGTATTGTGGCCATCCATTTGTGCTCTTGCATTCCATGCCTAATAGACTGAGTATATCACCTATCATGCCAGGGAAATGTAGCGATTCCGCCTCAAAAAACAGACAGGAGCTGATCTAATGAAACTTACAGCAGGGTCTTTATTCTATTTGAGCTAGTTTGGGGCCCTCAGCTCACCACTGACATGCAGGATGGTATTGCTAGAGGAACTCCAAATATCTATCAGGGCAAGGCTTTATAGTAAGCAGCAAGTGGAGGTAAGTGGCAAGCATCTAATTGGAAAGCTACTGTGGCCTTTAACATAAGTGGCTGGCGCTAGAAGACATAGCATAAACTTAATTTCTGTTCTCCTCTGCATTGCTAGTCATTAGGCAGGGGGTGGGCTTGTAACCTGGGGGTGCAGGTTTGTTGCAGGAATAACCTGGAGATGCTGGTCTTGTTGCAGATGTAATGTGGAGACACTGGTCTTGTTGGGGGTGTAACCTGGAGATGCTGGTCTTGTTGGGGGAATAACTTGGAAACTAATGTTAGATACTAGCCTGTTAGTTTACCTGAGTTAAAACTTGGGTTAAGTTCTCTAAAAAATGCAGTCTGGATTTGAATGATTTGACCTCTCACCCTTTAAACCATGAGCCAAAATAAACCGTTCATTTAAAAGTTGCTTACACTCAGTAACTCTCATTTTAACTATTACATATACTTGACTTCTCTACATGAAATAGAATTCCCTGAGCCAAAGAAAGCTTATTATCATGTAGGGAATGGTTGGACCAAGAAACATAGTGGTGGAATTGCTGATTTTTTTTTTTCTTTTTTCCTGATACCTTGGTCATGTGTTATTTAGATGCTAACATCTGAATGTTAGATGTATATCTGAAGGTCTTTCAATTTATGTTTTAAAAGTCTCATCAAACATTTATGCTCTACTGTTTGTTATGTCAGGTTTTCATTTCTTTAGTGTTTATCAGATAGGATATTTTTCAGAAAAACTGTAAGAAAATGTATTATCTATTTACTAAATCCAGATGAATACAATGCCAGATGTGTGTGTATTTGTGTTTTCAGGTGAGATTTCTTAAAATAAAAAGAATATAACTTCTTTTTTCTTTATCATCTTTTACCCCAAGTATTGTTCATTTTATTCTCCTGTCTGTGACCTTATAGGTTCATGATGGCTTCCAGAGCTCCCAGGATCAGGGACTCACACTAAAATATCTTCTGTAAAAGTGCATATGCACAGCATATTTCTCTTTTACTGTTTTTTTGGCCAATGCCTGGGACACATAGATTAAAATTATTATCTATCCATCTGTCTGTCTGTCTATATATCTATCTATCATCTATCATCATCTATCTATCCTCTCTCTATCCTCTCTATCTATCTATCTATCATCTATCATCTACCTATCTATCTATCTATCTATCATCTATCCATCTATCTATCTATCATCTATCTATCATCATCTATCTATCATGTATCATCCATCTATTTGTCTATCATCTATCTATCTATCTATCTTCTATCTATCTTCTATCTGTCTATCATTTATCCATCCATCTATCATCTATCCACCTGTCTTCACCTATCATCTATCTATCTATCTATCTATCTATCTATCTATCTATCTATCTATCTATCTATCTGTATCATCTATCTATGCTTTATATGTCTAGCATTCTATCCATTTATCCATCCATCCATCCATCCATCCATCCATCCATCCCTCCAGCCAACCACTCTCTATCTGCCTATCATAAATCTAGATATCTATTTTCTATTTTTATTGTTTCACTCTAGAATAACATATCATTGTTAAACCTATTTTTTTTGTCCAGAAACCTAATGGTATCTTTTTTTATTTAAAAAAATAATGAAAATAATTCAGCTCCATATTAGTAGTGAGCCAGAAATGTCATTTATTTATTTATTTATTTATTTATTTAGGATATTTTCTTTACTTACATTTCAAATGTTTTCTCCTTTTCAGGTCTCCCCTTCAGACACACCCTCTCCCATTGCCCCTCCCACCCACCCATCTACTACCATCTTTCTGCCCTGGCATTGCCCTACATTGGGGCATCAAACACTGTCAGGCCCAAGGGCCTGTCCTCCCACTGATGTCCAACAAAGCTATCCTCTGCCACATATGTGGCCAGCGCCATGGGTCCCTTCATGTACATTCTCTGGATTGGTGGTCCAGTCCCCAGGAGCTCTGGGGAGGGCAAGGTCTGGCCTGTTGACACTGTTGTTCCCTCCACAGGGCTGCAAGTCCCCTCAGTTCCTTCGGTCACTTCTCCACCTCCTCCATAGGGGACCCCTCCCCACCTCCCATACTAAGTCCAATGGTTGGCTGCCAGCATCCTCTACTGTATTTCTCAGGCACTGGCAGAGCCTCCCAGGAGACAGCCATATCAGGCTTCCATCATCAAAGACTTCCTGGCATCCACAATAACTTCAAAATTAATTTGAGAATTGCTCTTTCTAACTCTATGAATAATTGAATTAGAATTTGGATAGGAATTGCATTAAATCTGTAGATTGCTTTTGGTGAGATGGCCATTTTTACAATATAAATCCTGCCAATCCAAAAGCAGAGGAGACATTTCCATCTTCTGAGATCTAATTTTTTTCTTCATAGACTTGAAGATCTTTTCGTATAGATCTTTCAGTTGTTTAGTTAGAGTCATACCAAGATATTTTATATTACTTGTGACTATTGTGAAGGGTGTTGTTTCCCTAATTTCTTTCTTAGCCTATTTATCCTTTGAGTATAGGAAGGCCACTGATTTGTTTGAGTTAATTTTATATCCAGCCACTTTGCTGAAGTTGTTTACCAGCTGCTGGAGTTCTCTGGTGGGATTTTTGCGGTCACATAAGTATACTATTATATAATCTGCAAACACTAATATTTTGAATTCTTCCTTTCCAATTTGTATCCCTTTGACCTCCTTTTGCTGTCTAATTTCTCTAGCTAGAACATCAAGTACTATATTGAATATATAGGGAGAGAGTGGGCAACCTTGTCTAGTCCCTGATTTTAGTGGGATTGCTTCAAGTTTCTCTCCATTTAGTTTGATGTTGGCTACTGGTTTGCTGTATATTTCTTTTACTATGTTTAGGTATGGCCTTGAATTCCTGATCTTTCTAAGACTTTTAACATGAAGGGATGCTGAATTTTGTCAAATGCTCTTTCAGCATCTAATGAAATGATTGTATGTTTTTTTTTTCCTATGTGTGTGTTTATATAGTGAATTATGTTGATGGATTTCCATATACTGACCTATCCTTGCATCCATGGGAGGAAGCCTACATGATCATGGTGAATGATCTTTTTGATGTGGTCTTGGCCTCCATTTTCAAGAATTTTATTGAGAGTTTTGCATCAGGGTTCATGAGGAAAATTGGTCTGAAATACTTTTTCTTTGCTGGGTATTTGTGTGGTCTACATATGAGTGTAATTGTGGCTTCATAGAACAAATTTGGTAGTGTTCCTTCTGCTTCTATTTTGTGGAATACTTTGAAGATTACTGGTGTTAGGTCTTCTATGAAGGTCTGGTAGAATTCTGCACTAAATCTATCTGGTCCTGGGTTTTTTTTGGTTGGGAGACTTTTAATGACTGCTTCAATTTCTTTAGGGGTTATGGGAGTATTTGGCTGGTTTATCTGATTCTGATTTAACTTTGGTATTTGGTATCTGTCTAGAAAATTATCCTTTTCATCCAGATTTTCCAGTTTTGTTGAATATAGGCTTTTGTAGTAGGATTTGATGATTTTTTTTGCCTTTCTTCAGTTTCTGTTGTTATATTTCCTTCTTTTTTATTTCTGATTTTGTTAATTTGAATACTGTCTTTGTACCCTCTGGTTAGTCTGGCTAATGGTTTATCTTGATTTTCTCAAAGAGCCAGCTCCTGCTTTGATTGATTCTTTGTACAGTTTATTTTTTTTCCCACTTTGTCGATTTCAGCTCTGAGTTTAATTATTTCCTGCTGTCTACTCCTCTTTAGTATATTTGCTTCTTATTGTTCTAGAGCTTTCATGTGTGCTGTTTAGCTGCTAGTGTATGCTCTCTCCTGTTTCTTTTTGGAGGCACTCAGGGCTATGAGTTTTCCTCTTAGCACTGCTTGCATTGTGTCCCATAAGTTTGGGTATGTTGTGACTTCATTTTCATTAAATTCTAAAAAGTCTTTTATTTTTCTTTATTTCTTCCTTGACCAAGTTATCTTTGAGTAGAATATTGTTCAGTTCCGGTGTGTGTGGACCTTCTGTTGTTTTTGTTGCTATTAAATACCAGCCTTAATCCATAGTGATCTGATAGGATGCATGGGATTATTTCAATCTTCTTGTATCTGTTGAGGCCTTTTTGTGACTGATTTTATGGTCTGTTTTTGAGAAGGTACCATGAGGTGCTAAGAAGGTATATTCTTTTGTTTTAGGAGAAATGTTGTATAGATATATCTGTTAAATCCTTTTGTCTCATAACTTCTGTTAGTTTCACTGTGATCTGTTTAGCTTGTGTTCCCATGTAAGTTGTGTTCCCATTGTAAGTTTTACTATGTCACTGCTCAGGTTCTGTTTCCATGATCTGTCCATTGCTGAAAGTGGGGTGTTGAAGTCTCCCACTATTATTGTTTGCAATGCAATGTGTGCTTTGAGCTTTAGTAAAGTTTCTTTTATGAATGTGGATGCCCTTGCAATAGGAGCATAGATATTCAGAATTGAGAGTTCATCTTGGTAGATTTTACCTTTGATGTGTATAAAGTGCCCCTCCTTATCTTTTTTAATCACTTTGGGTTGGAAGTCAATTTTATTCGATATTAGAATGGCTACTTCAGCATGTTTTTTCAAATCATTTGCTTGGAAAATTGTTTTCCAGCCCTTTATTCTGAGGTAATGTTTGTCTTTGACCCTGAGGTAAGTTTCCTGTATGCAGCAAAATGTTGAGTTCTGTTTATATATCCAGTCTGTTAGTCTATATCTTTTTATTGGAGAATTGAGTCCATTGATGTTAAGAGATATTAAATAATAGTGATTGTTGCTTCCTGATATTTTTTAAGAGGTGGAATTATATTTGTGTGGCTAACTTCTCTTGGGTTTATTGAAAGATTACGTTCTTGCTTTTTCTAGGGTGTAGTTTCCCTCCTTGTATTGGAGTTTTTCATCTATTATCCTTTGTAGGGCTGGATTTGTGGAAAGATATTGTGTAAGTTTGTTTTTTGTCATGGAATATCTTGGTGTCTCCATCTATGATAATTGAGAGTTTTGCTGGGTATAGTAGCCTGGGCTGGCATTTGTGTTCTCTTAAGGTCTGTATGACTTCTGCCCAGAGTCTTCCAGATTTCATAGTCTCTGGTGAGAAGTCTGGTGTAATTCTGATAGTTCTGTCTTTATATGTTACTTGACCTCTTTCCCTTAATGCTTTTAATATTCTTTCTTTGTTTTGTGCATTTGGTGTTTTGTTTATTATTTGATGGGTGAATTTCTTTTCTGGTCCAATCTATTTGGAGTTCTGTAAGCTTCTTGTATGTTTATTTGCATCTCTTTATTTAGATTACAGAAGTTACCTTCTACAATTTTGTTGAAGATATTTGCTGGACCTTAAGTTGGGAATCTTTGCTCTCTTCTATACCTGTTTTCCTTAGGTTTGATCTTCTCAATGTGTCCTGGACTTCCTGGATGTTTTGTTTCCTGGATCTTTTTTCATTTTTCATTTTCTTTGACTGTTGTGTCAGTGTTTTCTATGGTATCTTCTGTGCCTGAGATTCTCTTCTATATCTTGTATTCTGTTGGTGATGCTTGCAGCTATGACTCCTGATCTCTTTCCTTGTTTTTCTATTCCTAAAGTTATCTCCCTTTGTGATTTCTTTATTGTTTCTATTTCCATTTTTAGATCCTGGATGAGTTGTTCAATTCATTCACCTGTTTGTTTGTGTTGTCCTGTAATTCTTTATGGGATTTTTGTGTTTCCTCTACAAGGGCTTCAAGCTCTTTACCTGTACTCTCCTGTATTTCTTTAAGGGAGTTATTTATGTCCTTCTTAAAATCCTCTCTCATCATCATGAGATGTGATTTTAGATCTGAATCTTGTTTTGGGTGGGTGTTGGGGTATACAGGGCTCTCTGTGGTGTGAAAACTGGGTTGTGATGATGCCAAGTAGCCTTGGTTTTTGTTGCTTATATTCTTGCACTTGCCTCTCGCCATCTGGTAATCTCTGATGTTAGCTGATCTTTTAGTCTCTGACTGTGGCTTGTCCCTCCTGCAAGAATTTGTGTTAGTACTCCTGGGTGACTAGTACTCTCTGTAAGGAATTTGTGTATGAAGAACTGTGGCACAGAGTCAGCTCTGAGGCACAGATTGCAACTGAAAGGATCCTTTCCTAGTTGCTCCTAGGTTCTTATGTCCTGAGGGTTCTGTGCAGGTTCCTTGGAGCAGAAGTGGTGGTCTTACTTGTTCTCATAAGTGTGTCAGCACTCCTGGGAGTCCAGCTCTCTCCTGGTATTGTGTATGGAGAGCTGTGGTATAGGATCAGCTCAGGGTGCAGACAGATACCAGAAGGATTTTGTCCTAGGCTATTCCTTCATTCCTGTGTTCTGATGACTCTGGGCAGATCCCTCTTGAGTCAGGAATTTGAGCAGAAGTGGTGGTCTTACCTGTGCTCACAGGTATGTTGGCACTTTTGGGAGACCAGCTCTCTCCTGGTAGTATTTGGTTATGTATCGCTGTGGCACAGGTTCAGTTCTGGGTAGAGAGGGAAACCAGAAAGTTCCTGTCCCAGGCTGCTCCTCAGTTCTTGTGTCATGAGGGTTTCATGCCGGTACCTCTGAGCAACATTTGTTCTTACCTGTGCTTATGGGCTCCTCTGCATTCCTGGAGGCTAGCTTTCTCCCAGCCATATTTGGATATGGAGTGCTGTCGCACAGGATGAGCTCCAAGCACAGATGTAAACTGGAGTGATCAATGTCTTAGAGATACATTATTTTCTATATATCCATGAATCTGATGTCAAAAACTGCTCTTAATAATTTCTGATATTTGTGAGGCCTATCCTTTCATCATTGCTGGTAAACTGAAGTAATGGTCACTTAAAAACAATCCTCAAAAGATATTTAGAGTTGCTTATAGATTAAATCTAGATAATGTTTTACTGTTTTGGGCTAGAATCTGGTTCAAGCCCTGAACTTGTGTCTTTCTCCTGACACAAGTTAGGAATGTGTACTGTAGCTGTTTTATTTTACCTTTTAATAGTCCTCATTCCCATCTGACTGGTGTTTAGCTTGTTCCATCCCATAAGAGTGGTGTTTACCTTGTTCCTTTGGCTTCAACAGAATATATTTTAAACTCCAGTCTCTGTGTATCTCTTACCTTTGGATTCCCGTAGTATACATCATAATGGATATAATATAAAAAGGCCCCCAAATCCAAATTAGTACTGCTGTGGTATCTGGTCTTGTGGATGGAAGAGGTACCAAGTTCTCAGTACCTCCAGCATGCAGCCATCAGGCATCATTGGATTAGTTAGCCTGAATCATGTAAGCAAATGTAAAATATCCTCTTTGTATTACATAGTTAATCATATTGGTCCTGTGCTTCTGATCTCTGATTGTTAAGGTCTAGAGATTCGTAGTAGCAAAAAACTTCTTGATTCTTCAGTTAAAAGTTCTTAATGGTAGATAAGTTGGAAATACTCCGATTTCTAGGTCAAATTACTTTTAAAACTGTTTTTATTTGTATAATGATAAATGATTTTTTGTCATTTATGAGTCACATACATTTTTGTAATTAAATAACTGTTAAGTATATCTATAGTCTAAAATGTTGTAAGGCAAATGTAATGTTATTCTGGTCAATTGTCATATGTAATGTTTAATAATGTTGAAAGCAGACTTTGTGTGTGAGGAGGAGAAGGCCCTCCCTTATTTCCTCTAGAACACCCTGTCCTGGTCCTGAGGAGGCTGCCTCTCTAACTCTGTAACAAGAAGAAAGAGAAACAGCAAGAAGGTAAGAGCATTCAAAATATGTCTTTGAGAGGAATTAAAAGGTAAATAGTTTCCAGCTGAGTTTATAATTGTTTATCCTATAATATAAAAACCATGTTTATCCTACAATATGAAATTTCCCTGCAGTGGGAAAGAGCCAGAAGCTCTGCTTTACTACTTGTTCCCTGTACTGGAAACTCCAACACTGCAGTTTCATCAGGGCTTCCTCAGCTGCTCTGTGCTTACCTGTAATCTCCCGATTTGATGATGCTACCTTTCTTTTGTCATTTTACTTTGATTTAGAGGTTTCACCCCAAAAGATACTCTGCTCTGCTTGGTAGTCTGAATTTAGAACTTTGACCTACTGTCTTGGCTTCCACAGTTTGTTTATGCTGTTTGCAAGCCCTTGATTTGATGATGCTACCCTTTTTTGCCTTTGTAATGGACTACTCCAATTGTCTCTGATCCAAGAATATTTTCGTTATCCAATTTGATGATATTTTACAATCTATCTGCCACTTGATATTTATTGTTTTACTTTTGCCTGCTACATGCTCAATGAGCTCATTCAGAATTGAAAGCATGAATGATATAGACCATCCTCCTGACTGTACAGAACAACAAACCTTTGTTCATTCTGAGATAAGGATGCCATGAACATGCTCATTTTATTGCAAAGTATCTGACATTTTTTTCTTAAAATGGTTATTTTATAGACAAAATAATCAGTGAAGGGCTTGATTTATGTTAGAGCAGAGACAGGAGTGAGAGTGAGAGAGGAGAGCATAAAGAGCTTTCTAACCATAGAATGTATGCTTCATTTGATATTCACTGGCTAGACTTTACCACTCTGTATGTATTTAATATCATATAATCAAACACAGTTCCTTCTATAAACAAAAAAACTTAAAATAAAAGGAACATATAGATTAATCTTACCTATGACATTAATAAAGTTTTAATAAGGAAATCCCAACTGATAAACATAGTTTTCTTTGTGTGTATGTGTGGGTACAGGTGCTGTTTCTATGTATGTTTATATAAGAAAGAGGAAAAGGGGAAAGACTTGGGTATTGTTCTTCTAAAGCCCCTCCCCCCTTGGCCTGGATTAAGCTGATTAAGCTAGGTTGGTTGTCCATTAAAGTATCTGCCTGAGAAGTAGAAATTTCTGGTTTCTTTGGAAACTTTTTTTTTTTTTCTTTTGACTCAGTTGTGTCAGGGTTAGGGAAAATATCATGTGACTTTTTTTTTTTTGCAAGATGTCTTATTTGCTGAGGTAGACACATGAGAGGATAATTTGCTGAGGTAGACACTTCAGATGACATGTGATGTTTGGAAAGAGAGTAAATAAAACTTAATAGACCATGAATAACACTCTTGCATTGGTTTGCCTTACAATTCTTTGTTGGTCTTTATTTATCTTTGCTTCTTGTGAGAGAAAAATGCCATAAACCTTCTCATGGTATTATGATTGATTCCTGTGGCTTCTTTGGACTCAATTTGGTGGAGCCTCACGGGGTTTCTTCTGGATAGAACTACTGCTACTGATTCATGTTTGGTGTTTACAGATTGGATTGGACTGCAGATACTTATTCCTGTTTGATGTTTTGGACTGGCCTGCTGATATCCAAACAACAAAGATTCAAATTACCCCAAAGAACTCTTTCTAAACAGGTCCACAACCCCCATTTCCTATTAACTTTTCATTTTCCCTATCTTTGGTAGGTGGGCTAGAAGGGAGGTTGAAGCATTTAAGAACCCTTATTAAAGTAGTTTTTGAAAAATCTAAGTCTACATACCTGTCTCAGCATCACCACTGCTGGGATTGTAAGCATGTGATAATACCCCCAGCTTTTTTCCCCATGGGTTTTAGGGATCAAACTCAGGCCCTCATGTTTCCATGGCAAGCACTTTACTGAACTATCTCCACAGCCTCTTTCTCTACATTTTAAATTTTCACTTATTTAGTCAACAAATGTTGCTTCACTGTGCAATGGAGCTAAAAAGATGAACGATGTATCTTTAGGCAACACTCAGACAATTTTCTAGTATGTGAGTGTAAGTAAATATGTAAAGAGATGATAATATAATACTTTGACCATTGATACCATAGAATTACTAAAAAAGAAAAAGAATTTGTTATCAAGATGTGTGTGTTTACAAACTTGAGTAGCTAACGTTGTTTGGACAGTTATAAAGCCACACAAAAAAAGGCTCTCTAGGCTTTGGTGGGGGTTAATTTCATCATCAGTTTGATTGGGTTAGCAAAAAACCTGGGGCATTACAGAGGCAGGCCTTTGGTATACACCATCCCTCTGGCTGGTGTCCTAGACTGAAATAAATGGAAAAAGGAAAAAGCCAGAAGAGCTTCATAAATCCACTTTCTCTCTGATCACTTAAGCTAAGAGCAAACTGGATCCCGATGCCCTTCCCACACTGATGGTCTGAAGACCTGAACCATGAACCTTTTCTTCTTTAAATTGTTTTTTGACCAGGTATTTACTCACAGTGATAAGAAAGAACTAATACAGCCTGTCTTTGTTTTAATGATGTAAAAACACGTTTCCTATAAGCCTCATTTTCAGCACTGGGAACTGTGGAAAGTATTTATCATGAGACTCCCAGACCCCAAGAGGTTGATGAAAAAGTAGATCATATCCAGAGCTAGTGACTGGTCTTGCATTCACAAACCTGAGGAATGTTTTACAAATTCCTCTGTAGTCAGAGAATAATGGACACTTTTTGGTAAAGAGGAGAACTCTATTCTAATCACATTGGAAAACTATGAGAGGACAGTAGCTGATAATGGGGAGAGTGAATCTAGGCCTCAGTGATGGATACCTGTTTGCTTTGTTTCTGTGTTTTCTCCTTAGTATAGAAATGTAGGGAAGTAGAGTGGGGAAACTGGATGAGAAATAAGTCCAAGGATTCAGTTAGAGGCATTGTTTAATCTGGACCTATCTTGTCTTCAGAACCTCACCTGGAGCATTTTCACTGAGAGGGCAACACTTGAGTTTTGCAAATTGAATTTGTTGCTTATGAAATACTTAGAATCTTGGTATTGGGTTTGTTCTCAGAGACAAAGCTGGCCAACAGGCAGCAGTGGAATTTGATAAGCTAAATGGGATAGAGCCTCAGGGCCCACAAAGAATATAATAAATGTCCTCCGCATCTTCATAGTTGGGAATTGCACATACTAGTTCATTTACAGGGAGATAGATGCAGGGTGGTAAATTGATTGGAGGTTGAATTTGAAAATAGTTACCCTCATTCCCCCAACACAGCTTCTGTGCTTTCTTTGGTCTTCATCAGGCTGCTTCATCAGTGTTTGCCTGCTTGTACCTTGTTCATTCCCTTTTCATCCTTCTCCAGCATAAGGCAGTGGTTTGGAGATCTTAATAAGGGGCTAAGATTTAGCGATTTGTATTCAGGACGCTTGAATAGGATAGTTTTGAAAAAGTAAAGCTGATGATAATTCCAAACTCTTCTACTGTATAATATTCAGAACTGATACCTTATTCCTGAAAAACATTCACATATTCCTTAGTTTCTGTTTCATTTGACCTACCAATAAACTCTGCAGAATGACTATAATAACTGACAGCTCAACTCCATATTGTACAATTGTTGTGGAAATGCCAAGTTATCACTCTTAACATCATTTGATAAGTGGGTAACTCCTTTTACTCTAAATGTAATGAAATTTGAGCTGCAGTCCTGATTCATACTTTCAGAATCAAAGGAAAAAAAAAAAAACAGAAGACAAGTGTCCAAGTGTCTAGTCATTTGAACAAAAGCAACAGTGAGAAAAATAGTTCATTAGTTTTCCATGTTTATTTTTATATACATATTTATATATTAAATAATTATTTATTATTAAATATCTGTTATATACAGAGCACTGAGGAGTCACTACAGTCAATATTCTTTCATATTTTTCCAGAGCTATAGTGGTGGTAGCCACAGCAATATCAGCTAATAACCCTTCACAGGCATTGGCTCATTCCAAGACATTATTGTTATTATTTACTTGGAAAAAATTCTTTGCAAGTGTAGAAGTATCACAAAACTCGAGACTTCTCCTGATTTGGCCTTATTTATTCTGAGCTTGGGAAAGGGAAGAGAAAGGAAGTTGACATTAGAATGGCTATTTTTGTCTTAGGAATCATGCTTCTTTTGTTGTTTTTCATGTTAGCTCATGAAGTTTGTGAATGCTATTTGCAGCCCTTTCTTGCTCTGCTTCCCTCTCCATCCCGCTGATACAATGATTTATTAGATATTTTCTTTATTTATATTTCAAATATTGTCCCCTTTCCTCATTTATCCTCTGAAAAACCCCCTATCCCATCACACCTCCCCAGCTCATTAACCGACCTACTCCCACTTCCCTGTCCTGGCATTTCCCCTACAAGGGGGCAAATAACCTTCACAGACCCAAGGGCTTCTCCTCTCATTGATGTCCCAAAGGCCATCCTCTGCTACATTGTGGTTGGAGCCATGAGTTCCTCCATGTGTACTCTTTGGTTGGTGGTTTAGTCCCTGGGAGCTTTGGGGGTATTGGTTGGTTCATATTGTTGTTCCCCTTATGGGGCTGCAAACCCCTTCACCTCCTTGGGTCCTTTCTTTAGCTCCTTCATTGGGGACCCTGTTCTCTGTCCCCAGTGTGAGCATCCACTCCTGTATTTGTCAGGCACTAGCAGGGCCTGTAAGGAGACAGATATATCAGGCTCCTGAGAGCAAGCATTGTTGGTATCCACGATAATATTTGGGTTTGGTAAATGTATATGGCATGGATACCTAGGTGGGGCAGTCATTGGATGACCTTTCCTTCAGTTTCTGTTCCACACTTTGTCTCTGTATCACCTATCATGGGGATTTGATACCCCTTCTAAGAAAGACCGATGTATCCATACTTTGGTCTTCATTCTTCTTGAGTGTCATGTGGTTTGTGAAACTTGCATGCATCTTGGGTATTCCAAGTTCCTGAGATAATATCCACTTATCAGTGAGTGCATATCATATGTGTTCTTTTGTGACTGGGTTACTTCGCTTAGGATGATTTTTTTCTAGTTCCATCCATTTGCATAAGAATTTTATGACTTCACTGGTTTTAATAGTTGAGTAGTACCAGTTGGAAGATCTTCTGGGTAGATACCCAGGAGAGGTATTGCTGGATCACTTGGTAGTATTGTGTCCAGTTTTCTGAGGAACCACCAGACTTATTTCTAGAATGGTTGTACCAGCTTACAATCCTACCAGCAACTGAGGAGTGTTCGTTTCTCTTTCTCCACATCCTTGCCAACATCTGCTGTCACCTGAATTTTTAATGGTTTATTTGAATTTCTGGAATTCAGCTTCTTGAGCTCTTTGTATATATTGGATATTAGCCCCCTATTAGATTTAGGATTAGTAGAAATTCTTTCCCAATCCCTTGGTGGCCTTTTTGTCTTATTGACAGTATCTTTTGCCCTACAAAAGCTTTGCAATTTTGTGAGGTCCTATTTGTTGATTTTTGATCTTACAGCACAAGCCATTGCTGTTCTGTTTAGGAATTTTTCCCCCGTGCCCATATCTTCGAGGCTTTCCCCCACTTTCTCCTCTATAAATTTCAGTGTCTCTGGTTTTATGTGGAGGTCTTTGATACACTTAGACTTGAGCTTTGTACAAGGAGATAAGAATGGATCAATTCACATTCTTCAACATTTTGACTGCCAGTTGTGCCAGCAACATTTGTTGAAAATACTGTCTTTTTTTCCACTGGATGGTTTTAGCTCCCTTGTAAAAGATAAGGTGACCATAGGTGTGTAGGTTCATTTCTGGGTCTTCCATTCTATTCCATTGATCTGTCGCTGCACCAGTAACATGCAGGGGTTTTTGTTGTTGTTGTTGTTTTGTTTTGTTTTGTTTTTTCACGATTGCTCTGTAGTACAGCATGAGGTCAGGCATGGTGATTCCTCTAGAGGTTCTTTTATTGTTGAAAATAGTTTTGCTATCCTAGTATTTTTTTGTTATTCCAGATGAATTTGCAAATTGCCCTTTGATCTCAGTGAAGAGTTGAGTTGAAATTTTGATGGGGATTGCATTGAACCTGTAGATTGCTTTTAGCAAGATTGCCATTTTGACTATATTAATCTGACCAATCCATGAGCATGGGAGATCTTTCCATCTTCTAAGATCTTCAATTTCTTTCTTCAGAGACTTGAAGTTCTTGTCATACAGATCTTTCACTTCCTTAGTTAAAGTCACACCACTGTATTTTATATTATTTCTGACTATTGTGAAGGGTGTTGTTTCCCTAATTTCTTTCTCAGTCTGTTTATCTTTTGTATAGAGAAAGGCCATTGATTTGTTTGAGTTAATTTTATAACCAGGTACTGCACTGAAGCTGTTTATCAGGTTTAGGAGTTCTTTGGTGGAATTTTTAGGGTCACTTATATATACTATCATATAATCTGCAAATAGTGATATTTTGACTTCTTACTTTCCAATTTGTATTCCCTTTATCTCATTTTGTTGTCTAATTGCTCTGGCTAGGACTTCAAGTACTATATTGAATAGGTAGAGAGTAAGTTGGCAGCCTTGTCTAGTCCCTGATTTTAGTGGGATTGCTTCCAGCTTCTCTCCATTTACTTTGATGTTGGCTACTGGTTTGCTGTAGATTGCTTTTATTATGTTTAGGTATGGGCCATGAATTCCTGATCTTTTCATGACTTTTATCATGAAGGGGTGTTGGATTTTTTCAAATGCTTTCTCAGCATATAAGGAGATGATCATGTGATTTTTGTCTTTGAGTTTGTTTATATAGTGGATTACATTGGTGGATTTCCGTATCCCTGGGATAAAGCCTACTTGGTCATGATGGATGATCGTTTTGATGTGTTCTTGGAGTCGGTTTGCGAGGATTTTATTGAGTATTTTTGCATCGATAATCATAAGGGAAATTGTTCTGAAGTTTTCTTTCTTTGTTGGACCTTTGTGTGGTTTAGTTATCAGAGTAATTGTGGCTTCATAGAATGAATTAGGTCGTAGAGTACCTTCTGTTTCTATTTTGTGGAATAGTTTGAGGAGAGTTGGAATTAGGTCTTCTTTGAAGGTCTGATAGAACTCTGCACTAAACCCATCTGGTCCTGGGCTTTTTTTGATTGGGAGACTATTAATGACTGCTTCTATTTCTTTAAGGGAAATGGGACTGGTAAGATTGTTAATATGATCCTGATTTACCTTTGGTACCTGGTATCTGTCTAGGACACATGCTCCACTATGTTCATAGCAGCCTTATTTATAATAGCCAGAAGCTGGAAAGAATCCAGATGTCCCTCAACAGAGGAATGGATACAGAAAATGTACATTTACACAATGAAGTACTACTCAGCTAATAAAAACAATGAATTTATGAAATTTTGGGGGAAATGTATGTATCTGGAGGATATCATCCTGAGTTAGGTAACCCAATCACAAAAGAAGTCACTTGATAAGCACTCACTGATAAGTGGATATTAGCACAGAAACCTAGAATACCCAAGATACAACTACCAAAACACAAAAAAATCAAGAAGGAAGACCAACACATGGATACTTCATTCCTCCCTAGAATAGGGAATAAAATATCCATGGAAGGTGTTGCAGAGACAAAGTTTGGAGCTAAGCGGAAAGAAAGAATGGACCATCCAGAGACTGCCCCACCCAGGGGTCCATCCCATAATCAGCCACAAAACGCAGACACTACTGCATACACCAGCAAGATTTTGCTGAAAGGACCCTGATATAGCTGTCTCCTGTGAGGCTTTGTCAGTGCCTGGCAAATGCAGAAGTGGATTCTCACAGTCATCTCTAGGAAGGAACACAGGGTCAACAATGTAGGAGCTAGAGAGAATACCCACGAGCCGAAGGGGTCTGCAGCCCTATAGGTGGAACAACAATATGAACTAATCAGAACCCCCAGAGCTCGTGTCTCTCGCTGAATATGTATTAGAATATGGCCTAGTTAGCCATTATTGGGAAGAGAGGCCCCTTGGTCTAGCAAGCCTTACATGCCCCAGTACAGGGGAATGCCAGGGCCAAGAAGTGGGAGTGGGTGGGTAGGGGAGCAGGGCAGGGGGAGGGTATAGGGGACTTTTGGGATAGTATTTGAAATGTAAATGAAGAAAATATCTAATAATAATTTTTTTTAAAAAATAGTTGAGTAGTACACCATTGTGTAAATGTACCACATTTTCTGTATCCATTCGTCTGTTGAGAAAATCTGTGTTCTTTCCAGGTTCTGACTATTATAAATAAGGCTGCTATGAACATAGTGGAGCACGTGTCCTTATTACATGTTGGAGTACCTTTTGGTTATATGCCCAGGAGTGGTATAGCTGCGTCCTTAGGTATTCCTTTGTCCAATTTTCTGAGGAATTGCCAAACAGGTTTCCAGAGTTGTTGTATCAGCTTGCAATACCACCAGCAATGGGGTACTGTTCCTCTTTCTCCTCATCCTTGCCAGCAACTGCTGTCACCTGAGTTTTTGATCTTAGCCATTCTGACCTCAGTGTTGTTTTTATTTCCCTGATGACTAAGGATGATGAATACTTCTTTAGGTGCTTCTCAGCCATTGAGCACTCCTCAGATGAGGATTCTTTGCTTAGCTCTGTACCCTATTTATTAATAGGGTTATTTGGTTCTTTGGAAAACTTTTGAGTTCTTTGCATATATTGAATATTAGCCCTCTATTGGAAGTAGGGTTGGTAAAGATCTTTTCCCAATTTGTTGGGTACCATTTTGTCTTATTGATTGTGTCTTTGGCCTTATAGAATCTTTGCAATTTTATGAGGTCCCATTTGTCAATTCTTAATCTTAGAGCATAAGTTATTGGTGTTTTGCTCAGGAAAATTTCCCCTGTGACCATGTGATCAAAGCTCTTCCCCACATTCTTTTCTATTACTTTCACTGTATCAGGTTTCATGTGAAGGTCCTTGATCCACATGGACTTTAACTTTGTGAAGGGAGATAAGAATGGATCAATTTGTATTCTTCTACATGTTAACTGCCAGTTGAGCCAGCACCATTTGTTAAAAATGCTGTCTTTTTTCCACTGGATGGTTTTAACTTCTTTATCAGAGATTAAGTGATGTTAGGTATGTGGATTCATTTCTGGGTCTTCAATTCTACTCCATTGATCTACCTGCTTGTCACTGTAGCATTTTATCACTCTTGCTCTGTATTAAACTTTGAGGTCAAGAATGATGATTCCCCCAGAAGTTCCTTTATTTTTGAGAATAGTTTTTGCTATCTTATGTTTTTTGTTATTCCAGATGAATCTTCAAATTGCACTTTCTAACTCTATAAAGAATTGAATTGAAATTTTGATGGGGATTTCATGGAATATGTGGATTGCTTTGACAAGATGGCCATTTTTACTATATTAATCCTACCAATCCATGAGCATGGTAGCTTTTTCCATCTTCTGATTTCTTCTTTGAGTTCTTTCTCCATAGACTGGAATATCTTATCATATAGATATTTCACTTGCTTAGTTAGAGTCACACCAAGATATTTTATGTTATTTGTAACTATTGTGAAGGGTGTTATTTCCCTAATTTCTTTCTCAGTCTGTTTATCCTTTGAGTAGAGAAAGGCAACTGATTTGTTTGAGTTAATTTTATATCCAGCTACTTCAAAGAAGTTGTTTACCAGCTTTAGGATTTCTCTGGTGGAATTTTTTTGGATCACTTAAGTATACAATCATTTTATTTACATATAGTGATATTTTGACTTCTTCCTTTCCAATTTGTATCCCACTGACCTCCTTTTGTTATCCAATTGCTCTGGATAGGACTTCAAGTACTATATTGAACAGGTATGGAGAGAGTGGGTTGCCTTGTCTAGCCCCTGATTTTAGTGGGATTGCTTCTAGTTTCTCTCCATTTAGTTTGATGTTGGCTACTGATGTGCAGTATATTGCTTTTACTATGATTAGGTATTGGCCTTGAATTACTAATCTTTCCAAGACTTTTATCATGCAGGGAAATTTGATTTTGTCAATTGCTTTCTCAGCATCTAATAAAATTATTATGTGGTCTTTTTCTTTAAGTTTGTTTATATTGTGAATTACATTGATGGATTTCTGTATATTGAACCATTCCTGCATCCCTGGGATGAAGCCTACTTGATCATGATAGGTAATTGATTTGATGTGTTCTTGGATTCGATCGGCAAGAATTTTACTGAGTATTTTTGCATCAATGTTCCTAAGGGAGATTGGTCTCAAGTTCTCTTTCTTTGTTGCATCTTTGTGTGGTTTAGGTATCAGAGTGACTGTGGCTTCATAGAATGAATTGGGTAGAATACCTTCTGTTTCTATTATCTAGAATACTTTGAAGAGTATTGGTATTATATTTTCTTTGAAGGTCTGATAGAATTTTACACTAAATTCATCTGGTACTGGGCTTTTTTTGATTGGGAGACTATTAATGACTGCTTCTATTTCTTCAAGGGTTATGGGACTATATACATGGTTTACCTGATCCTGATTTAACTTTGATACTTGGTATCTGTCTAGAAAATTGTCCATCTCATTCAGATTTTCCAGTTTTGTTTAGTATATGCCTTTATAGTAGGATCTGATGATTTTTTTGAACTTCCTCAGTTTCTGTTGTTATCTCTCACTTTTCATTTCTGATTTTGTTATTTGGATACTGTCTTTGTGCCGTCTGGTTAGCTTGGGTAAGTGTTTATCTATCTTCATGATTTTCTCAAAGAACCAGCTCCTGGTTTGGTTGATTATTTGTATAGTTGTTTTAGTTTCTACTGTGTTGATTTCACCCATGAGTTTGATTATTTCCTGACATCTACTCCTCTTGGGTCTATTTGCTTCCTTTTGTTCTAGACCTTTCAGTTGTGCTCTCAAGCTGCTAGTGTATGCTCTCTCCAGTTTCTTTTTGGAGGCACTCAGAGGTATATGTTTACCTCTTAGCACTGCTTTCATTGTGTCCCTTAAGTTTGGGTATATTGTGGATTCATTTTCATTAAATTCTAAAAAGTCTTTAATTTCTTTGTTTATTTCTTCCTTGACCAAGTTATCATTGAGTAGAGTTTTCTTCAGCTTCTTCATGTATGTGGGCTTTCTATTATTTTTGTTGTTATTGAAGACCAGCTTTAGTCCATGATGATCTGATAAAATGTATGGGATTATTTCAATCCTTTTATATCTGCTAGGGCCTGTTTTGTGACCGATTATATGGTCAATTTTGGAGAAGGTATCATGAGGTGCTGAGAAGAAGGTATATTCTTTTGTTTTAGGATAAAATGTTCTACAGATATCTGTCAAATCCATTTGTTTCATAACTTCTGTTAGTTTTTCTGTGTCTCTGCTTAATTTCTGTTTCCACGATCTGTCCATTGATAAGAGTGGGGTGTTGAAGTCTCCCACTATTATTGTTTGTTTTTTGTTTTTTGGTTTTTAGAGACAGGGTTTCTCTGTATACTCCTGGCTGTCCTGGAACTCACTTTGTAGACCAGGCTGGCCTCGAATCCCACTATTATTGTGTGTAGTGCAATATATGCTTTTAGCTCCAGCAAAATTTCTTTTATGAATGTGGATGTCCCTCCATTTGGAGCATAGATGTTCAGAAATTGCATGTTAGATTTTCTCTTTGATGTGTATGAAATGTGTCTTCTTATCTTTTTTGATAACTTTAGGTTGAAAGTTGATTGTATTCAATATTTGAATAGCTACTCCAGCTTGTTTCTTAGAAGCATTTGCTTAGAAAATTGTTTTCCAGCCTTTTACTCTAAGGTAATGTCTGTCTTTGTCTCTGAAGTGGGTTTCCTGTATGCAGCAAAATGTTTGGTCCTGTTTATGTATACAGTCTGTTAGTCTATGTCCTTTTATTGGGGAATTGAGTCCATTGATATTAAGAGGTATTAAAGAAAAGTGATTGTTGCTTCATGTTATTTTTGTTGTTAGAGTTGGAACTGGGACAGTTTGCTTCATTTCATGGAAACCCATTCAGTGTTTGCTCATTGATTAAAATCTTATTGATTCTGTCAAACTGCTCAAGTGGATCCCAATTTGGCAGAAAATCTGGCTCTTTCTGCACAGCATGACTTATAAATTCAGTATCAGTGAATAGTGTAGCATCAAAGATGATTAGTTTTGTAGCCTATGAAAAGGTATCTCACTATTGTTTGATTTTTGCAATTCATTAAGTCCTAGTAAATTTGTGATGTTTGTTAAATACTTATTTCTTAACCTGGAAATAAGTGATTTCAAAAACTCCTAGGAGCTTTCCCATAAATCCTAACTTTTGAAAGCTCTTCATCATGAATATTTATGAACACTCAGAGATACTTTCTTTAATAAATGTGCCCCCTCCCTCCCTGCAAAGACAGCAAAAGAAATCTAGGCTGAATGAACAGAAGCAGGAGTAACTTTAATATTATTTGTTTGGGACTGCCAAGAGTTTCTTAGTAGTGCTTTGAGCCAAGCTGATGGGTTGTATATAAATAGAAGGAGAGAAAAAAAAACCTCAATGAATGTTATTCAGTTGTTTTAATGAGTTTTAAATCTACCAGATTAAGAGAAAATTCATCTGACTTAATGGAGTGACACTAATTGGTGAGGCAAAGGAAATCAATAGGCTGTGTTGTGTAGTTATCAAAAGTTCATATTTTCTTCTAATTTACTTCTGACAGTTTAACCTTGCTCCTTTGTGCTCTGTGAGCAGATTCTAAAAATAGTACTGTAGTTGTTGAGATACACCAGAGTACATTAGGAAACACTCTTTGTATTTAGCTTGTTTTTATGTTTTAAATTGGAGGTTAAGTTTTTGTGTTTTTTGAATTGCTTCCTTGAACATAATAATAGTCATCATGTGATAAATCATCATGTATATTGATAAAGTTTATGAGAGGTTGGGGTGGTTTGTAGAAGTAAGAGAGTGTATAAAGAAAAATTGTGGGAAGGACAAGACTGGCTTGGAACAAACAGAAGGGAAATTCAATTGGCCTTTGGTATCTGGGTGCTCTGTACCTATTGACTCAATTAATGACATAGAACATTAACATATGTATTTATAGTAAACATTTTTCAGAATTCTTGTCATTATTCCCCTTAAAACACAGCAGAAAACATTTGTACTTATTTTTTCTTTTGCCTTTTAAATGTTTTATTTAATTTATTTATTCATTTGTTTACTTATTTATAGTGTGTGTGTGTGTGTGTGTGTGTGTGTGTGTGTGTGTGTGTGTGTGTGTGTGTGTGTGTGAGTGAGTGTGTGTGTGTGTGTGTGTGTGTGTGTGTGTGCATTCATGCACTAGTGAAGGCTAGGTAGAGGACAAACTGTGGGGTCAGTTCCCTCTTTCCACCATCTGGAACTCAGGTCATCAGACTTAGTGACAAGTGCCTTTACCATCAAACATCTTCCTAGCCCTACCATTGATACTGTACTCAGTAATGTATGAGTCTAGAGACAAGTACACAAAAGGATGTGCAAATACTATTCTATTTCATATAGGGAACTTGAGCATATATGACTTTTGGCATCTCTAGTAGTTGCTAGAATTTGTCCCTGGTGAGATACTCAAGGACAGCTATAACAAGTTTTATTACACTGAAGAAAAGATTGTTCTAGGTGAGTCCTGTGGTCCAGAATCCCAGCAAGTGTGGACATATGTAGATGATTATGATAGTAGATATTAGATTATATGGAATTAAGATCCCAAAGAGAAGGGCTTCCTGGGGCACAGGAGGTAGTCTCTCTTCAGCTCAGGAACTGCAGCTTGATAAGTGTCTCTTCACTATAGCATAACATGGAATCAATAAGAATCTTGTAGATCTTAAAAGACCATGTAAACATATGATAGTAGGTATCTCAGGAATAATTTATGAAGAAAAATGACCTCCACATGACTCTATAGAGAAGGTCATCCCTCAACCCAACTGCAGAATGGAGACTAAGACAGAAATTATGTTTATTAAAACTTGGATTATTGTGCACACCTGAGTCAGTGGACAGAGATGAATGTTCACTCTAACCACATTACCTGAGGCCAAACATCTTAGATCATTATGTGCTCATGAGGAGACATAGTTTTATTTGATTTCATTTGTTCATTTACTATAATTTGATATTTCCTATGAGCACACATTTAAATAATTATTCAACTAAAATTATGTTCTTAGAGTTAGCCTGGCAAAGGGAGTTTGGAATCAGAACACTCTAGTCATGTATGATACTTCAGCATGTGGTTTAGATTTAAATCTCATTATGACTTAGCACAAATCAGAACAGACTTGTTATTTAAATGTGGGTCTGGTTATATGGAGTAAGTATATTTAAGTATATTTCTTAAAATCATGAACATAGTACAAAATGCTAATGACTTCTGTCACAGATATCGGTCCCAGATTTTAGAAGGGGTCTTTAGAGGTTCCCTTGAATCTTTGCTTTGGAGTATATGAAATTTTAGTGGTTGTTACAAGTTTTGAGGTAGCTTGTTGGGTGGGGAAACATGTTGGCTCTGGCCTTAGGACTAAATGCTTGATTTTGGAAGGCTAGAGTTCATGTCCTGTGAACATGGGCCTCCTTAGTAGTTTATCACTCTGTTAGTTGGACATGAGGTCTCAAGGAAACCCTGGTTGTATCTCAGCTCCCACACTGGTGTCTGAGTTAGTGTCTTTGTATAACTGCACTTTGATTAGAATATGAGAGTCTATTCCACAGACACAGACCACATGGCTGGGCAATACAAACTAACCCCTCATTTGTTTCCTATTAACAACCCATGACATTTCCAGAGTTATGGTTGGTGCTGATATTGTTTGTAAATGAGCATAACTGGTATCTATTTAGGCTTGGACTGCCTAGAATCCTATCTTCAGCAAAGTCCATCTTCTTCTGCTGAACTACCTCTATAGGGTGCTAATGCGATAGCTGTTTCTGTTAAGTAGCTTGTGGTGATGCTGAGGGGCTTGAAGTCCTTCATACCACATTTCATGAGTATGTTTCTTTGAATGGATTGCCGTTTTTTTTTTGTTTTGTTTTGTTTTTTGTTTTTTTTTTTCATTTAAACTAAGTACAATGATAACAAGTGTTTAATCCACTTTCTAGGCAGGATGCTTGGCAGGAGGGTGTGGCACAAACCTTAATCTGCACATAAGGTCATCTTTCTGATATGACTTTGTGAAAATTCATTGTATCTTACCATTCTGAGCTCTATGGAAGATATTTTTATGCAAGGTATGAGTCTTTCTGGTAGTTCACCTTTTCTGGGGAAAGCAGTGGGAGTTCTGTTAATCACCAGTACTAATGGAAAGACTTCTCAATATCTTAATTCTCTATTAGCACATGTTATAAGATTAAGAATTTGAAATGTACTGGGGAACTGACCTTTAAAGCAGCCATTAACTTATGTTTGGCCTTGAACTGTTTTATAAAAAGCCAGGGTTGAAGAGATAACTCAGTTGGCAAAGTATTGATACTCAAGCATAAGGACATGGATTCAATATGTCTCACACAAAAGCTGACTGAGTACAGTAGATTATAACTATAATACCAGCACTGAGCAAGTGGTGGATCCCTAGAGCATGTTGGCTAATTAGTCTAACTGAATTGGTGAGCTGTAGGTTCAGTGAGAGGTCTTGTTTCAGAAACTAAGTGAAGAGTGACTGAGAGAGACACTAGACTTTGGGCTCTTTTTTTCACATGCATACACACCTGTACATACCTACACATGAACAGAACAAAACAACTCAAACAAATCACTCTTGCTTCAGAACTTTAGTTGAGAATTATGATAATGAGCCTTTATAGGCACATTTCTCTATTCCTTGTTTTTGTTCTCTCTTTATTAAAAATATATTAAGCTTCATCCTCAGCTGGGAGGTGGAGCTGAGCCTCGGACCTCTGTGCACCTTCCCCACCAGAGGAGAGCTTGCCTACAGCGAGTGCCTGGACCTCCAGGAGTTAGGTGAGATCTTCTGTCCTGGGTCTCTAAGAGGACAGTCCACACAGGAGAGCACATAGGTTGAAGATGTGGCAGAGCTTCTTGGACAGGGTCTTTTTTGGGCTTCATCCTCAGCCAAGAGGCACATCTGACCTTCAGACCTCTGTGCACCTTCCATGACAGAGGAGAGTTGGCCTCCAGGGAGGGCTCTGACCCTGGGATTCTGTCTAGAACACCATCTTGTATCACAGGTCTCTCAGAGATTAATCTGCATAGGAGAGCACATGCTGGCCACAGAAGTAGCAGAGCTTCTTTGACAGGGTCCCTTCAGGCCTTCTTCCTCTGCCAGGAGGCAGAGCTGATCCTCAGACCTCTGTGCACCTTCCCCTGTAGAGGAAAGTGAGTGCCCAGAACCCCAGGACTCTAGTATGATAACCATTTTCTATACCAGATCTCTCTGGTACAGGTTCTTACAGGTTACAGAAGCAGCAGAACCTCTTTGACAGGGTCCCTTTGGGCATTCATCCTCAGCCAGGAGGCAGAGTTGATTCTCAGATCTCTATGCACCTTCCCCACCAGAGGAGAGATTACCTGCAGCAAGTGTCTGACCCATGTGACTCAGGAGAGGACTGGTCTCCCTGGAGTACTGATAGAGGCTAAAGACTCACAGGAGGAACAAGATCTAGCCAAAGACAGCTAGAACATCTAACACCAGAGATTACCAGATGGTGAAAGGCAAATGCAAGAATCTTACTAACAGAAACCAAAACGACTAGGTATCATTAGAAACCAGTACTATCACCACAACAAGTCCTGGATAACCCAACACACTGGAAAAACAGGATTTAGATTTAAAATCATATCTCATGATGCTGGTAAAGGATTTTAAGAAGGACATTAATAGCTCACTTAAAAAAAAAAAAAACAGGAGAACGCTGCTAAACAGGGAGAAGTCTCTAAAGAGGAAACACAAAAACTCCCTTAAAGACTTACAGGAAAATGCTGCTAAACAGGTAGAAGTCCTTAAAGAGTATATACAAAAACCCTTTAAAGAATGACAGGAAAACACAACCAAACAAGTGAAGGAATTGAACAAAACCATCCAAGATCTAAAAATGGAAGTAGAAACTGTAAAGAAAACCCAAAGTGAGACAAGAGTGGAAATAAAAGCCTAGGAAAGAAATCAGGAGCCATAGATGCAAGCATTACAAACAGAATACAAAAGATGGAAGAGAAAATCTCTGGTGCAGAAGATTCCATAGAAAACATTGACACAACAGTCAAAGAAAATACAAAAAGATCCTAACTCAAAACATCCAGGAAATCCAGGACACAATGTAAAGACCAAACCTAAGGATAATAGGTGTAGATGAGAATGAAGATTTTCAACTTAAAAGGCCAGTAAATATCTTCAACAAAATTATAGAAGAAAACTTCTCTAACCTAAAGAAAGAGATGTCCGTAAAAAATATAAGAAGCCTACAGAACTCCAAATAGAATGGACCAGAAAAGAAATTTCTCCCAACACATAATAATCAGAACAACAAATGCACTAAATAAAGATAGAATATTAAAAGCAGCAAGGGAAAAAGGTCAAGTAACATATAAAGGCAGAACTATTCAAATTACACCAGACTTCTCACCAGAGACTATGAAAGCCAGAAGATCTTGGACAGATATTACACAGACACTAAGAGAACACAAATGCCAGACCCGGTTACTATACCAACAAAACTCTTAATTCCCATAGATGGAGAAACCAAAGTATCCATGACAAAACCAAATTCACACAATATCTTTCCATGAAGCTAGACCCTCAAAGGAAAATAAAAGGAAAACTCCAACACAAGGAAGGAAACTAAAATCTAGAAAAAGCAATAAAGTAATCCTTCAACAAACCTAAAAGAAGAGCGCCACAAGAACAAAATCTCTACTCTAACAACAAAAATAACAGGAAGCAACAGTTATTTTTACTTAATATCTCTTAATATCAATGGACTCAATTCCCCAATAAAAAGACTTAGACTAATAGACTTGCTACATAAACAAGACCCAACATTTGACTGATATAGGAAACCCACCTCAGGAACAAAGACAAACACTTCCTCAGAGTAAAAGGCTGGAAAAAATTTTTCCAAGCAAATGATTTGAAGAAACAAGCTGGAGTAGCCATTCTAACATGAAATAAAATCGACTTCCAACTCAAAGTTATCAAAAAAGATAAGGAGGGGCACTTCTTACTCATCAAAGGTATTATCTACCAGGATGAACTCTCAATTCTGAACATCTATGCTCCAAATGCAAGGACATCCATATTCATTAAAGAAATTTTAATAAAGTTCAAAGCACACATTGCACCATGCACAATAATAGTAGGAGACTTCAACATCCCACTCTCATCAATGGACAGATCCTAGAAATAGAAACTAAACAGAGACACAATGAAACTAAGTAGTTATGAACCAAATGGATTTAACAGATATCTACCAAACATTTTATCCTAAAACAAAAGGATATACCTTCTTCTTAGCACCTCATGGTACCCACTCCAAAATTGATCATGTAATTTGGTCAAAAAACAGGCCTCAACAGATACAAAAATATTGAAATAATCCTATGCACCCTATCAGATTACTGCAGACTAAGGCTGATCTTCAATAACACCATAAATGACAGAAAGCCAACATTAATGTGGAAGCTGAAGAACATTCTACTCAATGATACCTTGGTCAAGGAAGAAATAGACAAAGAAATTAAAGATGTTTTAGAGTTTAATGAAAATGAAGCCACAACATACCCAAACTTATGAGACACAATGAAAGCAGTGCTAAAAGGAAAACTCATAGCTCCAAGTGCCTCCAAAAATAAACAAGAGAGAGCATATACTAGCAGCTTGATAGCAAACCTAAAAAATCTAGAACAAAAGGAAACAAAAAGAGGAGTAGATGTCAGGGAATAATCAAACTCAGGGCTAAAATCAACCAAGTGGAAACAAAAAGAACTATACAAAGAATCAACCAAACCAGGAGCTGTTTATTTGTTTGTTTGTTTGTTTTGAGAAAATCAACAAGATAGATAAACCCTTACCCAGACTAACTAGACGGCACAGGGACAGTATCCTAATTAACAAAATCAAAAATGAAAAGGGAGTCAAAACAACAGAACCTGAGGAAACCCAAACTATCATTAGATCCTACTACAAAAGCCTATATTCAACAAAACTGGAAAACCTGGATGAAGTGGACAGATACCAGGTACCAAAGTTACATTAGGATCAGATTAATGATCTAAATTGTCTCATATGCCCTAAAGAAATAGAAGCAGTCATTAATAGTCTCCCAACCAAAAAATGTCCAGGTCCAGAAAAATTTAGTGCACAGTTCTATCAGACCTTCAAAGAAGACCTAATTCCAACTCTCCACAAACTATTCCACAACATAGAAACAGAAGGTACTCTACCCATGTTCTAAACCCATAATTACTCTGATATTTGAACCACACAAAGTCCCAATAAAGAAAGAGAACTTTAGACCAATTTCCCTTATGAATATCAATGCAAGAATATTCAATAAAATTCTCGCAAACCAATTCCAAGAACACATCAAAACGATCTTCCATCATGATCAAGTAGGCTTCATCCCAAGGATGCAGGGATGGTTCAGTATATGGAAATCAATCAACATGATCCACTATATAAACAAACTCAAAGGGGAAAAAAAAAACATGATCATCTCATTAGAGGCTGAAAAGCACTTGACAAAAATCCAACACCTCCTCATGATAAAAGTCTTGGAAAGATTAGGAATTCAAGGCCCATACCTAAACATAATAAAAGCAATATACAGCAAACCAGTAGCCAACAACAAACTAAATGGAGAGAAACTTGAAGCAATCCCACTAAAATCAGGGACTAGACAAGGCTGCCCACTTTCTCCCTACCTATTCAATATAGTACTTGAAGTCCTAGCCAGAGCAATTATACAACAAAAGGAGATCAAGGGGTTACAAATTGTATAGGAAGAAATCAAAATATCACTATTAGCAAATTATATGATTGTATATATAAGTGACCGTAAAAATTCCACCAGAGAACTCTTAAACCTGATAAACAACTTCAGTGCAGTAGCTGGATATACAATTAACTCAAACAAATCAGTGGCCTTTCTCTACACAAAAGACAAACAGGCTGAGAAAGAAATTAGGGAAATAACACCCTTCATAATAGTCACAAATAATATAAAATACGTTAGTGTTACTCTAACTAAGGAAGTAAAAGATCTGTATGATAAGAACTTCAAGTCTCTGAAGAAAGAAATCAAAGAAGATCTCAGAAGATGGAAAGACCTCCCATGCTCATAGATTGGCAGAATTAATATAGTAAAAATGACCATGTTGCTGAAAGCAATCAACACAATCAATGCAATACCCATCAAAATTCCAACTCATTTCTTCACTGAGATAGAAAGGGCAAATTGCAAATTCATCTGGAATAACAAAAAAAACCTAGGATAGCAAAACCTATTCTCAACAATAAAAGATCCTCTGGTGGAATCACCATGCCTGACTTCAAGCTGCACTACAAAGCAATTATAATAAAAACTGCATGGTGCTTGTACAGCAACAGAGAGGTAGATAAATGGAATAGAATTGAACCCAGTAATGAACCCACATACCTATGGTCACTTGATCTTTGATAAAGTGGTTTAAACCATGTAGTGGGAAAGAAAAAAAAAAGACAGCATTTTGAACAAATGGTGCTGCCTCAACTGACAGTTATCATGTAGAAGAATGAGAATTGATCCATTCTTATCTCCTTGTACAAAGCTCAA
>LR753368.1:683470-720475 GCA_902729485.2 Mus minutoides | reverse complement strand
TGGCCATCATTGGGAGGAGAGGCCCCTTGGTCATACAGACTCTATATGCCCCAGAACAGGGGAATGCCAGGGCCATTATGTGGGAGGGGGTGGGTAGGGGAGCAGGGCGGGGACGCGGGAGGGTAAGGGAAAATTTCTGGATAACATGTGAAATGTAAATGAAGAAAATATCTAATAAAGAGAGGAAAGAAAAAAAAAGAAATCTCAATTGAATACTGCATAGCTGAGAAGCAACTGAAAAAAAATGTTCAACATCTTTTTTCTTTTTTCTTTTTCTTTTTCTTTTTCTTTTTTTTTTTTTTTTTTTTTTTTTTTTTTTTTTTTTTTTTTTTTTTTTTTTTTTTTTTTTTTTTTTTTTTGGTTTTTTGAGACAGGGGTTCTCTGTGTAACCCTGGCTGTCCTGGAACTCACTTTGTAGACTATACTGGCCTCGAACTCAGAAATCACTCTGCCTCTGACTCCTAGTGCTGGGATTAAAGGTGTGAGCCACCACAGCCCCATCTATGTTCAATATTCTTAATCATCAGGGAAACGCAAATCCAAACAACTCTGAGATTCCACCTCATGCCAGTCAGAATGGCTAAGATCAAAAACTCAGGTGACAGCAATTGCTTATGAGGATGTGGAGAAAGAGGAACACTCCTCCATTGCTGGTGGGATTTTAATCTGGTACAATGTCTCTGGAAATCAGTTTAGTCATTTCTCAGAAAATTGGACATAGTTTTACAGGAAGATCCAGCTTTTCCTCTCCTGGGCATATATCCAGAATATGTTACAACTTGTAATAAGGACACATGCTCCACTATGTTCATAGCAGCCTTATTTATAATAGCCAGAAGATGGAAAGAACCCAGGTGTCCCTCAATAGAGGAATGGATACAGAAAATATGGTACATTTATACAATGGAGTATACCACTCAGCTATTAAAAATAATGAATTTATGAAATTCTTAAAAGGATATCATACTGAGTGAGGTAACCCAATCCCAAAAGAACACACATGTTATGCACTCACTGATAAGTGGATATTAGCACAGAAATTTAGAATACCCAAGATATAATTTGCAGAACACATGAAACTTAAGAAGGAAGACCAAGGTGTGGATACTTTGTTTCTTCTTAGAATGGGGAACCAAATACTCATGGAAGGAGTTACAGAGTCAAAATTTGGAGCTGAGAAGGAAGAAAGGACAATCTAGAGACTGCCCCACTGGGCAATCCATCCCATAAACAATCACCAAATCCAGACACTATTGCATATGCCAACAAGATATTGCTGACATGACCCTGGTATAACTCTTTGGTGAGGCTATGCCAGTGCCTGACAAATGCAAAAGTAGATGCTGACAGTCATCTATTGGATGGAACACAAGGCCCTCAATGAAGGAGCTAGAGAGAGTATCCAAGGAACTGAAGGGGTCTGCAACCCTTTAGGAGGAACAACAACATGAACTAACCAATATCCCAAAGCTCATGTCTTTAGCTGCATATGTAGCAGAGGGTGGCCTAGTTGGCCATCAATTGAGGAGAGGCCCTTGATCTTGGGAAGATTATATATTCCAGTATAGGAGAATGCCAGAGCCAGGAAGCAGAAGTGGGTGGGTTGGGGAACAGGGCGGGGGGGGGGTTACAGGGGACTGTTGGAGAGGAACTAGGAAACGGGATAGCATTTGAAATGTAAATGAAGAAAATATCTAATAAAAAAAGAAAAAAATTAAAATATATGAGTATTCCTATTTTTCAATTATGTCTTTGTAGCCAATACCCCAAAACAAAATAATCTAATACCATTTTAACTTCATATTTTGAAGAGAAGAAACTGGCCCATGAAAGCAAAGCATACATTCTAAAACAACAGATTAGACAACCTATTCTGAATATTTGAATCAGGTAGTTGAGTTGAGAGACTACCAAAAAATGTTCCAGTGAGGAGTTACCATTACAGCCTCAATAGATTTCCACAGCCTAGAATTATTAACTTCATAGTTTTGACATTTTTATAAAAGGGAGGGATTATTTTCTTTTATTAAAAAGATTTTTTTCTCATATAAAATGTCCTGATTACAATTTCTCATCCCTCTACTCCTCTTAGTTCTTCCTCATTTTCTCTCCCATCTTTTTTTCTCCAACATAAAATTTTTATTAATTATTTGGGAATTTGTGAAGTGCATGCCATCAAACTTACTTTCCATTCCTCACAGGTCCACCTTCCCTCCCTTATACTCCCGCAAACAAAACAAAACAAAACAAAACAAAACAAAACAAAACAAAGCAAAGCAAAGCAAAACAAAACATAACAAACCCCACATCAACTCTAATTTGTGTTGCCTAGATATTCATTGGAGCAACCCTTAAATAAAACTGAGTCCTTCCCCACCAGCCTGCCAGAAGCCATCAACTGTGAAGGGTTAGCTATACTTCAGCATCTTTATCAGTTTTTTAGGACTCTTGTCAATAGCTTCCTGTCCGGACTGTTTCTCTTTTGGGGGGTTGGAGTAGGGGAGATTGTCACAGAAGTCTTCAATGTCTCTCATTCTCAGTAATGGATCTGCAGTCATCCATACCACTGCAAAAAAGCTTTCTTGCCCATAGCAGATAGTGGCAGCATGGATCACCACCTGATTTTGGGTAGCATCATAGATTGTAGACTTCAATGTGGTTTCCAGTGGCAGCATGGTCATGAACATCTGGTTTCTGGTGGCAGCAAAGACCTTGGATATCAACACAGGGCTCCAGTAGCAGCACAGACCACAGACATCCACTTGATTTTAATTGGCAGCACAGATTATTTAAAAAAAAAATGGCCCTCAGCAGCAACATGGACCACTGACATCAACATGGCCCATAGCAGCAACATGGATCTCAAACATGACTTCTGGCACAATACGGACTATGGAAATCTTTTGAGGAGACTTAATCCAGAAAATGAACTATGCTTCATCTCAGATGCCTTGTTGTTTAGAGTCAGTCTGGTTGGGCAGCATGTTTGTGGGGTAACAGGATCCACATAAGCTCCAGGCAGCTGTATACCACCCTGCGTTGAGTACCTTTCTGTAACAAAGATGCCAGCACATACAGACAAAGGCTTTTGTTGTCACCCTCTCCATAGTCAGTAAAATGTGTGCATGTCTTTAGCAATAGGCTTTAATGTCTGTTTGTGGAGACCAACCTTTAGTCTTGACAATAGCCTGCATTGCTTAAGGGTTCCAATTGAACCCCTTTGGCCAACAACTTACTTATATGTAATCTAAGCATGGTACTAGAAGCTTTATTTGGTGACAAGTGATGTCCAGTTAAGGCTCTGTCTTCCCCATTATTTTGTGATTTCGTTTAGATCCCATTCATATATGCATATATTTTAGGAAGCTTCTCCTGTATTAAGTATCCATATAACCCTTTAAATGGCTCTTAATTATAGCTATCTCTCACCATATTCCTTCCCTCATTCATTATACAAAATAATGTTTGTAGTTCTATGTATAGCAGCTTGGTTATCATTGATTTAACAGATAATATCCCATATAAGTACATTCATAGCATATTTGTTTTTATGGTGCTGGGTTACCTCCCTCAGGATGATTCTTTCTAGTTACATCCACTTACCTGTGAATTTCATGATTTCATTTATTTAAACAGCTAACTCATACTTCCTTGTATAAATATACCACATTTTCTTCATTTATTAATCTGTTGAGGGACATCTAAGTTGCTTCCAGTTTCTAGCTATTATGATTAGAGCAGCTGTGATCATGGCTGAGCAAGTATTTCTGTGGTAGGATGAAGCATCCTTTGGGTCTATTCCCAAGAATAATATAACTAGATCTTGAGGTGGAACAATTCCCATCTTCTTGAGAAACCAGCACATTGATTTCCTTAGTGGCTGCACAGGTTTGTAGTCCCACCAGCAATGGATGAGTATCCTTTTTATTCTACATCCTTGCCAGCAGGAACTGTCACTTGTTTAATTGATTTTAGCCTTTCTGATAGGTGTAAGAAGATATCTCAAAGTAAATTTGCTTTGCATTTATTTCATAACTAAGAATCTTGAACATTTAAGTGTTTATCAGACATTTTAGTTTCCTCTTTAGAGAATTCTGTTTAGTTCTGTACCCCAGTTTTAAAATTGGGTTGTTTTCTTGATTTGTAGTTCTTTGAGACTTTTACATATATTTTGTATATTACCCCTGTATTGGATGTGTAGTTGGTAAAAAAAAAAAAAAAAAAAAAATTACCCATTTTGGAGGCTGCCTCCTTGTCAAAATAACAGCATTCATTGCTATGCAGAAGCTTTTTAGTTTCATGAAATCCCACTTATTAATCATTAATCTTAGTGCCTCTGCTAAAGGTGTTCTGTTCAGAAATTCTTTTCTTGAGCAAATGAGTTCAAAGCTATCCTCCACTTTCTCTTCTACCAGGTTCAGTGTATCTCTGGTTATGTCACGTTCTGCCTGTCTTTTTTTTTTTTTTTTAATTAGATATTTTCTTTATTTACATTCCAAAATTTATCCCATTTCCTAGTTTCCCCTCCAAAAACCCCCTATCCATTCCTCCACTCCCCCTGCTCACCAACCCACCCATTCTCACCTATACTGGGGCATATAACCTTCACAGGACCAAGACCTCTCCTTCCATAGATGACCAACTAGGGCATCTTTTGCTATATATGCAGTAGAGCCATGGCCCTAACTATGTGTTTTCTTTGCTTGGTGGTTTAGTTCCAGGGAGCTCTGGAGATACTGGTTAGTTCACACTGTTGTTCCTCCTATGAGGCTGCTAATCCCTTCAGATTCTTGGGTCCTTTCTCTAGCTCCTTCATTGGGGACCCTGTGCTCAGTCCAATGGATGACTGTGAACATCCACTTCTGTATTTGTCAGGCACTGGCAGAACCTCTCAGGGGACAGCTATATCAGGCTCCTGTTGGGACACGCCTCCCTCGACCTGAAGAAAGTCACACCACCACCGGGGGATCTTCTCAGTCAGCTTTATTCTGGAGCACCTTGATAGTAGATACTCAGGACCCTGGACAGCAGCAGAGCTGGGTTGGGGGGGGGGGGCTTAAATACTCTTCCAGGGAAGGGGGAGGGTGTCCTAGTGGTTGCGAATTGGTGCACCAAGCTACATCTCATTAGCATATGGCCCATTCCTTGGTGCCACAAGCCATGCCTCATTTGCATATTTCCCGTTTGGGAGGGGCTATCATTTGAGGAGAGCCTGAAGAGAACTGCACATGTGCACTAGGCTCTCTTCCCTGACAGCCAGTCGGTCCCCACCATCTTGTAATGGCAGAGAGCCGGAGGATTCTTGGAGCCCTGGGCTTTACAGAGCCAGGGCTTCTCAGAGCCCTGGGCTTCACGGAGCGGGAGGCTTCACGGAGCCTTGGCTGCCTACAGGGCCGAGGTTGCACAGAGCTGTGGCTGGAGGCAGCGGTTTCACGGGCTGAGGCTTCACAGAGCCACGGCTGCCTAAGGGGCTGAGGCTCCATGGAGCCGCGGCTGCCTACATCCTATCAGCAAGCTCTTGTTGGTATCCACAAAAATGCCTGGTTTTGGTGATTGTCTATGGGATGCATCACCAGGTGGGGCAGTCTCTGGATAGTAATTCCTTCAGTCACTGCTTCACAATTTCTCTCTGTAACTTCACATGGGTATTTTGTTCCCCCTCCTAAGAAGGATCAAAGTGTCCACACTTTGGTCTTCCTTCTTCTTGATTTTCATATGTTTTGCAATTTATATCTTGGGTATTCTGAGCTTCTGGGCTAATATCCACTTTTCAGTGAGTGTATATCATGTGTGCTCTTTTGTGACTGGGTTACCTCACCCAAGATGATAGCGTCCAATTCCATCCATTTGTCTAAGAATTTCATAAATTCATTGTTTGTAAGAGCTGCGTAGTACTCCATTGTGTAAATGTACTACATTTTCTGTATCCATTCTTCAGTTGGAGGACATCTGAGTTCTTTCCAGCTTCTGACTATTATAAATAAGGCTGCTATGAACATAGTGGAGCATGTGTCCTTATTACATGTTGGAGCATCTTCTGGGAATATGCCCAGGAGTGGTAAAACTGAGTCCTCAGGAACACCTATGTCCAATTTTCTGAGTAACCTCCAAACTGATTTCCAGAGCTGATGTAGTATCTTGCAATCCCACCAGCAATGGAGACATGTTCCTCTTTCTCCACAACCTTGTGAGCAACTGCTATCATGTGAGATTTTGATCTTAGCCATTCTGACTGGTGTGAGGTGGAATCTCAGGATTGTTTTGATTTTCATTTCCCTGATGAACATTCCTTTAGGTGCTTCTCAGCCTTCTGGTATTTTTCAGTTGAGAATTCTTTGTTTAGCTCTGTACTCCATTTTTTAATGGGGATTTGGTTTTCTGGAGTCTAACTTTTTGAGTTCTTTGTATATTTTGGATATTAGCTCTCTATCAGATGTAGGGTTGGTAAATCTAAAGGATGTAGATCTGTTGGTTGCTATTTTGTCCTATTGACAGTGTCTTTGGCCTTACAATTCTATTAGGTCCCATTTGTCAATTCTTGATCTTAGAGCATAAGCTATTGGTGTTCTGCTTAGGAAATCCCCCCCCCCCCGTGCTCATGTGCTCAAGGCTTTCCCCCACATTCTTTGTATTAATTTCACTGTATCTGGTTTTATGTGGAGGTCCTTGATCCACTTGGATTTGAGCTTTGTACAATGAGATAAGTATGGATCAATTTGCATTCTTCTTCATGATAACTGCCAGTAGAGCCAGCACCATTTGTTGAAAATGCTGTGTTTTTTTCCACTGGATAGTTTTAGTTCCTTTGTCAAAGATTAAGTGATGTTATGTATGTAGGTTCATTTCTGGGTCTTCAATTCTATTCCATTGATCTACTTGCCTGTCACTGTACATGTATCATGCAGTTTTTATTACAATAGCTCTGTAGTACAGCTTGAGGTCAGAGATGGTGATTCCTTCAGAATTACTTTTATTGTTGAGAAGAGTTTTTGCTATCCTAGGTTTTTTTGTTATTCGGATGACTTTAAAATTGCTTTTTCTAACTCTGTGAAGAATTAAGTTGGAATTTTGATGGGGATTGCATTGAATCTGTAGATTGCTTTTGGCAATGTGGCCAGTTTTACTATATTAATCCTACCAATCCATGAGCATGAGAGATCTTTTGATCTTCTGTGATATTCTTTGATTTCTTTCTTTAGAGACTTGACGTTCTTATCATACTGACATTTCACTTGCTTATTTAGTGTCACACCAAGGTATTTAATATTATTTGTGAAAATTGTGAAGGGTGTTGTTTCCCTAATTTCTTTCTCGGCCCATTTATCCTTTGTGTAGAGGAAGGCCACTAATTTGTTTGAGTTAATATTATATCCAGCTACTGCAAAGAAGCTGTTTATCAGGTTTAGGAGTTGTCTGGTGGAATTTTGGTGGTCACTTATGTATACTATCATATCGTCTGCAAATAGTGATATTTTGACTTCTTCCTTTGCAAGTTGTATCCTCTTTATCTGCTTTTATTGTCTAATTGTCCTGACTAGAATTTCAAGTACTCTATTGATATAGGTAGGGAGAGAGTGGTCAGCCTTGTCTAGTCCCTGATTTTAATGGGATTGCTTCAAGTTTCTCTCCATTTACATTGATATTGGCTACTGGTTTGCTGTATATTGCTTTTACTATGATTAGGTGTAGGCCTTGAATTCCTGATCTTTCCAAGACTTTTATCACGAAGATGTGTTGGATTTTGTCAAGTGCGTTCTCAGCATTTAATGAGATGATCATATTTTTTTTGTTTGTTTGAGTCTGTTTATATAATGGATTATGTTGATTGATTTCCATATATTGGTCCATCCTTGGGATGAAGCCTACTTGATCATGATGGATGTTCTTTTTGATGTGTTCTTGGATTCAATTTTTGAGAATTTTATTGAGTATTTTTGTACCAATATTCATAAGGGAAATTGACCTGAAGTTCTTTTTCTTTGTTGGGTCATCATGTGGTTTAGTTATAAGAGTAATTGTGGCTTCATAGAAAGAATTGGGTAGAGTTCTGTTTCTATTTTTGGAGTAGTTTTGTGGAATAGGTCTTCTTTGAAGGTCTGATAGAACTGTGCATTAAACACATCTGGTCCTGGGCTTTTGGTTTGTTTGTTTGTTTGTTTGGGAGAATGTTAATGACTGTTTCTATTTCTTTAGAGGATATGGGAGTGTTTAGATCATTTATCTGATCCTGATTTAACATTTGAACTTGGAATCTGTCTCAAAAATTGTCCATTTCATCCAGGTTTTCCAGTATTGTTGTGTACCTGCTTTTTTAGTAGGATCAGATGAATTTTTGGATTTCCTCAGTTTCTGTTGTTATGTCTCTCTTTTCATTTCTGATTTTGTTAATTATGATGCTGTCTCTGTGCCCACTACTTAGTCTGCCTAAGAGTTCATCTCTTTTGTTGAATTTCTCAAATAATCAGCTCCTGGTTTTGTTGATTCTTTGTATAGTTCTTTTTGTTTCAACTTGGTTGATAAACTCCCTGAGTTTTATTATTTCCTGCTGTCTTCTACTCTTGGGTGAACTTTTTTCTTTTTGTTCTAGAACTTGCAGATGTGCTGTTAAGCACCTAGTGTATGCTTTCTACAATTTCCTTTTGGAGGCACTCAGTGTTATGATGTTTCCTCTTAGTACTGCTTATGTGTCCCATAAGTGTGGTTATGTTGTGGCTTCATTTTGATTAAATTCTAAAAAGTCTTTACTTTCTTCCTTTATTTCTTCCTTGACCAACTTATCACTGAATAGGGTGTTGTTCAGCTTCCATGTGTATGTGGGCTTTCTATTGTTTATGTTGTTATTGAAAATCAGTCTTAGTCCATATTGATAGGATAGGATGCATGGGATTATTACAATCTCCTTGTATCTGTTGAGGCCTGTTTTGTGACTGATTATATGGTCAATTTTGGAGAAGGTAGCATGAGGGGCTGAGAAGAAGGTATATTCTTTTGTTTTAGGTATTTTGATTATTATGTGATGGGAGGAATTTCTTTTGTGGTCCAAACTACTTGGAGTACTGTAAGCCTCTTGTATGTTTGCATATCTCTTTTTTTATCATCTTTTTCTTCTATTATTTTGTTGAAGGTATTTATTTAAGTTGGAAATCTTCACTTTCTTCTATACCTATTATCCTTAGGTTTGGACTTCTCATTGTGTCTTGGATTTCCTGGATATTTTAGACTAGGATCTTTTTGCATTTTGCATTTTCTTTAATTGTTGTATCAATGTTTTCTATGGTATCTTCTGCACCTGAGATTCTCTCTTCTATCTCTTGTATTCTGTTGGTGATTCCTTCTTTCCTAGGTTTTCTATCTCCAGAGTTGTCTCCCTTTGTAATTTCTATTTTGGTTCTACTTCCACTTTTAGATTCTGGATGATTTTCTTCAATTTCTTTTCCTCTTGGTCGTGGTTTTCTGTTATTCTTTAAGAGATTTTTGTTTGTTTGTTTGTTTCTTCTTTAAGAGCTTTTACCTGTTCAGCTGTGTTCTCCTGTATTTTTTTAAGGGAGTTATTTCTGTCCTTCTTAAAATCCTCTATCAGCACCATGAGATATGATTATAAATCTTAATCTTCCTTTTCTGGTGTTTTGGGGTATGCAGGCCTTGCTGTGGTGGGAGTACTGGTTTCTGATGACACCAAGTAGTCTTGGTTTCTGTTGGTAAGATCCTTGAGTTTGCCTTTGCCAGCTGGTAATCTCTGGTGTTAGATATTCTTGCTGTCTCTGGCTGGAGCTTCTTTCTCCTTTGGGTCTGTAAGCCTGTGTCAGCATTCCTGGGAGACCAGCTCTTTCCTGACAAGACCAGTGCACAGAGGACTGCAGAACAGCCCCACCTCCTGGGCAGAGATTGAGGCAGGAAGGACCCTGTCCCAAGAGCTCTGCCACTTCTGCTGCCTGTGAGCTTCTGGCTTTTCCTGCCTTAGACAGTCACTGGAGAGAAAATAGAGATCTCACCTGAGTCCTGGGTTCAGAGCACTTCATTTCAAGGTTTTTGGTCTATTTAAAGTTGAAATTTGTAAAGGGACATTAATATGGAACTATTTTGATTCTTGTACATGAAGCTGTCCAGTTTGACCATCACCATTTGTTGAAGATTTGTTTCTCAGTATGCATTTCTGGTTTCTTTATCAAAAGGAAATGTCTGTAGGTGTGTGGATTTATATCTGAGCCTTCAATTCACTCCATTGATCAGGGTGTCTGTTTTTGTGCCAATACCATGTGGTATTTTTTAATATAGCTTTATACTACAACTAGAAATTTGGGGATGGTGAAACTTCTAGCAGTTCTTTTACTATTCAAAATTGTTTTAGCTATCCTATTTGTGTGTGTATATGTGTTTGTGCACATGCATGCATGTGTGTGTTGTGTGTGTATATGTGTGTGTGTGTATGTTTCCATATGAAGCTAAGAATTGTCCTTTCAAGTTCTGTGAAGAATTATATTAAAGTTTTGATGGGGATCATACTGAAACAGTCAATTGCTTTTGGTAGAATGGCAATTTCTGCTATATTATTCCTACAAGTCCATGAACATGGAGGATCTTGCCATTTTCTGACATCTACTTCAATTTCTTTTTTTAGTGTATTGAAGTTTTTATGATACAACTGTTTTGCTTGGTTAAAATTACTCCAAAATATTTTATATTATTTGATACTATTGTGAAAGGCTTTGCTTACATGATTTCTTTCTCAGTCTTTTCACTTGTTTATATGAGGAACACTGATTTTTGTGAATTACTTTTGTATCTTCCTACTTTGCTGAAAGTGTTTATCACCTGTAGGAGTTTTCAGGTAAAATTTCCAGGGAACACTTATGTATATTATATCATATCATATACAAATGACTTATTTCTGTCTTATTTGTATGTTCTTGTTCTCCTTCAGTTTTTGTTCTATTGCTCTAAGACTTTAAGCACTGTATGGAGAGAGTGTAAAACCTTGTCTTATTCATGATTTTAGTGGAATTGGTTTGAATTTCTCTCAAAGTGGATTTATGCTGGTTATGGACTTGCTGCCTTTATTATGTTGTGATATGTTCTTTGTATTCCCAGTCTCTCCAGGACTTTATCACAAAGGGCTGCTGGGTTTTTTGTTTGTTTGTTTGTTTGTTTGTTTGTTTTGGTCAAATAATGACATAATCACATAGTTTTGTATTTCTGTTTATATGGTGGATTATACTTATTAACTGATTTATATTGAACCATCTTTATTTCTCTGGGATAAAATGATGACTGGTAGAAAGAAGTTTACAGAGGAAAATCTGTTTGAACCACTGGAGATGGGTGCATGGAGGGAGGTGATGTCAGAGCTGGTAGTCTTCTATAGAACTGGGAATGAGACTGTGGGAATGGATCTGGAGGAGAGAAAGAAGAGGTGAAGATCAGTAGTTAGCCTAAATGCTTCCCTGGCCATAAATAAAGAATTATTTCTCCATCCTTTATAGAAACGTGTAGGTCCTGAGACTCTACAAAGCATCTCTGTCCCAACCAGTAATTTAGTAATCTTACCTTCTTGGGTTCCACAGTGTTAGGAAAGACAGAGGTAGAAAGTGGTGTAGGATCTCTGCTTGCTTTTTTTACCCAGAAGGGGCAGGTGGTAGCACCTACTTAGATCAGCAGTTCTCAACCTGTGGGTCACAATCCCTTTGGAGGTTCCATATCAGATAGCATGGATATCAGATATTTACATTGTGATTCAAAGCAGTAGCAAAATTACTGTTATGTAGTAGCAACAAAATAATTTTATGTCTGTGGGGTCACCACAATACGAGAAACCATATAAAAGTGTTGCAGCCTTAGAAAAGTTGAGAACCACAGATTTAGATAGAGTTCATTGGTAGAATCAGCTACCTGGCCTTACCTAATTTCAAAGAAGATGGAACAAAGAATCTCCTTCTCAGAGTGAGAGTGTGAGGCCTGATCAGTAATAATGTCCATACAGTGCACTCTGAATGGGACTAGGACTAAAGGTTTTGCCATGAGGGAGCACCATGTCTGGCATATTTCTATAGTTTTCTTTCAATCTCAGAACATGTTTAGAATCATTGGATGCCAACTCTACATCTCTTCCTGTTTGCCATTAGGCTCATTTTTGAGAGTTTGGTTAGTTCTAGGGGGAGGGGGAGAGCAGTTGGTTCCATTTTTTATTTGTCTCCTGTCCAGTAAGGTCATTTCTTAGCTCTAAGACTTCTTAAAATACTCATATGGCCAAGACCATGTGGATATGGAAGTAGGATTTTGAAAAGTCACCACAGATCCCTCTGGCTTATTTAGGAGCCATCTGGAAGATGCCTTAGGGCCAAGGAAGACATGCTGTTTCACCAGTCTCTGGGAGCCATCCCTGGGGAGCAAATACATACATATTTAGGCTATAAATCACCTTGCTCACTGATGCTAAATTAACTTTTAAACCTTCTAAACTCCTTAGCCAGCTGATGTCAGGATCATGGCTTGCAGTATGCAGAGCCTTGAATTTGGTATTGATTACATATAAATTGCATTTTTTGGTGGGATTTAAGGCATACATCAGTACACATGCAGCACTGGTTCCTAAAAGGCTGACTGTAACTCAGAATTACCTGGTGTATGGGTAAAGAACAACTTTCTAGATCCCATTTCAGACTCTCTTTTATCTTGGTTTAATAACTTGCATTATGAGGGTGCCAAATTCAGTTGATTTAAAGGAAACAAAACAAAAAGTACTCTTAGAAGTCCAAATACATTAACAGATAAAATCAAGGCAGCTTCGTGGAATCAGCAGCCCTTTGTTCCTAAAATGATCCATAAGGGCTGCCAAAGAAATCTAAGGACTTCTGAGATGTGGGTTGAAATCTTTTAGGAGAGTGATACTAAAGGGTTTCTTTTTGAAAGCCTTTGATTTGTGGTTCTGAGCAAATAAGTGGAAGGGTTGTTGGGTGTGTCTATTTTCTTTTTGTTGGTTCTTTGTTTCTACCTGTTAGCTGCCTTTGTCTCTCAGTTGATTTCTCTACCCCTGTGTCTCTATTTTATACTCTATGTCTCTGTCCTTTGTCCCTTTTTCTCTTTCTTAGAACTGATGAAAGCCCAGGATACATATTTATTCTCCCAGTTCTCAGGTGAATCAGTAGAGATTTGAGCAGAATATCATAATCCCATTTAAAGATTCAAAAGCTGCTTTGCTTGAAGATTTCCTTAAACTTCTAGTGTGATTTTCAGATTCATTTTGTGAATTTTGAGGTTGGATTTATAAACTTACAGGGTATAATATTTCCTAACATCTTCCACCCAAGCCCTGGCAGGCAAATGAGGGGCTTATTTAATAAAGTGGTGTGATATGTGGTATAGATTGTGCATGTAGGCTTCTGTTTTATTTTTATTGCATTTAACCATGCAAGCACCCACTTGACTCATGATTATTTTGATCTGGGGATATGGGGTACTTATTATGTTAGAATGATATGAGATCAGACATGACAGACTTCTAAGGATCAAGAAGACTTAATTAGTTTCAAAATTATCCTAGTTTATACCAAGGCTGGTTCCTACAACATCTGAATTTAGCACATTTGACTGTTTTATTTTTTGAAAATCATTATTTTTAGCTTCAATAGTAATGACAACTATTGTGTGTCTCCTCTATTTCTTCATAGTCTTACTCTTAAATAATGCAACCTATTGTTTCTAAGAACAAATATGTTTGGAAAATATAACTACATAATGTCCTGACACAAAACAGCAATAAAATTTAGCCAATTTTACTGAAACTAAGTTAAAACAAAGATCAAATATTCAGCTTAGATTCATATATGACTTTTTTCATAGTGATACCAATATAAAATTTAAAAATTATTAATTTTAAATTTACTAGTTGAATAAAACAATTGGCCTCATTGTAACTTTCAATGTGAATTTTTAAGCTTTGAAGTTCAATATACTAGCACTATAATAGTAGTCTGAATATAGCATTATGTGGTATATTCATTCTTTCATTCAATATTGATATATTATTAAATAAGTGTTTATAGATATAGAAAAGTAACTTCACAGGTACAAATAAAACATTGTTTATCTTAAAGATCATACAATTCAGGGTGCCTTTTTAGGTAGGCAGAAAAAAATTATAGCAAAAACCATAGGGTAATATAAACGAGTGGTCACTGTTATAAGAAATGGGTTTTCATAGTGTTCAAAATAGGTGGAGCTGTCCTGTGGTCCATGGGTCTATAGCTCTGGAGAGTAATTAGAGCTCTAGCTATAGTTTCAGACATATATTAGAGTGGATTTTTCTTTTGCATATATGAGTGAGTTGTCATGTGTGTGCAGGTATCCTCGGAGGCCAGAATTGGGCACTGGATTTTCTGGAACTGGAGTTATAAACTGTTGTAAGCTGCTATATGGGTGCTTGGAACCAAACTTAAGACTTGTGCAAGAGCATCAGGTACTTTTACCTGTTGAGTTAAATCTCCATCCCAGAGGGACCATTTTTGTTTTTTTGAAATAAGTGAATATAAGAAATCAAGGATAGAAAATTAGAAACAAACCCAAAACAAACCAGAAAAAAACCCAGAAAGCAACAACATACCCTCTCAAACAAGGACTACTTTTCTCATGTAGAGCTGGAGATCTCTGAGTTAAATAACATCCAGGCTCAGAAGGACAAATATTACCTGTCTCATATGTCTGCCCCTGCCTCCTTCTGTAAGGGAAGGGCTGCTAAGTAACACCCTTTACTCTCAGGGTGGCTTTGTTTGCTGTCTCTACCAGCCATACATGCTCCATGTAAAACTTATCTCAAATTCCAGAGTAAAGAGAAAATTGCAAGGAAGCTTGTATAAACAAAATGAAAGCAGCAGAAGTGATGAAAATTGATGAACAGAAACCTATCCAGTTCTTTGGTGCTTTTATAGTGCCAACTGTATGGCTTCAGAAGGGGAACTGTTTGTGTGAAGGGAAATAATACAAGGGAAACAAACAAAAAAAGAGCATGTTAGAAAAAAAGAATAATAAATTTTGCCTATTTTCTCTCATGTTGAGCCTGGACGTGTGTGTCTGTGTGTGTGTGTGTGTCTGTGTGTGTGCGTGCGTGCGTGTGTGTGTGTGTGTGTGTGTGTGTGTGTGTGTGTGTGAGTGATATGAGAGCAGAAAGAGGATGGAGAAGAGGGAGAACAAGAGAGAGTGAAAAGGTGGGAATATAAACAAAATACAAGTTGTATATATGAAAGTGCGATAAACTGTTATTAAAAATCAACAAGAAAATGAAGAAAGCTGCTTTTCTCATCAATTTTATTATGGTATTTATTAACTAGAATATTGAGTCATTGTAATTCATAGTCTGCTCTGCATGAAAACTCTATAAATTCATCTGCTGCTTTGAACTAAAGAATGTGAAGAAAATGGTCTGCATAGAAACTTAAACAGAAGAATAAAAATTTACAATGGAATTACAGGTAATTGATTTGGTGACTGTTATTTGGAATACTTTCTTTACTAAAATAATAGGCAACATCCTGTGAATTTGTCTTTTACTAGCTAATGGTTTGAACTGCTGGCATGTTTGTATTTTGAAACCTAGTCTCACAATTCGATCCACCACATGAAACACATAAAGACCAGTTCAACCTAGGAGATAATCAATTTTTCATGCTCATTATCATTTAGATGAGTCTCTTGTAAGGGAAGGGTTGCAGCATGACCCATTTTAATGCAGAGTAACACCCCTTCCTCTCAGGGTGGCCTTATATGCTTCCTGTAGGTATTGTTGTAAATGCTCCTGTAAAACTGTTTGTATCACTAATTATAGAGTAGGGAGAAAGCCAAAAGAAAACTTTAAAAAACAAAATGAAATCCAGAGAAATGATGAAAATTAATGGATAGAAAACTGTTTAGTTTCTTCAGTGTTTTTAGCTATATGGCTTCTCCTGTCCTGGAGGAAAACAAAAAACATTCAGAACTTAGGTATTTTATTAAAACTTTTATATATCAACACTATTTAGATACATTTTAATTCTTCCTTTAATTTCTGAAAACAGAAAGACATTGCTATTTCTGGAAAGTGCAAATCAAAACAGACTCAGCTACAATGGTTGCAGCGGTTAGGCCCAAGGCTGAGCACCCAACGGACTCAGAACAAAGCTGTATCTGGGTAACTCGGAGACTCTCTTATTGGAGGGTAGATAGTCCTATTAAAAAGTGTGTGTGTGTGTGTGTGTGTGTGTGTGTGAACTGATTAGTTAACAAGGTTATAGGACTATTCTGAGTAACTTCCACTTTATTCTGACAGTTGGGAAAGGTGTTAATGGATGCGTTGTTTAAGGAATAGATTCGCAAAGGACAGTGGTTGTGCTCTACTCTGATTAAAAATAGCTTTGACTTGTGACTCTTGCTATGAGGCCCACAAGCTTATATTCATATTGCCTCTCTTACTGTGAACTCATATTGTACCTCTCCCTGGGGATTACCCAGCAGAATGTGTGCATGTAGTAGTAGCCTATGCCCTGATGTCATATGGATATGCCCATCCAATGGATGCTGAAGCAGAAGAAATGACTTTTTAGATCTGTGAGGTCTGAACTTGGGGACTTAGAAATACCATCACCTTTCCCCAGTATCAGATCAGATTATTTTTAGCATAGAAAGTATTCTTTTCACCATAGAAGCCTCTGGCAGTGATAAGATGATTTCCAAGTTTGTACACAACAGAGGAAGAGCCTGGCTAATGTGCCCAGCTTCTATCTCAGTGCTGCTCATTAGAAAGACAAAGCTAACCAGCTGTCCCCTGGAGTTCAGAAAAAGAAAGATCCAATTAACTGGCCATCTTCCACCTGGTTCCAGATTTAGCCAGCTCCTTAGGAGCCTGTAAGAGCAGCCAGTGTGCATGAATTTTCATTATTAAATGGGAGCTAGGGGGTGAGGGGAGGAAGGCTGGGCCAACATTTTCTGAAATATCTTGGAGAGTGATAAGTAGTGCCCTCTGAGCTTGATTATCTGGAAAGGCAGTGATTTCACCAGATACTGACTTAAAACTGTTACTTATTGTGAATATTGTGGGCATCTGAAGCTAGAAATATAATACATTTCTATGAATGCAGGCACAGAACTACTATGAAATGTGGTGTATTTAGCTGAGCTTTTTTCTCTTTTGTAAGAGTGATATTTAGAATGCTTAGCTTCTCTCAACTATCTTGTAACTAACCATTCACCTGGATTGGAACATTTAGATTTCCCAGGAACTCATTACTCAATCTTTCCTTTGTGAATCTGTCAAAAATATCATGATTAACTCAAAATAAAAGGCAATGTCTAGAGCCCTACAGTCGTCAGTCTTCCATCTTTTAAAAGTCAAGCACATAATTGTTTCTTGACCATTTAGACTCAGGAATAAAGCATCTAGTGATGTGACTCCTAGAAATGCTTCAGGCCCTATGCGTTCCTAGAGCAGCACCCCATTCTCAATAGAGCCATCAATAAAGCAATCATTCCTCAGCAGCAAAGACTGAAAAATCTGAAGTATTACACTTTCCAATCTCTTCAAAATCACATTTAAAAAATCCATTTTGTTGCAAGATGACCAATCTCATCTGATTTATAAGCTGTGGCCTCAGAGGAAATATGGAAAGCTTGGAGTTGAAACCAGGGAACAAATGTGCCAGCAGGAAACAGACACTTCCTGCATTTTGAGTTTGCAGCTTCCAGGGCCTGCTTTAAAACATGTCAGTTTGCAATTTGTTAAGTTGTGTAGCATAGAACCATTTATTTGTCAGTAAGTATGGTATCTATTCCATCCTGGGCATCTGTGTGGGACTTATATATACCTATTCTTTTGGTCAGCTCAAGAAGACCCAGAATTCTCATTTCTTATCATTTCTAATTGTGAAAGATTATTTTTTAAAATGGATTTTAAGTGTCAGGTGACAGCAAAGATATCACTTCCCTGGTAGGTTTTTAGCTGCCATCACTCTCTTTGAGTAATGCTGCAATACATTCAGAAAAGAAAAAAGAGTCTCTGGTGAAAAGGTTATTATATCTCTGTGCCTTGGGAAAATGCATCTCATGTAATAAACCCAATGACATTTCTCTAGATCACTTGAGAGTCATACATCTTAATTTACATATATTTTCTATACTAGTTATATCCTATCCATTATCAGAAACCAAATATCTTATTTAAATTGAATTTCTAGGGCTTTAAGAATGAAAAACTTAATAAGGAAACAATGCTTTCTATATTATAATCATAGTATTGATGCTTAAAAATTGTTTTAGGAGAAGTTATTTGTCATTGTGAATTGACTGGCTAACACTACTCAATTTGCTTACATTTGGTCAATAACTTAATTTTTTCTTTTGTAATTCTCAAGTCCTTCTTCCTCCTTCCATCCTTAACACTTTATTCTCCTGATTGTGAATATTATGACTGTCATGTAACTTAATGACTTCAATATTGGCCCTTTCCTTAGTCCTTTTCTGTGGCTCTGATATCTTCCCCTTTTGTACACATAAAATTAAAATTATTGTTAGGAATGATTGCAAATTACTGTAAGCTTAGCACTTGGAAGATGGAGACAAGAGGGTCAAGAGTTAAAGGTTGAGCTTGAGGTCAGCCTGGACTACTACATGATAGGCTGTCTTAAACCTGCCTCCCCTTCAGTTTCTGGTTCCTTCATGTCTCAACTAATATATTAAATGATGATGTGCTGAATCCCAAAGAATACTTCTAGCTAGAGAGAAAAACAATGAATTAGGAACCATATAGTCTTCTATATGTTGGAACTATGGTCTGAGATATGGACAGGAGTCAGAAGCACTAGTTACTCATAAGGAGAAGTGGCAAGTGCTTAAAGTGATCAAAAGTGCACAATAAGATAAGATCCAAAACAAATAATTTAAAAAAAAAGAATGATTATAAGAATGCTCAGTGAGGGGGCTGGAGAGATGGCTCAGCGGTTAAGAGCACTGACTGCTCTTCCAAAGGTCCTGAGTTCAATTCCCAGCAAACACATGGTGGCTCACAACCATCCGTAACAAGATCTGGCGCCCCCTTCTGGAGTGTCTGAAGACAGCTACAGTGTACTTACATATAATAAATAAATAAACCTTAAAAAAAAAAAAAAGAATGCTCAATGACTTCAAAGAAGGCACAAATAAAATCTTGAATGAATTAAAAGAGACTACAAAAAAAGGGCTGAATGATGTAAGGATGTTCAATTCAGATATGAAAGAATTATAAAAAGAGAGAAATACTAAAATTGTGGCCTGGAAATATGGCTCAGTAATAGAGTGCTTGCCTAGTAAATGTAAGACCTCAATTTCAACAATTGACACTACACACACACACACACACACACACACACACACACACACGCTTGCAATTCTAGAAATGAAAAACCTTAATAAGTCAAAGAAAAAACTTCATTACTAGAATGGATCAAAGAGAAGGCCTAGTAGTATCGGGGCTCAAACACAAGGCAAACAAATTTGAACACTAAATTAACACTCAATATAAAATATTAAGAGTCACTTGCCCACTTCCATAGGTACCATGATACATGAGAAAAACTCAATATAGAAGTTTACAGACATTTAACAATCACGGGGCTATCCTGCAATCATGAATCTGCACACTCCTCTCTATTCCACAGTTCTGCATTCCTTTCCTGAGCCCTAATTCAAACCCAGACACCCAGATGAGAGGCCCTGTGCTAACCTTCTCCCATCCCCCTTAACACATAGTGGGATCCCAGCAAGTCCAGGAGCAGTGAGATCTGCCCGCCCTATTGGAGCTCCATCTTCCTTCTGGTCCACATCTCTACCTGCTATTGTGGATTTGAACCTCACATTCCAGACCACAGGTTTGTCTGTCTTTTGGGAGGCCTGCAGCTATGTGGGACAACCAGTCCCAGAGGCTTACCACTCCTAGGGACTACCAGGCCAGCCAATATCAGAGACAGCCAGATTGGTAGGATTAACATAGGGAAAATAGCCATCTTACCAAAAGCAATATACAAATTAAATGTAATTCCCATCAAAATTTCAATACTATTTTTTATAGAAAGATCAAATCTCAACTTCATATGGAAAAATAAAGAACCCAGAATAGCTAAAACAATTTTGTACAATAAAAGAACTTTGGAGGAATCACCATCCCTGACCTCAAGCTGTACTACAGAGCAATAATGATAAAAATTGCATAGTACTAGTACAGAAACAGATAGATTGATCAATGGAATCAAACCAAAGACCCATAAATAAACCCATATAGCTATTGATATTTGATTTTTTGATGAGGAAGCCAAAATCATACAATAGAAAAAATAAAACATCTTTAACAAATGGTGGAAGAATGAAAATACATTTGTATTTATCACCCTGCACAAAACTCAAGTGCAAGTGGATCAAGGACCTCAATATAGAATTGGATATAGAAGAGAAAGTGGGAAATAGCCTTAAATACATTGGTACAGAAGACAATTTCTTGAACAGAATTTGAGTGGCTCAGGTTCTAAGATGAACAATTGATAAATGGGACCTTATGAAACTGAAAAGCTTTTGCAAAGCAAATGACCCTGTCGATTTAATTTTTGACAATCAGTCTTTCTTGAATGGTCCTATGCATGCTTTCTTCTTCTTCAGAGTCTGGAAATATCTTTGGACAAACTTGAATAGGTTATTGATAAACTTTAGGCCAATCTTCTCTAGAGCCAGCCATTTGGTTTTCATTAGCAAGGACTGAAGATAGGATCACCCATTTCTTGGTTCCCACTATAAAGCCTTTCAGCATGACAGAGTCTTTGGTCTTCTCACCATAATTGACAAAACCACCTAGTGTGTTGATGTTGTCATAAGATAGATATCGTTCTGTGGAATCATTGTGATTTGATAAGCTTGTCATCCTTGACAAAGTAGCCCTGGTAAATCTTATACATCTTGTTCTTGGTGGTCTGATTGTAGCCTTTCTACTTAAATTGAGACACAGGGAACACCACACAGGCAGGGTGCAGGCCCCAATACAAGCAACATTGAGTATACCTCAGTGAGTTTGTGCACAGGCTTTCTAGCTATGCCAGTCACTGGTTATCCCTTGGAAGGTTTTGCCTTTGGTTGCCTAGTTGGTAAAGGTTATTTCATCCTGCCTAACCACCTGATTCTTTGGGACCTGTTACTTCAGCTTCCCTCATCCAGACTTGCTTCTCAGATGGATTGATCCTTTTTTCCTCAATTTTCATCAAGTGGCCCTTCTGGTGAAGAGGAATCAGGCATACCTCTATGTGCACAAGAATATGGATGACCTGACATCACTTCCTCGTGCTGCTAAAGTCTTTTTCCAGTTGTCTCCTACTCAGTTCATTCTGTCATTTCTTTCTATGTTTGGAGAAGCCCTTTTGAATCTGTGCCAATTCTTATAGAAGCACCTTCTGTACACATTAGTGGTATACTTAGCAAAAATGATCTTAAAAGATCTGAAGCCTAGTGAGATATCTACATATCCCTCAATGTCCACACATACCATGGGTGATGTCTCCATAATGGTTACAACAACCACAAATTTATTCTTTTTGGATCCTGGTATACCAGCTACTTGTATAATATGGATGATGCCAGCCTTATAGTCCAAGAAGGTTGTTTACTGGCTTGGAAAGGTCATCCTTGAGGAAACTTTTCACTTTAACACAATGATTGCTGCTGTGCTTCTGAGGTAAGACACCCAGGAGCTCATGTCTGGGATACAGAGAACTTTTTGTGAGACATTGTGCCATGACCCTGCTGGTAGGGTATCATCATTTATCAATCGGTTATTACACACATAAGTTGTTTTGAATTTTGAAATATTTCCAATGACTCTTTTCAGAAAACTCTAAGACATTATAAACACTCTTAGCAAAATAGTAGGGTACAAATAGACAGAAATTAGTAGCATTTCTATATGTCAATAATGAGTTTACATAGGAAAAAAATAGGAAAGACAATCATTCATAATAGCTTATAACAACAAAAACAAACAACAACAAAAGTCAACCAACTAATAAATCTACCAAACCAAACCAAACCAACCAAACCAAACCAAACCAAACAAACAAAAAAATTCAGGGCCTAACAAATTAGATCCAAACAAGTTTGGATGAAAAGAAAATTCTTCAAAATTACATTTTTCAAAGCTGTCAAGACGAAAGAGAAGTATCTGAACAGGGATGATTTTCATTAATTAAACTGACCCCATTGTTTACTTTTATGAGCACAAATACAACATTTAGGGCCAAATGGTTTTAATGAGTGAAAATTTCCAAACTTACAAGAAAGAAAATCAAAGAATATAAACCTTCCTTTTTAAAAAATAGGATACACTGACTAGTTAGGTTTATATAATCAGCAAAGTATTGATTCAAAGGGCTAAAGAGATGGCTCAGTCATTAAGAGCATTTAAAGCTTTTGCTGAGGACATGAGTTTGGTTCTCTGCACCCATGTTACATGGTTCATAACTTCTCATAACTATAGTTCTTGACTACCATACTTTGGCCTCAGAAGGTATCCCCACATATCTGAAATATATTTTCACAGATAATACACATAAATGGAAATACAAAAGGAAAGCAAGGATTATATATTTTTCGTATTTTACTACTTTGGGAAAATATTTTATATATATATATTCCTCTCCCCTTCCTTCTCTCTTTTCTCCCAGACAAAGATTTCTTGTAAAACACAAATGTGAATGTGGGAATGAACAAGGAATATATTCAAAGACCACCTCTGAGAGGCTCAGCTTTCTGTCCAAAATAGTACATGAGATCTTTAGCCCCATCTGTGGCAATCACAAAGTCCTCCTGAGGGATTACTTATATAGAATAGCTATCTTATCTATGCCAGACATTATGCAGAGCCAGGGCACTGCAGTCTGTACAAAAAAATTCTCATCAAGGACTTGAACCTCTGAGCAGTCATGCGCTGGTACACTGCTGTATCTTTAACTAGGGTGCCTTTAATGGGGAGTCCCCTAATAGCTGAGATCTTCTGTAGAAGATTAAGTGGCAAACCAATGTGTTGGTCAAGAATCCAAAAGAAATTTATGATTATTCACCTGAGAGTAAGAGTTTTATTTTACTTCTTTTCTGTTTTTGTGTGGGTAGTGCTGAGACAAGTCATGTGGACTCAAGCACAGAATTTGAAACATAGAGCAGGCTCTGAGTTAACCTGCTGTAGGAAATGAAGGCTACTCTAAGTCAGAGAGTTGTAGAATGGAAGTTGCCTACTTCTTGGAGCAAAGATTGATTGAACTGTGAATTTATAAATTAGGATTATTTTCTTTTAGGATAGATTTATATACAGATTTTGTCGGAATCAGGTGGGGAATTTCACCTGTGGTTTGGAACTAGGATAGAGAAAATTACTCACTGACTTCAAGTAGAGAGGGCAGTCAACAGGTATTAATAAAATAAATATCTGTGGCTCCAGGCAGAGAGCCAAACAGATAGATGGTATAATAAGATGGCTGCTCTAGGCAGTAGGCTTAACACATAAAAGCTACCTGCTTCCTATAGGCAGATATTAGTGAAAGGTTGAATTAATTGCTTTAAAGATGGTATAAAATTGCTTTACTTGCCTTCCAGTATACTCATATCCTGTTTAACATGGGCTCCATGGGAATACTGGGTTTTATATCCTCTTGGCAACATAGAAAAGGACTAAGTATAGGCACATACAGTATTTTAGTTACTTCATTTGTTTTGGATTGTTTTAATTTGAACTAGGATAGGGAATATTAGTCACTGAGTCCAGAATAGAAAGTGCAGTGATAATCATTGCCTGCTTTGAACAGGTATTAATTATCTATGTCTGTGGCTCCAGGTAGACAGTTAATCAGACAGATATTATAAAGGTACTAATAAAATATGTCTATGACTCTGGGCAGAGAGCCAAATGGAAAGATGGTATAGATTGTTTAACCAGCAACAGGAAGCTCATATTCTTTGAACATGGGTTCCATGGGAATCTTGAGTGTTTTTTCTTGCTTGGCAAGATAGGAAAGGCCTATTATAGTCACATACAGTATCTTAGTTTACTTCATTTGTTTTAGATTATTTTGATTTTCAAAATGGGGGTGATTTTGTATTTTGTGGTTTTATTATTCCTCTGGGGGAGAGGTCTAAATAAAAGGTTTTCTGATTATTGGCTCAAGGATATACTGATTTGGGGAAAAGGTTTGGTTTTTATGTTGTTGGAAAAAGTAATTAAGGTATTCACACCTTCTAGAGCTATATGGATCAGATTTGATAGAAGGAGACCCCCCCCCCCGAAGAACTGGAATCCAGAGAATCAAACAAAAAGATTATCTTGATGACACTAAAGAATTATTTGAGGTTTGTATATTACAAAATATACAGCCTTGGTGAGTCTCCACTTGAACTTGTCTTGGACTTTTAGCCGGATCCAGTCAAGACACAAACATCAGAGACTAAATCAATCACTGGTGTGGCCTTCTTAAGACCAACCAACTCTATTCCCCCCACCCCACCCCACCCCCTTAAAAATATCTCAATGCCCACATTCAGCTTGAAGAAGTTACAAAGAGTCATTGCCCCAGTTCCTTGGGCTTTGGGGCTGGACAGGGTTATTATAGGTTGTCTTTTTTAGGGAATGTAGAAATAGTCATAATTGGAACAAGGATGAATAGCTAGAATTGATTGCATAGCCATAATTTCATTTTGTAGAAACATTTTTAATTGTTATTAATTTGAAGTCACAATTTCTTATTTTGGTTAAGAATTTATTTTGATACAAAAATCAAGGTTTTCATTGGTATAAATTTGTTCTATTGATACAAAAATTTTAAAAGTACAGGGCTTAGACCCAGTCCTTCTGTAACTGTTATTATAAACTGATCTGAGATATTTAAGCCTGCGAGTTAAGGGCCAAATAGCAAATTCATGGCTCTGAGTTTATTGTTAGGGTGTTTCCAGAGATTTTAATTAGAAATAGATGAGAGTAGTTTACAGAGAACAGTCCAGATTACTTTATATAGATAGTCGTTTTTCAAAAATGTCAGAAATCCACAGAATGTAACGGTTAATGTTATTTATTCACTTGTTGAGACAAATTTGCTCCTAACAGATTCCCATTCATGGATTCAAAGAGGAAACTGAGCATGTTACCACCAGGTAGGCTGTACATTTGTGGCTATGGTCACCACTGGGCAAAAAAAAATTGCCAATCTTTCCTGCAGACCTGTACTGTTCTTGAAAGGACACAATTTACAAGTTAGAACAGCTTAGTTCTGCAGAGACAGAATAAACTAGTCCTTAATATTCCTATCTCTTAAGGTCTGTCAGATGATCCTGGGCCAGAAAGCTGAAGACATGCTCCATCTTCCTGATTACTGGGGCTGTATAGGTAGGCATCTGTCTCTACAATTTGTCTCAGTTCTGAAAGCTGTGTTAGGTTTTCTATATATTTTCAGTTAATGTTGGTCATTCTCAGATTTCTGACAGGGTTGAAAAAGTACTTATAGTCTCATAGCCAACCCAGAATATTCATTTTGAGAGAATAGATTTCAGAGGATAGTTTTCAGATGGCATACAATCTAAAGTGAGGACATGAGTCAGGTGTAGAATGATAAGGCTTTTCATTTAAAATAGATGACAATGTTCTATCTTAATGACAAAATTGATGGACTGGGTGTTAGATTTATCTATATCTTATAGATTATAAAATGATAATAGCTGTGCTATACTTATATATTTTTCTATGCAAACAAAACTCTAAATCAATAGGTTTTGTTTTTTATTAGAGCAGAAAGGGGGAAGTGTTGTGCATGGGCCTGGTGCTGTTTGTGTGCTAATTCTGCTCTCCTGGGAAAGGCTATGGAAAGAAGTGAGTCATATTCAGATAACTTCTTGAGAACCAATCCCCTAATGAATAAAGGAGCCAATCACTGGGTGAGTAGGTGGGACTTCCAAGCTGGGGGGAGGAAGAGAGGATACAGGAGGCAGTGAGTTCATTTTTGGAATGGGGACAGCAAAGGAGTAAAATGTAGCTGCTAGAGTTTCTCAGTATCAATGTGGGTCCACTTTAGGAATCAGATTTTAATAATGCTTACAAGATTAGGTTTTCATTGTTGTGCCCAGAGATTGAGTTACCATTGTTTCTGAACTAAGTTTGTGTTGCATTTTCCGTCAGGCAGTGGCTCATCTGTGTTCAAGAGAGAAAGGTAGGTGGTAAAGCATGGGTTTGCCAGAGCTGTACCACGAAGGCCGTGGGGGATTTGAAACATGGTGCTGGTGTGGTAGTGATGCACCAGTGGGAACCTAGTGTGCTGTGTGTAGATACTGTGGAGTTCTGAGTCGGAGACTCCACAAGATAAAAACAGGTTGGCCATTGCCTGCCAGTACATGGCCGGCCAATATCCCAGGGCAGAGGCACAACGGTGGGAACTAGACGGTTCCTTTTTTAATATTTCCCGCAACAATGTGAGGTAGAAACCAAAGAACATATACCTTTTTTTCTGACTTAGCAGTTAGTGCTTTTCAATCCCAGTGCTCTCCCTACCACTCTTCCCATTGTTTGGGTTCTTCTGTTTTGCAGGAATACTTGTTAGGGGCTGCCTTTGGCAGAAAAATGACCCCCATGTCTGAACTCATTACCTGATCCTAGACCGGTGCTGTTCCACCATAGAAAATGGAACAGAGTGTAGTTGACATTTTCTGTCTTATATTTTTGCTCAGATTATTGCCATATGTGACTAATGGTTTGCTTGTAGCTTTTATTTGAACTTGTTTTCTTAATCAGCTGCCCTGACATCTGACAACTCAGCCCTTTCCAGCTCAGGTTGGTGCCTAGCAACTACACCAATCATCTTGGAATTTTAAAGAAATATTTCAGGCAGACAATCTTGGCTCCTGCCCTGCCAGCTGAAAAGAAGAGGCTGAATATAGCATCACTTGGTAGAGATTGACCACATTCATCTTGCTCCTGTGGTGCAAATACCAAATTTACTTCTAGAGGATTTTTCCCTTTCAAATAAAAATATCTTCAAAGCCCTTTTGAATACAGGCAAAGAATTAAGAATTTTCATTAACTTTTCTCTTCCTCTAAGGACTGAGGAAAAAATTTAAACTATGCCTATTGATTTAAAGTTTTGGTTATATGGAAAAAAAAAATCTCAGTTTTTAAACCAAAATGTAGATGAAAGAAATTTGAGGTCAAAGAGTACTGTGCTTGTTACATTTCTGTTGCTGTGATTACATATCTTCACCAAAAGTGACTAACGAAAAATAGGGTTTATTTTCAGTTCTAGAGGGAAAGAGTCTATGACAAAAGCTGGAGCAGGAAGTTGGCTCCATAACCTTCCCAACAGCACCATCAACAAGGAACTAAATGTTCAAATACAAGATCTTGTGAGGGAACTTCCTCATTCAAACTACAAAAAAAGGCACCAATATCAAGGAGGGTCATATAGATTTATAACTAATGGCACTGATATCTTTTTCTAGAATTATGGTACTTACACAGAGCTTGATGATGATTAGTTTTCAAGATACATATGTCTACTATAGTTTGGGTTTGAAATGTCCACCAAATGCTAATGTATTTCATGCTTGGTCCTAATCCCATGGAACTGTTGGTAGGTTGGCACTGCCGGTGCATAAATGAAAAGCCAGCCCCTTCCTTTTTCTCCTCTGTACCTGGTCATGAAGTAAACATCCTTATTGTGCTATGTGCTTTTGTCATGAGTTGTCATTGTAGAACATAGAGCACTGGGACCATAGGGTAATACAATGAAACTTCTCAAACTGTGAGCTTAGAGGCCATAGATGGTGGTTGATAGCTTTGGCTGCTCTTCCAGAGGATCTGGATTTACTTCCCACCACCTGCATGGTATAACCATTTGTAACTCTAGCCTCAGAAGTCTTCTGGCCTCTGGAGGTACCAGGCATGTATGTAAATAGACATGTATGCAGGCAAAACAGTCACATACATAAACTAAAAGGAAAAATGAAAATTAACTATTATTTTTAAACATGAAAGTAAATGTTTATTTAGAGTGACAAAAATCTAAGCAAGTCACAAAATTAAACAGTTGTCTGATACAAACATCAAACAATTCAGATTAATAGATACTTGAGCATACCTTTATAATTCTTTGGCTTATATTTTCAGTTGCATGTTCTTTGGATATCTTAAAGGATAGTGATTTTGTAGTACTTTCTGGTTGAAAATAAAAAGCCAGCTCAGACTCTCCTTTTTAGCAGAACTGAAGCTTCTTTGCAAACCTTTTGTTTTTATAAGTTGATTATCTCAGGTGTTCCTTATAGTAGTGGAAAGCTGGCTAATAAAAGTTCTTAGTAACATATGCTGCTTTTTTTTCTTTTCCTGCCTTTATTTTGTTTCTCTCTTGTTTTGTTGTCAGCACAGAATCTCAGAAAACTACCTCACTGAAAAAAAGTCTGGTTTAGCTATATTATTTAGAATTTTACATCATAGGATTTTTATTCATAGATAGATATAGATAGATTAGATAGAGATAGATATAGATTTTATATATATATATATATATATATATATATATATATATATATACACACACACACATAGAGACAGAGAGACAGAGGCAGAGACAGACAGAGAGACAGAGACAGAGAGACAGAGAGCAAACACATGGGATTCCTCTTTGCCATTTATGCCTGCAGTTTAACCTCAGTCTTTGTATTCTTTTCTTGTTGAACTAAAATGTTCTGATCCTTCCTATTTATGCAACTTCACTGGGAAGGAGCTAGGGAAGCATTAAGTAACAGATTGGGGAAAATAACAACACTGACTCCTTGGTGCAAAGGCTAAATGTATGAAGAGTAGCAGAGTAGAATGAAGACCATAGGTGAGATTTGTAATGTGGCCAACACTGTATCATATCTTTCTCTTCCCCCTTCTGCATTTAGACTCTCACCTTTAACTTTGGAGTTATCTTTATAGAATTTTTCTATCAAAATGTTTTTAAAAATTCTTTGTCAGTTCCAGCATGGGCAGTCAACCAAGGAAAAGAGATGGGAATTTAGAGCATACAGGTACTGTGGTTGTTACTGACTATATATGTGGTTAGTGTATTCCTTGGTCCATAGAGTACCACAGGCAGTTGCTTAAAAGTACAGTGACAGAGCCGCGCAGTGGTGGCGCACGCCTTTAATCCCAGCACTTGGGAGGCAGAGGCAGGTGGATTTCTGAGTTCGAGGCCAGCCTGGTCTACAAAGTGAGTTCCAGGACAGCCAGGGCTACACAGAGAAACCCTGTCTCGAAAAACCAAAAAAAAAAAAAAAAAAAAAAAGTACAGTGACAGAATTCAGCATACATGCATGACTGATTTCCTTTGTTAAGTTATCAAAATTTTTCTTTAAAAAATTGAAATATAGTATACTGTAATAAATGACAGCCATTTTTTTTTTGGAGAAAGAGTCACATATTGTATATTTGGTTCTACCTTCCAAGCCCTGGAATTACAGATGTGTACAACTATGTTTGCTTCCAGACAGATTTTTAAGAGAATGTGCCCTTCCCCCAGAAACCTCCTCAGACACTGGAGCCAGGCATCTGACTTTGCTACATTTACATCTTCATGCCATAGAACTGAGAACTGCCCACTCACTGAGCTGCTGAAGAGTCTACTTTGCAACTCAATCTAGCTAAAACAAACAACAGAATCCAGCCAAAACAAAGAGATGGGTCCTTGGATTTTCCGATATATATTCAGTGCAGTACATTAAAATATGAGCCTTGATTAGAGAACTTTATCTTGGCTCATTATTTTTCTTGCCATCCTTCCCATCCATACCCATCTTTCCTTTCAGGAACCTAGTAACCCGTGGCCACTGGTAGCTACAGGTGGCACCTGAACAAGTGGCCTGAATATGGAAAGACCGACTGAGGGTCACAGAACACAGAAGAAGATGGTATCCTGTATGGTAAGCAACATACAGCATTAATGTCAGCAATATAAATTTCATCTTTTGAAGGCTGTTGATTGTAAGGATCCAAAAAGGATACAGGCTAAATTGAGTCAGCGTCAGCCCAACACTGCTATCAGCTAAGGGCTGACAGTAGAAAATGGGACTGGGAAATTCTTAACAGGCATTGGTCCGCAGTCAAGAACTACATCAGGCAAGAGGAGTGGGGCATAATATATAAAATAAAATAAAATAAAATAAAAAGAGTAAAAAACAAAAAAAGAGCAACAAAAAGGAGATGCTAGGTAACCCGTGGCCACTGGTGTCTACAAGAGAATATTTCAATTAATGTTTATGTTATATCTCTCTATCTACCTATCATCTATCTATCATCTATCTATCTATCTATCTATCTATCATCAGGTATCTACATTATCATCTCTGTGTATTGTAGAACCAAGTCTTCTAAACAAAACAGCACCCATCTTCATCAAATCAGGTGTTCTTGCTTGCAAGCATTAATCACAAGCTTCAGGCTTGTGGAGTTTTTACATTCTCTCACAGAAGCAGTGGGCAGGAGGGTCATTGGACCTGAGATTCCACCCACTCCTTCCAGCAATTTGCCTGCAACATCTATTTATGTATCTAATTTATACTTGGTCTCTGGAAGAGCTAATTAGTATGAGGAAAGTTAATTTGTAGGGAAGTCCACTCATTTGTGTGAGTATTGGGCAATTGTTATTTATATTGGGTGGAGACTTTCTAGTGAGGCTGTTTAGGGGTCACCCAAGCTTCTGACAATACTCCCCGACTCATGCTTTGTAAGTAAGCCCAAAGTTCTCCATCTAGTTTTTATGGATTCTAAAATAAGTTGTATGCATTCATGCTTTTCATATTAGTATTCTTTAATATGCATGTTTCTTATAGTATAGTTTTTTTTTTTTCTGAAAAGTGACTGACATCCAAACCAAACCAAATCAAACCAAACCAAACCAAAAGCAACAACAACAAGAAACAAAACCTCACAGAAATGTTGTTGATTGAGTTAGGATTCCTAGTTCTAACATTTGAGTTTGGGCTTCAATATTTTATCCATTGAAATAGAAGATGAGGAGGAAATGGTTTTGTTCTGTAGCTGGTTTTTCTCTCTGTCTTTTGGGGTTGCTGTACAACCCACAAGGAGGCAGTAGGAGAGCTTCAAAATTCCTACCCTAATAGGATGAGATTTAACCATATGGGGACAGGGAAATGAGGTTTGAGTTGTAAAGTCTGATTTCTAGAAGTAGAAGCCAGGAAGCTATTGCTTTCATTTTGCCCTCAAGTATTCTCTGGCTACTTGCTTTTTGTTTGTAGCAAACTGCTGAACATTTGGACTGTCTAGTCAAACTCAAGGGCTGGGCTTATAGACTAAGAAAGGAATTGTTTTTCATAAATTTGTAAGCTGTGTAGGCAAGCTTGGGAAATCCAGTCTCAAGAGAGGCGAAAGTACAGTGTATTTCTGAGTTGAAAGAAGGGAGTTAAAAAGGACACTGGGTTCAGCTAGTCTCAATTCATCTTAATACCCTTTGGGAAACTCTTAAAAAAAAAAAAAACTCCTGGAGAGTCTGATCTGCCTAGCTTGGGTAGGCTGGAACACTGGCATTTGGTAAAAATTTGCATGGGATTGTAACCTGTGGCCTACCCAAGAAGAGTCTATTTACAGTATTGGAATCTACCTTTAGAGACAGTTTTGGTTTAAGATGTAATGCTTGATGCACAATTCTCTGCTCAACTGTGTACAAATAAGCACAAAGGGGAAAAACAGTGAGTCTCATATTACTATTCAAAGAGGAAACTCCATAAGTGTTCTGGACACAGGAATTTCCTTCTATTAATGAATTGCTTTTTTGATTGATGTCACCAAGCAACTGATTTGAAATTTTTGAGGGGGTGGGTTTCAAGACACTTTGTGTGTGTGTGTGTGTGTGTGTGTGTGTGTGTGTGTGTGTTTGTGTAGTCCTGGTTGTCCAGAAACTTGCTCTGTAGACCAGGCTGGTCTTGAACTCATTGAGATCTGCCTGGCCCTGACTCCCCAGGGATGCACCACTAGTGTTCAGCCTGAAATTTCTTTATTTTGTGAATTGACATGATTTTATATAAACTCCTTGTGGACAGGTAAACAGAACCCTGTAACAGAGGAAAAAGCCTGTGTTCTTGAGTTTAGGCAAACTGCTCTTTGTGGTAGTACTATATGAGATAGAAATGCTGAATAGAAGAGAGTTGATAGGTGTCCACTGCTTCTTTTGAGAGCTTTTAGCTTAGGAAAACTGCCATCATTTACATTGGTCACTTGAGGGTCCTTTGAAATAAGTTCTATCTAGCAAGGTGACATATTTTTTATATGTAAATTCCATTATTATTCCATTATTATTATGTTTTATATGTGTCCTTATTTAGTCTAGTTTCTTAAATTCTCACTGTACATCCATGAGATGTGTACTTTATAGATGGGGGAAGACTGAGGCTTTGAGCAACATCTGCTAATATACCACATTATGAGAGCTGAGACTATCTTGTGACATTTTATTCCACTTAAGATTCTCACCACTGCATTCCAGTCAAAACCTCTGCCATATCTATTAACTGCCTGAATATAAACAGACATATTATTCTCTACCTGGTCTTGGACAAGCAGGTGGAGCTCATGGTACTAGAATGCCAAGAACTATCTCAATTGAAAGACCATAGCTGCACAGGAATCAGATGCTGGCAGGTAAAGTTGAAAGCACCATCATGTTGAGAAGATTATAGAATAAGATGTGGCTTCAATTACCAGTTACAGTGCCTCCCAGTGGCACATCTTAGTGACTTCTACTTAGTGACTTTAGAGGTTCCTTCTCCATCTCCTATGGACTAGACATAAAATTACCCACTTTTTATCATTATTGTAGATATTAAAGATAACAGTTACAAAGTGCTTGCCATTTCATACATCACCATTATCATCACCCACCTATCCATATTAATTTGGCATAGTCCTCATCAGGTGTCCAGGGTGAGAATTAGAGGCCTGGTTGTAATAATTTTGGACATTAGTGATGGAAAAACAACTTGACCTTTAATTTAGTTTTGGCTAAACTGAGCCATATGTGAAATTGAACATATGTACATAGATAAATATGAATGTTTGTACTAAAATTGGAAAAATCAACAGAACAATCAGGCTCTTAAAAAAAAAGCATCCTTGTTTTACCAAGGGAAGAATATACTACTTGCCATTATCTGTAGCTAGAAATATTATCATTTGTCTAAGGGTTCATGCTTCAAAATTGTTATGTGAGTTAGGAACCTTATTTATAAGAACCCATTACTTTTATCATGATAGGAAAAACAACAGCAACAAAAATCTCTTGTGTTTCTTAGTTTAGATTCTAGATACTTGACAACTTGCTTAAAAATCTTGACAAATGTTGTGTGTTTCACTTATTTAAGAGGATGCCAAGTACAGAATAGAATTGTGATCCCCAAAACCTGGGAAGAGTGTGTGTGTGCTGGGGGTGGGGTGAGAGCATAATGATAGGTTGCAGGGATGCAGTTGAGTAAGAGGGATTCTTTTAAATATTCTATTGCACAGAACAGCCATGGTTGACAATCAGGTATTTTAAAACTAGCAAGTAGAAAGCATTTTTATTGTTCCCAACACCAAGACTTGATATTTATCAGGTTTTAGGTGACAGGCCAGTTACTCTGATAAGGTTAGTAAGCATTGAATACATGTATAAAAATGTCACAGTGTATTCCATAAATATGTTAAAATTCTATGTACCCATTAAAAATAAAAATATGTTAAAGAGCAATAAGACAAAATCTTCTGCACATAGACAGGAAATAGCCTCTTAGTAGTTGAAAATGAAGAGTTGCCCAATTATCCCAGGGATAATTAGGATAATTAGTATATTTTATATCACTGTATTTTAGAATTTTAATGTGATTTTAAATAATTAAGTTAGTGAAAGTTAGATTTTTTTCCATACTTTATGCATACAAAATTCTGAACTTGCTCCTTATCATTTGGCCTAAGGTGATATATTTCTTTAAAATAAAAAAATTTCTGTTGAATATTTATAATTCTAGAGAAAAAAAATCATTCAAGAAACTTTTAGGTAAAATAAAGTATTTTACTGGGTTGTCCAAATGAGATCAAAAGCTCAACTTGCCTGCTTTAGAAGATATTAGTTAATGCTTACTTAACAAAAATAAACTTTCTTGTGAAATAGAGAGAAATAGAAGGGAGTATTAGGGTAGAGAGCCAGAATCAGAAAGTTGAATGAACAATGGAAGACAGAGATAAGGAAGAGGATGTTTTCAAGAAAAAGAGACCTGGTATAGAAGAAGGAAAAGATATGGGTAGCTGGTGGGAACATAATGAGGTGGATATGTGTGTGTCTGTGAGTATACTTGTATGTGAGACTTGATAACTGTTGAATTCCACCATAAAGAACATTTCAGACATTGCTACTGTGCTCACAGCTGAGAAAACCAATGCAAAAGTCTCTAGACCTGTAATTTAAGGCCTTGCCACCCATGTTAACATTGATAAATTCACAAACCACTAACTATAAAGATAAAAAGGAAATCATACCAAAAAATTGCTTCCTAAGTGCAGATGCAATGTGACAAGCACCCCAATGCTCCTGCTGCTGTTTTTACACTCACTAATGACTGCATGCCCTAGGGATGTATAATAAAATAAAAACACTCCTAAGCTGCTTTGTGTCAGGTGTTTGGTCAAAGCAATAAGAAAGGTAATGAATATGTCTCATCACCTTTTCTCTCCTGTGTTATCTTGGTCTCACTGCCTCCACCATCCAAAAGATGCAGCTAGGCCTCTTATTCTGTTTAGCTCTTTGGGCTTGGTAGTGGGTTTGGGAGTGTAGTGGTTTGAGTGAAAATGGCCTCTATAAGCTTACATATTTGCATATTAGTGTCCAGTTGAAGAGCTGTTTGGGAAGAATTAGGAGGTAAGTCCTTGTTAGAGGGGATGTGTCAGCAGGAATGTGCTTTGAGGTTTCAAAAGCCCAACTGTATCTCTCTCTCTCTCTCTCTCTCTCTCTCTCTCTCTCTCTCCCCTCTCCCCTCTCCCCTCTCCCCCTCCCCTTTCCCCTCTCCTAGCTGTGGACAGCTTGCTGAAATTGTAAGCCTCCAATTAAATGCTTTTTTATGAGTTACCTTGGTCATAGTGACTCTTCATAGCAATAGTATAGCAGCTAAGATAGGCAGGTGGCAGGCAGTATAACCAGAGGAAGGAAAAAATAAAAAAAGGATCTTCGGCCAGGCGTGGTGGCGCACGCCTTTAATCCCAGCACTCGGGAGGCAGAGGCAGGTAGATTTCTGAGTTCGAGGCCAGCCTGGTCTACAAAGTGAGTTACAGGACAGCCAGGGCTACAGAGAAACACTGTCTCAAAAAACCAAAAAAAAAAAAAAAAAAAGGATCTTCACTCCTTTGGGCAGCTAGCTTTACATAAGAGCCTGATTAGTTCATTTTATTAGAGAGTAGATTTTTTTCTTCTACACTTAAATTAAGTGTTGATATTTAAATGATACTTTCCAGTGTTTGAACAATAATTAAGATCTCTAAAATTTTCCCTTAGGATATATGTGGAAGAGGAGGTGGAGAGATTATAAGAGCCAGAGGTGATAGATAAATCCAGAAAATAGTGTCTTACAGACACAACAGGATGTATGGAGATATGAAATCACAGTTACTGTGGCAGCATGCCCAGGGCCTGCACAGGTGCAAGCCAGATAGGGTCTGTATTAATAAGGGTTTTCTAGAGCTGTGGTTCTCAACCTGCCTAATGCTGTGACCCTATCTGGCCTCAAAAAGGCCATGTAGTCCTTTCCAATCTTACAGTTCCTAATTCTGTGGTGATGTTCAACCATAAAATTATTTTGTTGTTACTTCATAACTGTAATTTGCTACTGCTATGAATCATAATGCAAATATCTGATATGTGACCCCCAAAGGGTTTATGACCCACAGGTTGAGAACCACTTTTCTAGAGGAACAAAATCTATCTATCTATCTATCTATCTATCTATCTATCTATCCCTCCAACACACATATAGGAGGAATTATTAAAATAGAAGAATGAATTACAAGCTGAGGTCCAGATATTCCAACAATGACTATCTACCAATGAAAGGTCTAAATCCATTAGTTGTTCAGTCCATGAGGCTAGATGTCTCAGTCTTCAGTATATGCCAGAATCCAAAATAAGTAGATTCTTATTTCAGTGAAGGGAAGGTCTTATCGGTGAAAATGAGAGCAGTGCTGCAAAGAGCAAAAGCATCTTCCTTCCAAATATTTTGTATAGGCTGATACCAGAAGGTGTGGCCAGATTAAAAGTGGAATTCCCACCTCAAAAAATTCAGATTAAAAGTGAGTCTTCTCACTTCAAATGACTTAATTAAGAAAAATCCTTCAGCTGGGCATGGTGGTGCATGTCTTTAATCCCAGCACTCCGGAGGCAGAGGCAGGCGGATCTCTGAGTTTGAGGCCAGCCTGGTCTACAGAGTGAGTTCCAGGACAGCCAAGGCTACAGAGAGAAACCCTGTCTCAAAAAAAAAAAAAAAAGAAAAAGAAAAGAAAAGAAAAGAAAAGAAAAGAAAAATCCTTCACAAGTATATCCAGATGCTTTGGTTTTAGCTAATTCCAGATGTAGTCAAGTTCATAATTAAGAATGGCTGTCACAAGAGTCCTAGTGCTCAGAGGGTGAAGTGGACAGAGGCCTCCATTCCTTAACTAGAAGCTGTCTGCAATTACCACTTACCAGTAGTAGATAAAATTAGTCTTCTCCAGAGGAGTCTCTCTGGGTATATTTACCATATGTCTTAGTCAGGGTTTCTATTCCTGCACAAACATCATGACCAAGAAGCAAGTTGGGGAGGAAAGGGTTTATTCGGCTTACACTTCCATACTGCTGTTCATCACCAAAGGAAGTCAGGACTGGAACTTAAGCAGGAGCTGATGCAGAGGCCATGGAGGGATGTTCTTTACTGGCTTGCTTCCCCTGGCTTGCTCAGCCT
>LR753368.1:660555-673452 GCA_902729485.2 Mus minutoides | reverse complement strand
GAGCTCTGAGCCCCAAAACATCCAGGAAATCCAGGACACATTGAGAAGACCAAACCTAAGGATAATCAGTACAGAAGAGAGTGAAGATTCCTAACTTAAAGGGCCAGTAAATATGTGAAGATTCCTAACTTAAAGGGCCAGTAAATATCTTCAACAAAATTATAGAAAAAAAAACAAAAACAAAACTTCCCTAACGTAAGAGAGATGCCCATGAATATACAAGAAGAATGCAGAACTCTAAAGAGACTGGACCAGAAAAGAAATTCCTCCTGTCACATAATAATCAAAACACCAAATGCACTAAGCAAACAAAGAATATTGAAAGCAGTAAGGGAAAAAGGTCAAGTAACATATAAAGGCAGACCTATCAGAATTAAACCAGACTTCTCACCAGAGACTATGAATCCCAGAAGATCCTGGGCAGATGTCATACAGATCCCAAGAGAACACAAATGCCAGCCTAGGCTACTACACCCAGCAAAACTCTCAATTATCATAGATGGAGAAACCAAGATATTACAAGAAAAAAATTTAAAAATTTTTTTCACAATGTCTTTCCATAAATTCAGCCTTTCAAAGGATAATAGATGGAAAACACTAACAGAAGGAGGGAAACTACATCCTAGAAAAAGCAAGAAAGTCATCTTTCAAGAAACTCAAAAGAAGATAGCCATACAAACATAATTCTACCTCTAACAACAAAAATAACAGTGAGTAACAATCATTATTCCTTAATATCTCTTAATATCAATGGACTCAATTCTCCCAAAACGACATAGATTAACAGACTGGTTACATAAACAGAACCCAACATTTAGGTTCATACAGGATTCCTATCTCAGTACAAAGACAGACACTATCTCATAGTAAATGCTACAAAACAATTTTCCAAGCAAATTGCCCCAAGAAACAAGCTGAAGTAGCCATTCTTTTTTTTCTTTTTTTTTTTTTTTTTTTTTTTTTTTTTTTTTTTTTTTTTTTTTTTTTTTTTTTTTTTTTTTTTTTTTTTTTTTTTTTTTTTTTTTTTTATTCTATGTATATGGGTACACTGTAGCTGAACAGATGGTTGTGAGCCATCATGTGGTTCTTGGGAATGGAATTTTTTTTCCTCTTTATTAGATATTTTCTTCATTTACATTTCAAGTGTTATCCAGAAATTTCCCCATACCCTCCCCCATACCCTCCCTGCTCCCCTACCCACCCCCTCCCACATAATGGCCCTGGCGTTCCCCTGTACTGGGGCATATAAAGTCTGCATGACCAAGGGGCCTCTCTTCCCAATGATGGCCAACTAGGCCATCTTCTTCCATATAAGCAGCTAGAGACATGAAGTAGCCATTCTAATATCGAATAAAAGTAACTTTCAAACTAAAGTTTTCAAAAAAGATAAGGGACACTTCATACACATCAAAGGTAAAATCTACCAAGATGAACTCTCAATTCTGAACATCTATGCTCCTATTGCAAGGGCATCCACATTCATAAAAGAAACTTTACTTAAGCTCAAAGCACACATTGCACTGCACACAATAATAGTGGGAGACTTTACCCCACTTTCAGCAATGGACAGATCATGGAAACAGAACCTGAGCAGTGACATAGTAAAACTTACAGAAGTTATGAACCAAATGAATTTAACAGATATCTATAGAACAGTCCTTCCTAAATCAAAAGAATATACCTTCTTCTCAGCACCTCATGGTACCTTCTCCAAAATTAACCATATAATCAGTCACAAAACAGGCGTCAACAGATACAAGAAGATTGAGATAATCCCATCCATCCTATCAGATCACTATGGATTAAGGCTGATCTTAAATACCAACAAAACCAACAAAAGCTCACACACACATGGAAGCTGAGCAACACTCTACTCAATGATAACTTGATCAAGGAAGAAATGAATAAAGAAATTTAAGCCTTTTTAGAATTCAATGAAAATGAAGACACATCGTACCAAAACTTATGGGACACAATGAAAACAATGGTAAGAGGAAAATTCATAGCTCTAAGTGCCTATAAAAAGAACCTGTAGAGAGATTACACTAGCATCTTGACAACACACCTGAAAGCTCTAGAAAAAAAGAAGCAAATATACCCAAGAGGAGTAGACAGAAGGACATAATCAAACTCAAGGCTGAAATCAACCAAATAGAAACAAAGAGAACCATACAAATAATCAACAAAACCAGGAGCTGGTTCTTTGTGAAAATCAACAAGATTGATAAACTCTTAGGTAGACTAACCAGAGGGCACACAAACATTATCCAAATTAATAAAACCAGAACTGAAAAGAGAGACATAGCAATGAAATATATCTTTAAATAATTATTCTATTTGTTGAATATTAAGAATTGAAAATATTAAAATCATGTTGTACAAACAAACAAAAATAAAGAATGATAACAGAATGTGTTATAGTAATATATTATTGGGATTTAAAAGTGTCTGAAGTATCTGTGGAAAAGAGGTGTAAATGTGATTAGCTTCTGTTGTTTCTTTTTAAATGCATTCAGTGATCATGAACTTCTCACCAATTTTGCTTGAAGTGTTAACCTGACCAGTTCCAACAAGGTTGAATATTCTATTGGCTGTTATTTCAAAACCATTTTTAAGACAAAATTACAGGAATTGCTTTGACTTCTGTTTGAATATAATTAAATCTTAAATTTAAGAAATATATTTTTAGTCTCTTCCGGTCTGCCCCACACCAGTGCCAGTCTCGGGCCCAGGGGCTGTGCACTCTCCCAAGTCCTCTACTGGACTCTCTAAGCGATCTTGGGACCACAGGTGAGCAGTGGAACATAGCATCTGTTCCAATCCAATCCCTTGGGTCTTGAGACAGCAGCCGGGAGATAGATAAAGGGCCAGGCAGGGCAGCAGTTCCCTTCCGGTCCGCCCCAGACCAGAGTTGGTCTCAGGCACAGGCGCTGTGCACTCTCCCAAGTAGCCCCAAGGTATCTTGGGACCACAGGTGAACAGAACACAACATTGGTTCCAATTCAATCACTTGGAACACAAGACATCAGGTGGGAGATAAATAAAGGGACAGACCAGAGCAGCGGGTCCCTTCTGGTCTGCACCATCGCCAGGTCTCTTCAGGCAGAGATGGCAGGAGGCAAGCACAAGAACAGAAGCAACGGAAACCAAGAGTACTTGGCATCACCAGAGCCAAACTCTCCCACCTTGTCAAGTCCTAGATACAACATCACACCAGAAAAGCAAGACATGGATCTAAAGTCACTTGTCATGATGATGATGGAGGACTATAAGAAGGAAATACAGGAAAACACAGATAAACAACTTAGAGAGTTACAGGAAAACAATACCAAACAGGTGATAGAATTGAACAAAGCCACCCTGGAACTAAAAATGGAAGTAGAAACAATAAGAAAACCCAAAAGGAGATAACCCTGGAGACAGAAACCATAGGAAAAAAAATCAGGAACCATAGATATGAGCATCAGCAACAAAATACAAGAAATGGAAGAGAGAATCTCAGGCACAGAAGATTCCATAGGGAGCATAGACACAACAATCAAAGAAAATGCTAAATGCAAAAAGATCCTAACACAAAATATCCAGGAAATCCAGGACACAATGAGAAGACCAAACTTAAGGATGATAGGAGTAGATGATAATGAAGACTCACAAACTAAAGGGCAAGCAAGTATCTTCAACAAAATTATAGAAGAAAACTTTCCATACCTAAAGAATGAGATGCCCATAAACATACAAGAATCCTACAGAACTCCAAATAGGCTGGACCAGAAAAGAAAATACTCCCAAGACATAATAATCAGAACAACAAACGCGCTAAATAAAGACAGAATATTAAAAGCAGTAAGGGAAAAAGGTCAAGTAACATATAAAGGCAGGCCTATTAGAATTACTCCAGACTTCTCACCAGAGACTATGAAAGCCAGAAGATAATGGACAGATATTATACAGACACTAAGAGAACACAAATGCCAGCCCAGGCTTCTATACCCAGCAAAACTCTCAATTACCATAGATGGAGAAACCAAAGTATTCCAAGACAAAAGCAAATTCACACAATATCGTTCCACAAATCCAGCCCTTTAAAGTCTAATAACAGATAGACACCAATACAAGGACGGAAACTATACCCTAGAAAAAGCAAGAAAGTAATCCTTCAACAAACCTAAAAGAAGACAGCCACAAGAACAGAATCCCAATATAAAAACAAAAATGACAGAATGCAACAATTACTGTTCCTTAATATCTCTTAATATCAATGGACTCAATTCCCCAATAAAAAGACATAGACTATCAGACTGGCTACAGAAACAGGACCCAAAGTTTTGCTGCTTATAGGAAACACACCTCAGGATAAAAGACAGACACTACCTCAGAGTGAAAGGCTGGAAAACAATTTCCAAGCAAACTTCTGGAGAAAAAAGCTCGGGTAGCCATTCTAATATCGAATAAAATAGACTTTCAACCCAAAATTATCAAAAAAGACAAAGAGGGGCACTTCATACTCATCAAAGTTAAAATCTTTCAAGAGGCACTCTCAATTCTGAATATCTATGCTCCAAATGCAAGGGCAGCCACATTCATTAAAGAAACCTTAGTAAAACTCAAAACACACATTGCATCTCACACAATAATAGTGGGAGACTTCAACACCCACTCTCATTAATGGACAGATCCTGGAACCAGAAACTAAACAGAGACACAGTCAAACTAACAGAGGGTATGAAACAAATGGATTTAACAGATATCTAGAGAATATTTCATCCTAAAACAAAAGGATATACCTTTTTCTCAGCACCTCATGGCACCTTCTCCAAAATAGACCATATAATTTGTCACAAAACAGGCCTTAACAGATTCAAAAATATTGAAATTGTCCCATGCATCCTATTAGATCACCATGGACTAAGGTTGTTCTATAACAACAACATAATTAGCAGACCACCAACATTCACGTAGAAACTGAACAACATTCTACTCAATGATACCTTGGTCAAGGAAGAAATAAAGAAATTAAAGACTTTCTAGAGTTTAATGAAAATAAAGCCACAACATACCCAAATTTATGGGACCCAGTGAAAGCATTCCTAAGAGGTAAACTCATAGCTCTGAGTTCCTACCAAAAAAAAAAAAAAAATGGAGAGAGCATACACTAGTAGCTTGGCAGCACATCTGCAAGCTCTAGAACAAATGGAAGCAAAGTCACCTAAGAGGAGTAGACAGCAGGAAATAATCAAACTCAGGTGTGAAATCAACCATGTGGAAACAAAAATGTGAAATCAACCATGTGGAAACAAAAAGAACTATTCAAAAAAATCAATCAAACCAGGAGCTGGTTCTTTGAGAAAGTCAACAAGATAGATAAACCTTTGCCAGACTCACTAGAAGGCACAGGGATAGCTTCCTAATTAACAAAATCAGAAATGAAAAGGGAGTCATAACAACGGATAGTGAGGAAATTCAAAACATCATTAGATCCTTCTACAAAAGGTTATATTCAAAAAAATTGGAAAATCTAGATGAAATGGATAACTTTCTAGACAGATATCACTTCCAAAATTAAACCAGGATCAAATTAATGACCTAAACAGTCCTATATCTCCTAAAGAAATAGAAGCAGTCATTAATAGTCTCCCAACCAAAAAAAGCCAAGGACCAGATGGGTTTAGTGCAGAGTTCTATCAGACCTTCAAAGAAGACCTAATTCCATTTCTTCTCAAACTATTCAACAAAATAGAATCTGAAGGTACACTACCCAATTCATTCTATAAAGCCACAATTACTCTGATACCTAAACCACATAAAGATACAACAAAGATAGAGAACTTCAGACCAATTTCCCTTATGAATATCAATGCAAAAATTACTCAACAAAATTCTCGCCAACCGAATCTAAGAACACATCAAAATGATCATCCATCATGACCAAGTAGGCTTCATCCCAGGAATGCAGGGGTGGTTTAATATACGGAAATCTATCAACGTAATACACTATATAAACAAATTCAAAGATAAAAACCACATGATCATCTCCTTAGATGCTGAGAAAGCATTTGACAAAATCCAACACCCATTCATGATAAAGGTCTTGGAAAGATCAGGAATTCAAGGCCCATACCTAAACATGATAAAAGCAATCTACAGCAAACCAGTGGCCAACATTAAACTAAATGGAGAGAAACTGGAAGCAATCTCACTAAAATCAGGGACTAGACAAGGCTGCCCACTTTCTCCCTACCTATTCAATATAGTACTTGAAGTCCTAGCCAGAGCAATTTGACAACGAAAGGAGGTCAAGGGGATGCAAATTAGAAAGGAAGAAGTCAAATTATCGCTAATTGCAGATGATATGATAGTATATATAAGTGACCCCAAAAACTCCACCAGAGAACTCCTAAACCAGATAAACAGCTTCAGTGCAGTATCTGGATATAGAATTAACTCAAACAAATCGATGGCCCTTCTCTATACACAGGATAAATCGGCTGAGAAAGAGATCAGGGAAACAACACCCTTCAAAATAGTCACTAACAATATAAAATATCTTGGTGTGACTCTTATGAAGGAAGTGAAAGATTTGTATGATAAGAACTTCAAATCTCTGAAGAAAGAAATTGTGGAAGATCTCAGAAGATGGAAGAATCCCCCATGCTCATTGATTGGCAGAATCAATATAGTAATGGCTATTGTGCCTAAAGCTATCTACAGATTCAATGCAATCCCCATCAAAATTCCAACTCAATTCTTCAAGGATCTAGAAAAGACAATTTGCAAGTTCATCTGGAATAACAAAAAACCTAGACTAGCAAAAACTCTTCTCAACAATAAAAGAACCTCTGGTGGAATCACCATGTCTGTCCTCAAGCTGTAGTACAGAGCAATTGTGATAAAAAACTGCATGGTACTGGTACAGCAACAGACAGGTAGATCAATGGAATAGGATCAAAGACCCAGAAATGAATCCACACACCTATGGTCACCTGATCTTTGACAAGGGAGCTAAAACTATCCAGTGGAAAAAAGACAGCATTTTCAACAAATGGTGCTGGCATAACTGGTGGCTATCATGTAGAAGACTGGAAATTGATCCGTTTTTATCTCCTTGTACTAAGGTCAAGTCTAAGTGGTTTAAGGATCTCCACATAAAACCAGAGACACTGAAACTTATAGAGGAGAAAGTGGGAAAAGGCCTCGATGATATGGGCACTGGGGAAAAATTCTTGAATAGAACAGCAGAGGCTTGTCCTGTAAGATCAAGGATTGACAAATGGGACCTCATAAAGTTGCAAAGCTTCTGTAAGGCGGAAGATACTGTCAACAAGACAAAATGGTCACCAACAGATTGGGAAAGGATCTTTACCAATCCTAAATCAGATAGGGGGCTGATATCCAATATATATAAAGATCTCAAGAAGGTGGACACCAGAAAGTCAAATATCCCCATCCAAAAGTTGGGCACAGTGTTAAACAAAGTATTCTCAACTGAGGAATACTGAATGGCTGAGAAGCACCTGAAAAAAATGTTCAACATCCTTAATCATCAGGGAAATGCAAATCAAAACAACCCTGAGATTCCACCTCACACCAGTAAGAATGGCTAAGATGAAAAATTCAGGTGACAGCAGATGCTGGCATGGATGTGGAGAAAGGGGAACACTCCTCCATTGTTTGTGGAAATGCAAGCTTGTTCAACCACTCTGGAAATCAGTCTGGTGGTTCCTCAGAAAATTGGACATAGTACTACCGGAAGATCCTGCAATACCTCTACTGGGCATATATCTAGAAGATGTTCCATCTGGTAATAGGGACACATGTTCCACTATGTTCATAGCAGCCTTATTCACAATAGCCAGAGGCCTGAAAGAACCCAGATGTCCCTCAACAGAGGAATGGATACAAAAAATGTGGTACATTTACACAATGGAGTACTACTCAGTTATTAAAAACAATGAATATATGAAATTCCTAGGCAAATGGATGGATCTGGAGGGTATCATCCTGAGTGAGGTAACCCAATCACAAAAGAACTCACATAACATGTACTCACTGATAAGTGGATATTAGCCCAGAAACCTAGACTACCCAAGATACAATTTACTAAACACATGAAACTCAAGAAGAATGAAGTTCAAAATGTGGTCTCTTCGCCCCTTCCTAGAAATCAGAACAAAGCACATATTGAAGGAATTACAGAGATCATGTGTGGAGCTGAATCAAAAGGATGGACCAATCAGTGACCGCGGCCGCCGGGGATCCATCCTATAATCACCCACCAAACATAGACACTATTTTATATGCCAGCAAGATAGTGCTGAAAGGGCCCTGATATAGCTGTCAGCTCTTAGATGGAACACAGGACTCCCAGGGAAGGAGCTAGAGAAAGTACCCAAGGAGCTGAAGGGGTCTTCAAACCTATAGGTGGAAGAATAACATGAACTAAATAATACCCCCAGAACTCATGTCTCTAGCTGCATGTATAGAAGAAGTAGGCCTAGTTGACCATCATTGGGAAGAGAGGCCCCTTGGTCATGCAGACTTTATATGCCCCAGTACAGGGGAATGCCAGGGCCAAGATGTGGGAGAGGGTGGGTAGGGGAGCAGGGCAGGGATGGCGGAGGGTAAATGGAACTTTCTGGATAACATTTGAAATGTAAATGAAGAAAATATCTAATAAAAATTGAAAAAAAAGAAAAAAAGGAAAAATATTTTTAGTGTTTAATCAAGATGATTGAATATCACTTTGCCAAGTGTGTTGAATTATATTAATATATATTTGGTATTAAACCACTCGTGAATTCCTAAAACAAACCATTTAGTGACTAAAAACAAAAAATAAAAACCCCATAAAGTTTCTAGGATCAAAGTTACCCTTCTGTTTGTTTTAATAGTCTGTCATTTCCTTATTTGGTATTTGGGTAATTGTGACTTAACTCACCTGGGTAGATGATTGTAATGCACTCATAGCTACAACAATGTAAGGAATTGCAGATCATTAGAAACTGTGGATAATCTCTGTAGCAATGTGAAAATGAACACTTTAAATTATTTTTTCTTAGGAAGACTTAACAAATATTCTTGGGTCCAAGGGATTCAGGTGTTTCTTTAGGTTGCAGTTTTGCTATGATAATTTTGGCAAGTGAGAAAATAAAGTGGACTTTTGGGGGCACACTTTGTTTAATGTAGGTAACTTGAAGTATTATTGGCATGAAAAACTTGAGAGATTATTTACTTATTCCCAGAAATAGTAGTGTATACCATGAGAATTAAATTTGTTTTTATTGCTGAAATAGCAAAGTAGTCTCTGTTAATTTTTTTTATTATTTGGACATAATTATAGTCAACTCCTCTAGTCAAGGGAATGGGTATTCTAATTAAATCTGAAAGAATAATTAGGTATTATGACTCATGACCTGGTTGATAAAAGTTGGAAATAGTTAGATCTTGAACAAAATCCAAAGTTAACTATGGGGAAATTCATCTTATTAATAGGTATAAAGTATTTTAAAATTTAGATACATTTTGTATCCTTAAAATAAATGTTCATAGTCCTATGACACATAAATGACATTGAATGAGATATACCCTTTTAAAAAACAAAGCAATTTTCCCCTTTTTCTGTTTTCGTATGTCTGTGTATATATAAAATGTTGTGCATGTATGCCCTTTTGTGTATGCATATAGAAATTCCATGCATGGCATAGTTAGTACTAGACAAGAATATTTAAAAATTTTCAAAAAGCTAGGAAAATATCACTTATTTTAAGTAGAGTCATGAAGAATATTGCCAAGATCCCAATCATTCTTTAAAAAGGAAACTAAAAGTGTTTGAGATGACAAACATATATTTGGCAGTCTTAATGTAGAATAGTAGCTGTACAAGAAAGTATTAGTGAGCTTGAAGACAAATTGCAGGTGGCCTCATATACTTTTTATTGGATTGCCTGAAAGGAATTACATAGAAAGAATATGTTTGAAGGGATAATGACTGAAATATTTCTAAATGGATCAACATCGTAAGCAAACAAATGATCATATCTTCAAAGGAGTATGGAAGACTGGGAGGATCCAGCTACTTTTTTTTTTTTATAGCCACTTTCTAATGTTTATTGGTTTGTGTGTGTGTGGGGGGGGAGTGTTGCTCTTGTTGCTGCTGCTACTGCTGATATTGCTGTCTTCATGTCTTAATTGGCTTGGAATTTTCTATGTAGCCCAAGTTGCCCTTAAACTCAGAAATCCACTTGACTCAGCTTCCCAAGTGCTAGGATTACAACAGTTTCTAATGATCCTCTTGAGGAAACTCAAAGAAGCAGGAAAGACCTGTTTTTTTAAAGTTTTCCTAGAGCTAACTAAAGACCAACTGCTGGATTAGACCTCTTACAGATTCGATTACTTCTCAGTCCTTGGATTCTAGGGACCAAACCTCCAATCACATGAAACTTTGTGTCTGTATGATGTATTACATACAAATGATAGCTAGCACTTCGAAATCATGAATACTCATTCATGGGTGAGAGAACCTTAACATCTTGAAAAACTAAAACAAAAAGAATGCTTTAAAACAAAACAAACAAACAAACAAAACCAAGATACAGAAAGATATAGTTAACAAAATAATGTAAGGGAGGTTGAATGTCTGCAGAACTGAGAGGTGGCTATTTTGTACACTCTGATATGATCTGATAAAAAAAAATCTATGGTTATCTTTTGAAAACATATTACAGTTGAATGAAAAGAAAACATATACAAAACTCACTTGAGAGCATATCTTAAAAAATACTTGATTAATAACCCCTGAAGGCATTAAAGCTAGAAGGAGGATAAGGAGGAAGAGGAGGAAGAGGGGCAGAAGGACTACAAAAACAAAGAAACTATTCCAGACAATAGTAGTCTAAGGAGACATGACAAATGCAGTGTCATAGCTTTCATCAATTCCTGTTACAGAAGACACCATAAGTGGAAAAAATGATTTAATTAAAATAGTCTGAGTATAAATAACAGTATATCAGCATTGGCTTTGTAGTTTTGACAAATAAAATAGTAAGCTGAAAGTACAAACAAACAAAAAACCATGACACTTTTGTTAGTGACTTTTTGAAACAAAGATTAAATAGCATAGGGAGTCCTGGAGAGACACAGAAGAAGCAATGGAAGTGTTAATTTTGGGAAATACAAAAAAAAAAAAAAAAACCCAAATTCCAGTTATTTAAATCCTGTGAAAAATAATTGACTTATTAGAATAATGTTGAAAACAATGTGTTATGAAATTTATTATACATGTAAAAGTTTATTGCATGCCAAAAACCCATAAAGACCAAGAGGAAATAAATAAAAGCACTGCTGAAAGGTTCTTTTTATTTTATTACATTTTATTATTACACATTATTACTATGTATTATATATCACATATTATTAAAATATTAATTTTTATTACATTTATTTAGAGTGTGTATGTGTGTGTGTGTGTGTGCATGTGTGTCACAATATTCCTGTTGAAGTGAAATCCTCATTCTACTATGTGGGTCTTGAGGCCTGAGCTCAGGTCTTCAGACTTGCTAGCAAGCACCTTTGCCCATTAAGCCTAAAAGATTCTGTTACACACATGTATAAAAGAGTATATCATCACTTGAAGGTTGACTTTAACTGACGATGTGTACTGCACACTCTACAGAAGCCATCAAATAACAGGGCAAAGTGTTATACTTAATAATTTGATTAAGGAAATACAATGAAGTTTGAAAATAATTAAGTCTAAGTATATTAACACTAATCAAAAGATATCTGGAGGAATTATGATATCATATAGTGTGGTATGAGCATTTGAATGAGAATGATCCCCACAGGCTAATACATTTGAATGTTTGTTCTGCAGTTAGTGGAACTGTTTGAGAAGGATTAGGAGGTATGGCTTTGTCAAAGAAGGTTTGTCACTGGGCATGGGCTTTGTTGTTCAAAAGTCCACACCATCTCCAGTGTCTCTCTGTTTTCCTTGTGTTTGTTGTTTCAACATGTAAGCTCTCAACTACTTCTCCAGCACTGTGTCTGCTAGTTTACTGCCATACTCTTAGTGATGACAATAATGGACCAACCTCTGGAACTGTAAAAAAGTCTTCAATTAAATTCTTTTATTTAACTAACTGCCTTTATTTAGTTAACTGCCTTGGTAACATGGTATGTCATCTCAGCAATAGAACAGTAATGAAGACATGCAGTGATGGATGAAAAAATGCTACTATGAAGAAAAAGGAATATTTTAAGTGATAAAGTTATGTCAACTCATCAAGGGACTTTGATAATCCAAAACATGCCAGATACCTAACAATGGAATTTCAAAATAAAGCATACAAAAACAAACAAAACAGACAGAACTCTAAGGAGAAAAAAACACCTTTATCTCAAAACAAATGAAAAGAAGACCAACAAATGCATTTTCTTTTGTAAAATGTGAGCTATTATTAACCAAATTAATTTGACACCCATAGAAATACTATTCAAGAATGTATAAATGTACGTTTTAAAGTTGTGCATAGAACATTTACAACAAAAGATCATATTATCATCCATACAATGTCTTAATAAATGTAAAAGGCTTTAATTCATTGGAAGCATTTTTTTGTGTAGGGTAGAATTAAATTGGAAATCAATATCAAATGTAACTGAAAATATTATAGTTTGGATTTGGGCTGTTCCCTAAAGACTTATGTGATGAACTTTGGCTCAGAGCTGCTGTTACTTTGGAGAAATAATAGAAATTTTAGGAGACCAACCTTGATTAGAAGTAAGTTCTTGGGAGGTATGTTCTTGAATGTACATGATAGTGCTACTGTCTTCTCCATCCCAGTACTACCTTCACAAACCCTGCCTTCCACTGCCCTCTTCACCCAATCACCCCAGCTTTTT
>LR753368.1:653055-655555 GCA_902729485.2 Mus minutoides | reverse complement strand
TACGGTGTACTGTCATACATGCAGGCAAAATACCAACACACATACAATCAATAAAAGAATCTCTAAAGTTATACTGAAAGCATTGATAAATATGTGATGGGTGATTATTGAGATATTACTTTATGTATATTGCTGTTATATAGGGCAAGGTGCATTTACACTTGACATACCAATTGATTTGTGCATATCTATAGTTCTTAGCTTAGCAGCCAATACTCATAAAAGCATAGAAGTGTTGCTTTGAAGTGGATATTCCTGTTTGTGTCATGTGACACACACTTGTGATGTTTTGCTCAAGCAGACTCATATGCTGTTTTGCTGAAACAAGAGGATTCCTGAAGTTCAGAGAGAATATAAGTAGGACCCAACAGACAGTGATGAGGTGCTGGCATAGCTACTGGTGGTCTCTCTTTTTTGCTGATCCTCACTTCATTGAGAGAGGCACAGCAGAGAGCTTCTCGAGGCATTCCAGCTGATCTGCTCACTCCCCTTGACTCCTGACAATTCAGTGGAGGCCTGAGTTTTTCTGCTGGGTCATGCTGCCACTCTGCTTTATGTTTGGTGAAACATTTGAACTGGATTGTTGGTAGCCTGACAAAGAAGATTCTAGTTGCTGGAAAGAACAACTTCTAAACAGGTCTATATCTTTTTGTCCTATTAACTATCTTTTCTCCCATACCTTTGTATAGTGGGTTAGAAGGGGAATTGAAGTGTTTGAGAAATCTTACTAAAGTAGGTTTTGAAAAATCTAAGCTTAGAATGCTTTATATTATTTACAGTGGTTCTTTAGAGTATTATTAGTCTTAAAATGCCTTTGAAATAAAGTTTATACAATAACCTATTTTCCTCATTGTTAGTTATTTAAGAACAGAAAATGATAAAAACATTTTATAACTCTAATCTTAACTAAAATTTTTAGGAGACAGTATTTTTAATAAAACAACAACATCAACCAAAAAAAAAAAAAAAAAAAAAAAAAAAAAAAAAAAAAAAAAAAAAAACAAAAAACCAGAGCTCACCATAGTAAGTCATCTTCTGTGTGCCCAAAGCACCCTCTAGCTCCTCCAAATTTGCTACTGTGAAATCTTTCATTTTCATTGCTATTTGTGTCTGTTGCTATGACACAGCATATATATAAATGAGCTTTAAAATAAAAATGATAGCCAAACCACATCGAAGATACTAAGAACCCAGTACTTAGTCCTTAGACAGATGCTTCAACAGAGGACTCCCAGAATTGCTGTCTTTTACTGGGAAATTGCATAGTCCATAAGGTGGGGTGCTTCAGTTGTCTCAGTATAGCTCTGGAATGCTGGAACGTTTCTGGTCCATAGTCCACAATGAAAACTTGGAAATGATTGTACTTTAGTTAGTAAAGGAATTATCATTATTATCTTCAACAACAGGGAAAATCAATTTGGTGTCAGTAGGGAAGGCCTAGCAAGCAAAAGGAAAGATAAACTCCTACTGAAATACCATTTCTAAAATCTAGAAGGTTTTAACCTCAATTGAGATGGGCCTTCAAACATCAGTCAAGGCGATCAGGACAGTTCTTTAGATGAGGCTGGTCAGGTGATTCTAATTTGTTGCAAGCAGACATTAAAAGCAACCATAATAAGAGTTCATATGTATGGATTTAGTAAATAGATTTTAATTATCCTAAGAAATAGAGTCACAAATCTTGGAAAGATTAGAGGAAAGAACAGGTTTTTATATTTATTCTTTTATTTATTTTATATTGAAAATAAATTATTTTCTCATGCAATATACCTGGACTATAGTTTCCCCTTCTTCTACTCCTCCCAGATCCTTTCCCCCTCCTTTCCCCTTCAGATCCATTCCCTCTCTGTCTTTCATTAGAAAATATCAGGCATGCTAGAGACAATAAACAAACACAATAAAATGAAATATAAGATGAAGCAAAAATTTCATATCTAAGCTAGACACAGCAAGCCAAAGGAAGGAAAGGAGTCTTAAGAGGAGACAAAAGAGTCAAAGACCCATCTGTTCTCATAGTCAGGAGTCCCATAAAAATACTGAGCAAATAATTAGCTATAATATATATACAGAGGACTTGGTATAGATAGACACATGTAGGTTCTATGCTTGGTGTTTCAGTCTCTGTCAGTTTATATGACTCTTGCTTAGTTGATTCAGAGGGCCATGTTCTCCTGGTGTCATCCATCTGCTCTGAGTCTTAATAATCTTTTCGCCTTCTCTCCTATGGGATTCCCTGAGGTCTGAGGGGAGGGCTGTGAGTCTCTATATCTGTTACCATCTGCTACACAAGGAAGCTTCTTTGATGATGTGTAGATAAGGTTCTGATTTTTGAGCATAGCAGACTATCATTAGGAATTGTTTTTTTTTTTTTTTTTTTTTTTTTTTTTTTTTTTTTTTTTTTTTTTTTTTTTTTTTTTTTTTTTTTTTTTTTTTTTTTTTTTTTTTTTTTTTTTTTTTTTTTTTTTTTTTTTTTTTTTTTTTTTTTTTTTTTTTTTTTTTT
>LR753368.1:632554-652955 GCA_902729485.2 Mus minutoides | reverse complement strand
TTCTTTGTTCCATTGATCTTTTAGTAGCCTTCAGAGTACCTTTTGTCACCAAAGAGTCTAGAAAGTAGGGGTAAAGGCTCCATGTAGGCACTAGCTCAACTTTTCCACATTTCATGAGTTGTGTAAATGTCCTCAGAAATGGGGCCCTGCTATCAGTTTGCAAAGAACAACTCTTTTCCTTAGCATCATCAGCCTATAGATTTCCATGGAGGGCTCCAGCACCTCAAAACTAAAACCTAGTATGCATTTGGGTTGAATTGCTTGATTGGCATGAATTCTTCAGCAATTAATTTAGTTCAGAAGTTCAGAAATTAATACAGTTAATACCCAGCTTCTACTAAAAGTTTAATAAAAATGTTTATCAATATAATTTTTATTCTTTTTATATTAGTTTATTTTGATTTTTTTAATAGATATTTACTTTATTTACATTTCAAATGCTGTTCCCTTTCCTGGTTTCCCCACCAAAAACCCCCATCTCCTCTCCCCTCACGCTGCTCACCAACCAACATACATCTGCTTCCTGGCACTGTCATTCCCCTACAATGGGGCATAGAGCCTTCACAGGACCTAGGGACTCTTCTCCAATTGGTGACCGACTAGACCATCCTCTGCTTCATATGCAGCTGGATCTAAGAGTCCTACCATGTTTACTCTTTGGTTGGTAATTTAGTCCCTGGGAGCTCAGGGGGTACTGGTTAGTTCATATTGATGTTCTTCCTATGGGGCTGCTAACCCCTTCAGCTCCTTGGGTCCTTTCTCTAGCTCATTCATTGGGAACCCTGTGCTCAGTCCAGTGGTAGAATGTGAGGATCCACCTCTGTATTTGTCAGGCACTGGTGGAGCCTCTCTAGAGACAGCTATAACAGGCTTCTTCAGTAAGCACTTGTTGGCATCCACAAAAATGACTGGGTTTTGTGGTTGTATATGGGATGGATTCCCGGGTGGGGCAGTCTTGAATGGTCATATCTTCGGTCTCTGCTCGAAACCTTGCTCTGTAATGCCTTCCATGGGAATTTTGTTCCCCTGGCTAAGAAGGATGGAAGTATCCACACTTTGGTTTTCCTTCTTCTTGAGTTTCATGTGGTTTGTGAATTGTATCTTTGGTATTTCGAGCTTCTGGGCTAATATCCACTTATCAGTGAGTGCATACTGTGTGTGTTATTTTCTGACTGGGTTACCTCACTCAGGATGATTTTTTCTAATTCCATTCATTTTCCTAAGAATTTCATAAATTCACTGTTTTTAATAACTGTGTAGTACTCCATTGTGTAAATGTATGACATTTTCTCTATCCATTCCTCTGTTGAGGGACATCTGACTTCTTTCCAGCTTCTGGTTATTATAAATAAGGCTGTTATGAACATAGTGGAGCATGTGTCCTTATTAAAAGTTGGAGCATCTTATGAGTAAATGCCCAGGAGAGGTATTGCTGGGTCCTTAGGTACAAGTATGTCGAATTTTCTGAGGAACTGCCAAACTGATTTCCAGTATCCTTAATCCTCTTGGACTTGAGCTTTGTACAAGGAGATAAGAATGGATTGATTTGCATTCTTTTACATGCTAACTGCCAGGTGAGCAAGCACCTTTTGTTGAAAATGCTGTATTTTTCCCCCACTGGATGGTTTTCGCTCCTTTGGCAAAGATCAAGTGGCCATAGGTGTGCAGGTTTATTTCTGGGTCTTCAATTCTATTCCATTGATTTACCTGACTGTCACTGTACCCATACCATGCAGTTTTTATCACAATTGCTTTATAGTAAAGCATGAGGTCAGGGATGATGATTCCACCAGAAGTTCTTTTATTGTTGAGAAGATTTTTTCACTATCCTAGGTTTTTTTTTTTTTTTTTTTTTTTGTTACTGCAGATGAATTTGCAAATTGCTCTTTCTAATTCTGTGAAGAATTGAGTTGGGATTTTGATAGGGATCACATTGAATCTATAGATTGTTTTTGGCAAGATGACCATTTTTTCTATATTAATCCTGCCAATCCATGAACATGGGAGACCTTTCCATCTTCTGAGATCTTCGAATTCTTTCTTCAGAGACTTGAAGTTCTGATCATTCAGATCTTTCACTTGCTTAGTGTCATGCCAAGGTATTTTATATTATTTGTGACTATTGTGAAGAGTGTTGTTTCTCTAGTTTCTTTCTCGGTCTGCTTATTCTTTGTGTAGAGAAAGGCCACTGATTTGTTTGAGTTAATTTTATATCCAGCTACTTTGCTGAAGTTACTTATCAGGTTTTGGAGTTCTCTGGTGGAATTTTTGGGGTCACTTATGTATACTATCATAAAATCTGCAAATAATGATATTTTGACTACTTCCTTTCCAATTTGTATTCCTTTGAACTCCTTTCATTGTCTAATTGCTGTGACTAGGATGTCAAAAACTATATTGAATAGGTAGGGAGAAAGTGGGCAGCCATGTCTAGTCCCTGATTTTAGTGGGATAGCTTCTTTCCATTTAGTTTGATGTTGACTACTGGTTTGCTATATATTACTTTTACTATGTTTAGGTATGGCCCTTGAATTCATGATCTTTCCAAGACTTTTATCATGAAGAGGTGTTGGATTTTGTTAAATGCTTTCTCAGCATGTAATGAAATGATCATGTGGGCTTTTTTTCTTTAAGTTTGTTAATATAGTTGATTATGCTGCTGGATTTCCATATGTTGAATCATACCTGCATCCCTGGAATGAAACCTACTTCATCATTATGGATGATCGTTTTGATGTGTTCTTGGAGTCGGTTTGTGAGAATTTTATTGAGTATTCTTGTATCGATATTCATAAGGGAAATTGGTCTGAAGTTCTCCTTCCTTGTTGGGTTCTTTTGTGGTTTATGTATCAGAGTAATTGTGGCTTCATAGAGAGAATTGGGTAGAGTACCTTCTGTTTCTATTTTGTGGAATAGTTTGAGGAGTATTGGAAATAGGTCTTCTTTGAAGGTCTGATAGAACTCTGCACTAAACCCATCTGGTCCTGGGATTTTTTTTTGGTTGGGAGACAATTCCATACTAGCATCTCACAACGACCAGCTTCTTTGCAGGGGCAGGAGAGAAAATGTTAACTTTATTCTTAAGTTGATAGATTCTAGATACTTGGCAAAGAGTAAGCTATGGCCTCTGTTTCTATTTCTTTAGGGTATATGGGACTGTTTAGATCATTAATCTGATCCTGATTTAACTTTAGTACCTGGTATCTGTCTAGAAAATTGTCCATTTTATCCAGGTTTTCCAGTTTTGTTGAATATAGGCTTTTTGTAGTAGGATCTGATGATTATTTTTGGATTTCCTCAGTTTCTGTTGTTATGTCTCCCTTTTCATTTCTGATTTTGTTAATTAGCATACTGTCCCTGTGCCCTCCTAGTTAGTCTGGCTAAGAGTTTATCTATTATATTGATTTTCTCAAAGTACCAGTGCTGATACATTTTCATCACACTCCATAGCAATTTTCATTACCCCTATGGCTCAAATCCACACTAGCATCTCACAACAACCAGCTTCTTTGCAGGGGCAGGAGAGAAAATGTTAAGCTTTATTCTTAAATTGATACATTCTACATACTTGGCAAGGAGTAAGCTATGCCCTCTAAATCTGTTCATAGCCAAGAATTTTTGGAAACTTGAAAATTTTCTCCTTTGGAATTCTTTGTACTGAGGACCCATTGGAAAGCTGATGAAACAGATTGCCTGTAAGAGAGTCAATGTAAAAATAGTCTGCAGAAAATCATGCCACCATCTGTGTTTTCTTATCTAGAAATCATATGCCCATCTCAGATTGACTTTCAAATTAATATGCTTATAAATATTGGTTTATGGAAAGAAATTAGAAAAGTGAAAACCATGTTTGAAATTATAAATATACATATCTATTTCACCATACACAGTTTTGGAAGAAAAATTCTGACTTGGCAGATAAACTCAAGTTACAAGTTTTTTTTTCATATGTATTCAGCAAAGTAGATACAGGAATTAAAAATATTCTACTTTATGAGAGCTATTTTTAACTCAGAGGTTAGTGATGGAGACCCACATCAATCATAATATCCTCTGTAGCACAGAAGCACTTAGAAAAGCCTCTGCTTTTGGACGATGCATAAATGTACCTATTGTACAAAACTACCATTATCAGATGTTAGTGGACACAAGCTATAGAGGAAGGACAGAGGGAAATAGATCTGTTAGGCACTGAAGAAACAAATAAGTCTGGAGTGGAACAAACGGGAGAGATTTACTTGTCTTAAAATGATATTATTGGAAGGAAACAAGGAAACCTGATTTTACTTGCTCCAACTTGTTTCTGGAAAAATGAACAGATTCTTTTAAAATGTCTCCACCACCAAAGAAAATAGCAGAAGTGCACAACTGTTCTGTCCACTGCAATTTATATAATTTTCTCAAAAATTGTTTTTTAAAATTAATTAATTATTTCATTTATTTAAGTCCCAATTACTGTCCCCTCTCCAGGTCCTCTCTCACAGAGCTCTTGCTCATCTTCTCTCCCCTTCACTCTGAGAGGGGGTCCCTTGTATATTCTAAGACCCACCCCCAGCATCATGTCTTTACAGGATTAGCACATCCTTTCCCACTAAGGCCAAATAGGTCAGTCCTCTGCTACATATGAGCCAGGACCTCAGACCAGCCTGTGTATGCTCTTTGCTTAGTGGCTTAGTCTCTGGGAGCTCCCAGGGTTTAGTTGACACTGTTGATTTTCTTGTGGAGTTGTCATTCTCTTCAGTTCCTTCAATCCTTCTCCTAACTCTTCAATAGTGGTCCCTGACCTCCATTCAATGCTTGGCTGTGTCTGCATCTGTCTCAGTCAGCTGTTGGATAGAGCCTTTCAGAGGACAGCCATGATAGGCTCCTGTCTGCAAGCACAACATAGCATCAGTAACAATGTCAGGGATTGGTGACTGCACATGAGATGGATCCCAAGTTGGGCAGGTGACTGGTTGGCCATTCTTTCAATCTCTGCTCCATTTTTGCCCCTGCATTTCTTTTAGACGTGACAATTTTGGGTTGACCACTGGGGATCCTGTCTGGCTACTGGATGTGATCTCTTTAGGTTACATCTCCTCACTATTGGACATTCCATCTAAGGTCACCCACATTCAGTGCTGGGAGCCTCCCCATTCCAGGTCTCTGGGACTTCCTAGAGATTCTCTCTACCCTTGTCAGGTGTATATTTCCATTCATTCTCTTGGCCCTCTGGGTCCCTCTCCTGTCTCTCTTCATACCTGATCCTGTCCCACCTATTTTCTACCCCTCCCACCCAGGTCCGTAATTCCTCTGCCTCCCATGACAATTTCATTCCACCTTTTAAGTGGGATTTATGCATCCTCACTTGGGCCTGTCTTCTTGTTTCACTTCTTTGGGTCTGTAGGGTTAATAATGGGCATTCTGTACTTTTTGGCTAATATCCACCACTTATAAGTAAGTACATATCATGCATGTCCTTTTGGTTGTGGGTTACCTCACTAAGGATTATATTTTCTTTTTATTTATTTATTTTTATTTTTTTATTTTTTATTTTTTTCAATTTTTTTATTAGATATTTTCTTAATTTACATTTCAACTGCTATCCCGAAAGTCCCCTCCCCCTTCCCCCTCCCTGCTCCCCTGCCCACCCACTCCCACTTCTTGGCCCTGGCGTTCCCCTGTATTGGGGCATATAAAGATTGCAGTACCAAGGGGCCTCTCCTCCTAATGATGGCCGACTAGGCCATCTTCTGCTACATATGGAGCTAGAGACACGAATTCTGGGGGTTCTGGTTAGTTCACGTTGTTGTTCCTCTTCTAGGGTTGCAGACCCCTTCAGCTCCTGGGGGGTCTATCTCTAGCTTCTCCAATGTGGGCCGCGTGCTCCCTCTTATGGATGACTGTGAGCATCCACTTCTATGGGAGTCAGCTATATCAGGTCCCTTCAGTAAACACTTGCTGTCCTATGCAATAGTGTCTGAGTTTAGTGACTGATTATGGGATGGATCCTCGGTGGGTTAGTCTCTGTATGGTCCATCCTTTCATCTTAGCTCTAAACTTTGTCTCTGTAACTCCTTTCATGGGTATTTTGTTTCCTATTCAAGGAGGAATGAAGTATCCACACGCTGCTCTTCCTTCTTGATTTTCTTGTGTTTTGCAGATTGTATCTTGGGTATTCTAAGTTTCTGGGCTAATATCCATTTATCAGTGAGCGCATATACAATGACTTCTTTTGTGATTGGGTTACCTCACTAAGGATTATGTCCTCCAGATTCATCCATTTGCCCAAGAATTTCATAAATTCATTTTTTTAATAGCAGAATAGTACTCCATTGTGTAAATGTACCACATTTTCTGTATCCATTCCTCTGTTGAGGGACATCTGGGTTCTTTCCAACTTCTGGCTATTATAAATAAGGCTGCTATGAACATAGTGGAACATGTGTCCTTTTTACCAGTTGGAACATCTTCTGGGTATATGCCCAGGAGAGGTATTGCAGGATCTTTCGGTAGTACTATGTCCAATTTTCTGAGAAAACGCCAGACTAACTTTCAGAGTGGTTGTACAAGCTTGCAATCCTACCAGCAATGGAGGAGTGTTCCTCTTTCTTCACATCCTTGCCAGCATCTGCTGTCACCTGAATTTTTGATCTTAGCCATTCTGACTGGTGTGAGGTGGAATCTCAGTGTTGTTTTGATTTGCATTTCCCTGATGAGCATTTTTTCAGATGTTTCTCAACCATTTGGAATTCCTCAGTTGAGAATTCTTTGTTTAGCTCTGTACCCCATTTTTTAATGGGGTTATTCATTTTTCTGGAGTCCAGCTTCTTTAGCTCTTTGTATATGTTGGATATTAGTCCCCTATCAGATTTAGGATTGGTAAAAATCCTTTCCCAATCTGTTGATGGCCTTTTTGTCCTGCTGACTGTGTCTTTTGCCTTACAGAAGCTTTGCAATTTCATAAAGTCCCATTTGTCAATTCTCGATCTGACCGCACAGGCCATTGCTGTTCTGTTTAGGAATCTTTCCCCTGTGCCCACACCTTCGAGGGTTTTCCCCACTTTCTCCTCTATAAATTTCATTGTCTCAGGTTTTATGTGGAGGTCTTTGATCCACTTAGACTTAAGCTTTGTACAGGGGATAAGAATGGGTCAATTCGCATTCTTCTGCATGATAACCGCCAGTTGTGCCAGCACCATTTGTTGAAAATGCTGTCCTTTTTCCACTGGATGGTTTTAGCGCCCTTGTCAAAGATCAAGTGACTATAGGTGTGTGGATTCATTTCTGGTTCTTCAATTCTATTCCATTGAGCTATCTGTCTGTGCTGTACCAGTACCATGCAGTTTTTATCACAATTGCTCTGTAGTACAGCTTAATGCCAGGCATGGTGATTCCCCCAGAGGTTCTTTTATTATTGAGAATAGTTTTTGCTATCCTAGGTTTTTTATTATTCCAGATGAATTTGCAAACTGCCCTTTTCTATCTCAGTAAAGAATTGAGTTGGGATTTTGATGGGGATTGCATTGAATCTGTAGATTGATTTCGGCAGGATAGCCATTTTGACTATATTAATCCTGCCAATCCATGAGCATGGGAGATCTTTCCATCTTCTGAGATCTTCTTCAATTTCTTTCTTCAGAGACTTGAAGTTCTTGTCATACAGATCTTTCACTTCCTTAGTTAGAGTCACACCAAGGTATTTTATAGTATTTGTGACTATTGTGAAGGGTTTTGTTTCCCTAATTTCTTTCTCAGCCCTCTTATCCTTTGTGTAGAGAAAGGCCATTGATTTGTTTGAGTTCATTTTATATCCAGCTACTGCACTGAAGCTGTTTATCAGGTTTAGCAGTTCTTTGGTGTAATTTTTGGGGTCCCGAATATATACTATCATATCATCTTCAAACAGTGATATTTTAACTTCTTCCTTTCCAATTTGTATCCCCTTGATCTCCTTTGTTGTCGAATTGCTCTGGCTAGGACTTCAAGTGCTATATTGAATAGGTTGGGAGAAAGTGGGCAGCCTTGTCTAGTCCCTGATTTTAATGGGATTGCTTCCAGCTTCTCTCCATTCAGTTTGATGTTGGCTATTGGTTTGCTGTATATTGCTTTTATTATGTTTAGGTATGGGCCTTGAATTCCTGATCTTTCCAAGACTTTTATCATGAAAGGGTGTTGGATTTTGTCAAATGCTTTCTCAGCATCTAACGAGATGATCATGTGGTTTTTGTCCTTTAGTTTGTTTATATAGTGGATTACGTTGATGCATTTCCTTATATTAAACCATCCCTGCATTCCTGGGATGAAGCCTACTTGGTCATGCTGGATGAGCGTTTTGATGTGTTCTTGGATGCAGTTTGCGAGGATTTTATTGAGTATTTTTGCATCGATATTCATGAGGGAAATTGGTCTGAAGTTCTCTTTCTTTGTTGGATCTTTGTGTGGTTTAGGTATCAGAGTAATTGTGGCTTCATAGAATGAATTGGGTAGAGTACCTTCTGTCTCTATTTTGTCGAATAGTTTGAGGAGAGGTGGAATTAGGTCTTCTTTGAGTGTCTGTTAGTACTCTGCACTAAAACCATCTGGTCCTGTGCTATTTTTGGTTGCGAGACTATTGATGACTGCTTCTATTTCTTTAGGGGAAATGGGCCTGTTTAGATCATTAATCTGATCCTGGCTTAACTTTGGTACCTGGTATCTGTCTAGGAAATTGTCCATTTCCTCCAGGTTTTCTAGCTTTGTTGAGTAGTAGGATCTGATGATGTTTTGGATTTCCTCAGGATCTGTTGTTATGTCTCCTTTTTCATTTCTTATTTTGTTAATTAAGATACTGTCCCTGTGCCCTCTAGTGAGTCTGGCTAAGGGTTTATCTATCTTGTTGATTTTCTCAAAGAACCAGATCCTGGTTTGGTTAATTCTTTGAATAGTTCTTTTTGCTTCTACTTGGTTGATTTCTGCCCTGAGTTTGATTATTTCCTGCCATCTACTCCTATTGGGTGAATTTGCTTCCTTTCGTTCTAGAGTTTCTAGGTGTGCTGTCAAGTAACTTGTGTATGCTCTCTCTAGTCTCTTTTTGGAGGCACTCAGGGCAATGAGTTTTCCTCTTAGGACTGCCTTCATAATGTCCCATAAGTTTGGTAACATTGTGGCTTCATTTTCATTAAACTCTAGAAAGCCTTTAATTTCTTTCTTTATTTCATCCTTGACTAAGGAATCATTGAGTAGAGTGTTGTTCAGTTTCCATGAGAATGTTCGCTTTCTATTATTTATGTTGTTATTGAAGATCAGCCTTAGTCCATGGTGGTCAGATAGGATGCATGGGATAATTTCAATATTTTTGTATCTGTGGAGGCTTGTTTTGTGACCAATTATATGGTCAATTTTCGAAGAGGTACCATGTGGCGCTGAGAAGAAAGTATATCCTTTTGTTTTAGGATAAAATGTTCTGTAGATATCTGTTAGATCCATTTGTTTCATGACTTCTGTTAGTGTCCATGTGTCTCTGTTTAGTTTCTGTTTCCAGGATCTGTCTATTGGTGAGAGTGGGGAGTTGAAGTCTCCCACTATTATTGTGTGAGGTTTAATGTGTGCTTTGAGCTTTACTACAGTTTCTTTAATGAATGTGGCTGCACTTGTATTTGGAGCATAGATATTCAGAATTGAAAGTTCATGTTGGTTGATTTATCTTTGATGAGTATGAAGTGCCCCTCCTTGTCTTTTTTTTTAACTTTGGGTTGAAAGTCAATTTTATCCGATATTAGAATGGCTACTCCAGCTTTTTTCTTCAGCCCATTTGCTTGGAAAACTGTTTTCCAGCCTTTCACCCTAAGGTAGTATCTGTCTTTTTCCCTAAGGTGCATTTCCTGTAAGCAGCAAAATGTTGGGTCCTGTTTGTATAGCTAGTCTATTAGTCTATGTCTTTTTATTGGGGAATTGAGTCCATTGATGTTAAGAGAAATTAAAGAAAAGTAGTTGTTGCTTCCTGTTATTTTTGTTGTTAAGGTTGGGATTCTGTTCTTGTGGCTGTCTTCTTTTAGGATTGTTGAAGGATTACTTTTTAGTTTTTTCTAGGGTGTAGTTTCCGTCCTTGTTTTGGTGGTTTCCCTTTATTATCCTTTTGAAGGGCTGGATTCGTGGAAAGATATTGTGTGAATTTGGTTTTATCATGGAATACTTTGATTTCTCCATCTATGTTAATTGAGAGTTTTGCTGGATATAGTAACCTGGGTTGGCATTTGCGTTCTCTTAGGGTCTGAATAACATCTGTCCAGGATCTTCTGGCTTTCATATTCTCAGGTGAGAAGTCTGGTGTAATTCTGATAGGTCTGCCTTTATATGTTACTTGACCGTTTTCTCTTACTGCTTTTAATATTCTATCTTCATTTAGTACATTTGTTGTTTTGATAATTATGTGTAGGGAGGAATTTCTTTTCTGGCCCAGTGTATTTGGTGTTCTGTAGGCTTCTTGTATGTTCATGGGTATCTCTTTCTTTAGGTTTGGGAAGTTTTCTTCTGTAATTTGTTGAAGATATTTGCTGGCCCTTTAAGTTGAAAATCTTCTTTTTCATCTACTCCTATTATCCGTAGAATTGGTCTTCTCATTGTGTCCTGGATTTCCTGGGTGTTTTGAGTTAGGCTCTGTATGCATTTTGCCTTTTCTTTGAATGTTGTGCCCATGTTCTCTATGGAATCTTCTGCACCTGAGATTCTCTCTTCCATCTCTTCTATTCTGTTGCTGATGCTCACATCTATGGTTCCTGATTTCTTTCCTAGTGTTTCTATCTCTAAAGTTGTCTCACTTTGGGTTTTCTTTATCCTTTCTATTTCCCTTTTTTAGTCCTGGATGGTTTTGTTTAATTCCATTACCTGTTTGTTTGTGTTTTCCTGTAGTTCTTTAAAGGATTTTAGTGTTTCCTCTTTAAGGACTTTTACCTCTTTAGCATTGTTCTCCTCCATTTCTTTAAGTGAGTTATTCATGTCCTTCTAAATATCCTTCTTTATGTCCTCTACCAGCACCATGACATATAATTTTAATCCGAGTCTTGTTTTTCGGGTGTGTTGGGGTATCCAGGACTGGCTGAAGTGGGAGTGCTGGGTTCTGAAGAAGGTGAGTGGTCTTGGTTTCTGTTATTAAGATTCTTACGTCTGCCTTTTGCCATCTGTTAATCTCTGGAGTTGGTTGTTATAGTTGTCTCTGGTTGGATCTTGTTCCTCCTGTGATTCTGTTGGCCTCTGTCAGCAGACCTGGGAGCCCAGCTCTCTCCTGAATCTCAGTGGTCAGAGTAGTCTCAGCAGGTGAGCTCTCCTTTTGCAGGGAAGGTGCACGGAGTTTTGGTGTTCAGACCTGCCTCTCAGGTAAAGTTGAAGACCCTATATAGGTCCTGTCCTAGAAGATGTGTTGCCTCTGCGATCTTCACACTTTGGTCTTCCTTCTTCTCGAATTTCATGAGTTCTTGCAAATTTTATCTTGTGTACTCTAAGTTTCTGGGCTAATATACACTTATCAGTGAGTGCATATCATGTGTGTTCTTTTGTGATTGGGTTACCTCACTTAGGATGATAACCTCCTGATCGATCCATTTGTCTAAGAATTTCATAGATTTATTGCTTTTAATAGCTGAGTATACTCCATTGTGTAAATGTACCACATTTTTTGTATTCATTCCTTTGTTGAGGGACATCTGGGTTATTTCCATCTCTAATAGGGGACTAATATCCAATATATATATAAAGAATTCAAGAAATTGGATTCCAGAAATCCAAATAACCCTATTAAAATAGGGTATAGAGCTAAACAAAGAATTCTCAACTGAAGAATACTGACTGGCTGAGAAGCACCTGAAAAAAATGTTCAGCATCCTTAATCATTAGGGAAATGGCAATCAAAACAACCCTGAGATTCTACCTCATACCAGTCAGAATGGCTAAGATCAAAAATTCAGGTGACATCAGATGCTGGGGAGGATGTTGAGAAAGAGAAACACTCCTGCATTGCTGGTGGAATTGCAAGCTGGTACAACCACTCTGGAAATCAATTTTGTGGTTCCTCAGATAGTTGGACATAGTACTACCTGAGGACCCAGCAATACCACTCCTTGGCATATATCAAGAAGATGCTCCAACATGTAATAAGGATACATTCTCCACTATGTTCATAGCAGGCTTATTTGTAATATCCCATTATTTGTTGTTGTTTTTTTTTGTTTTTTGTTTTTGTTTGTTTGTTTTGTTTTTCCCATGAAGTTGAAAATTACTCTTTCATGCTCTGTAAAAAAAATGTGTTGGGATTTTGATGGAATTTTTTCTGCTTTTGTAGATTACTTTTGGTAAGATGGCCATTTTCACTATGTTAGTCCTACTGATCCATGAGCACATCCACTTCTTGGCCCTGGCATTCCCCTGTACTGTGACATATAAAGTTTGCAAGACCAAGGGGCCTCTCTTCCCAATGATGGACGACTAGGCCATCTTCTGCTACATATGCAGCTAGAGACAGGAGCTCTGGGGGTACTGATTAGTTCATATAGTTGTTCGAAGGGGTTGCAGACCCCTTCAGCTGCTTGGGTGCTTTCTCTAGTTCCTCCATTGGGAACCCTGATATAGCTGTCTCATGTGAGGCTAGGCCAGTGCCTGGCAAACACAGAAGTGGATACTCACAGTCAGCTATTGGAGATATATATATATATATATATATATATATATATATATATATATATATATATATATTAAAGACTATTATAATCTTCATGAGAATGAATTTGTGTTAGGATATCCAGGGCTTGTTGTAGTAGGAGAGCTGGGTTCTGATGGAGCCATATTGCATTGGCTTCTGTTAATTATGTTCTTGTGTTTGCTTTTAGTCATCTTGTTGTCTCTGGCCTTAGCTGGCCTGGGTGTCCTGGATTGGAGCAGGTTGCCCAGGAGACAGGCAGAGTGGTGTATCTGGTTAGAGCATGGCTCTGTGAGACTAGTGGAGCTGTGGTATTGCAGGGTGGGCTGCAGATCTGTGGTGAGTGCAGGTGGAGGTGCACACTGAAAGTGAGATTGGGTCCCAACAGGGTGGAACAGAGGTCAAGTCTGCCGAGCTTTGTGGGCTCCCAGTTGGTGTATGTGTGGGGCCCTACCTGTGTCCCTGGTTAGAACAGTCCTTCTGGGAGATAGGCAGAGCTATGGGGTGGAGAGTAGGAGACAAACCGATCCACCAAAAGTACAGGTTGAGTTGCCTTACCTTAATTTATTGAGATTGACCTCTACCTGGAGAAAATAGTTCTGCAAACCTTGTTACACAATGCTCATTATGAGTTTTCCCATGTATTCTTCTAATTAAAATGGTTCTTTAGTCTAATATTTGTATAGGGGATATATTTGAAAATGAGGTTTGATAACTTTTAGTTATTTCTCCACATATCTTATTACTTTATGGACTAAGTCACCTCTGATAGGGTGACCCAGGGAAGTTTGTCTGTCAGGTAGTAAGATGGAGCAACATTGCTAAAACATCTAGAGTCTTCAGTTCCTCAGCTGTCTATACAGAAGCAAGTGAAACAGATAGGAGGTTAGGCTTTTCCTTTCTCCACTCAGGGGTGTGAATAATTCATAGTTAACTTAGGCAGTGTTTGAGGCAGTGTTCTCTACAACCAATAAAGTTATGTGCACATTCAGAGAGAGGCGGGAGAGAGGAAGGTGGAAGTCTTTGTATAAATAAATCAAGAAAATGCTTCTCCAGAGGAAATGCAGCATTTCCTCATAAGCTCAGGATGGTCTGGGAACCTAAATCTCCACTTGTAAGCCTGCACCCTAGTTTATGTAGCTCTTCTTATCTATATATACTTGAAGACAGCTAAAATGCCTGAGGCAGAAGCTGGAGCTTTAGATTAGAACCTGTCTTCATCTGCCATATAATATCAGATTAGGACCATGTTTCACCTGAGCTCACATTTTTTTTTTTCACTCTGAGGCCACTGGCCACCTTAAAGAAGTGGTTTGTAGCATATATATATATGTTGGCCCTAACTTTAGGTCTTGTAAAAATCCTTCTGGTAATTCAAGTATGTCTGAATGTTGAAAATCAGTGTTTTTGTTTTTGTTTTTGTTTTTGAGACAGTGTTTTTCTGTATAGCTCTGGCTGTCCTGGAACTCACTTTGTAGACCAGGCTGGCCTTGAACTCAGAAATCCACCTGCCTCTGCCTCCCAAGTGCTGGGATTAAAGGCATGTGCCACCACACCCGGCTGAAAATCGGTGTTTTATTTTTCTGGTTTTTTTTTGTTTGTTTGTTTGTTTTTGTTTTTGTGGTTTTTTTTATTTTGATATGTAGAAATGAAAGAAATTATTAAGCAAGATCTTGATAACCAGGAGGAACTTGTTTTCTTTATGTTTCTAGAAACATGATGTTATCATGAAGCTCAGGCTGGCCTAAACTCATTGTGTAACCCAAGATAGCCTCTAAGTTAGGATACTCCTGTTTTAACCTCTCAAGTGTTGGAATTACAAGTATGTATCATTCTAGATGGCTACAAATATATTAAAAATATAAATAATGCCCACAAAATGTATCTTTTTCTTAAAATTATTGAAATTTGTTTTTAAAATGTGTCAAGAATAATATCAGTATTGAAAACTACTAATTGCCATAATCTGGTATTTTACATTATAAGTGTGATGTACACAGAAACAAAAACTTTTAAATGACATTGTCATTTGAAGTACTATGACATATAAACAGAAGAAAACTTGATAAAACATTTCTTTAAACTTCCTTTCATTTATGCTGCTAGAAAATAGGGATTCAAAATACATTTAATAAAGTCTGATGTTTAATTATTAGTAATAAAGACTACCAGTACAATGAAAGCACTTACTATATCAATTTTAAAGTATTTCAGAAATATAAGGTATTTTAGAGGAGATATTTTGCATAGAGAATGAAGAAACATAGGCTGGTTTAGAATAGGTATAATATTTTTAGGTAAAATAAATTTGAAATATATGCCAGTGTTAATGAGTTGTTCATGGAAGTTTGTATACAAGAATACCATTTTCTCCCATTAAAATTAATTAATAAATTAATCATATATTATATCCTGACTGAAGTTCATCTCTTTCATTCCCACCCTCATCCACTGTTACTCCATTTTTCTTCAAAAAAGGGTAGGCCTCCCAGAGATATCAATCAAGCATATCAAGTTGGCATATCAAGTTGCAGTAAGATAAGGCACCTACCCTTATATAAAGGCTTAAAAAGGTAACCCAGTGAGAAGAAAAAAGTCCCCAAAGCAGGCAAAAGAGTCAAAAACAGTCTCTGCACCCATTGTTAGGAGTTTCACCAGAGCTTCTTATTACAAAACTAAGCTACAAACCATTACGAATATGCAAAGAACCTAGGTCAAACTCATAGTTTCCCTAGCTATTTTTTTTAAATGTGAGTTCTACAAATTGAACTCAGATTCTCATGTTTGCAAGGTAAACACTTTATTGACAGAGTTATCTGCTACCCTAGAACTGTCTTCATGAATGATAAATGTTTCTTCCCTCTGAAATCAAGAATACTCATATAATGATTGTTATAACATTTTCTTTGTTTTATAATTTTATTTTACTCATTTATATTTTATAAAATTATTAAACATTTCACAAGGATATTTTAACATTGTATTAGGTAAAGTTCTGTGGAGAAGCAGAACTACATAGACCTGTATGTGTTATTTATTACATCATCTTTATAAAATTTATATATATTATATTGGCTTGAAAAATAGGGTTTAAGTAAGTAAGTAGTGCTATACATGCAAGGTAGAGAAATAGGTAGATGCCCAGTTCAAGAAGCTTTGCAGTCCCAGACTGCTACAAAAAGCTGTGTAGCTTCTTGGAGAGTCATTGGTATTGAACTCATGTTGATAGGTTAGGTTGATATGGAATCTAATGTCAACAAAAGAATACATCAGCCATCACAGTAGCAGATCCACTAACTCAAAAAGGAGGGAAAATAGAGAGGCACATGTTGCTTTGGAGTATAGTAGAATACATGGGACCTTCCTTTTTTTTTTTTTTGTCCTGACTGCTGATTAGGTGTTACTCAAATCAAGGGTGGGTTATCTACTATCTTACATGTCAGTCACTACTTGAAATGTCCTCCGAAACCAGAGGTATATTACCAGTCCCATTTGTCTCTTAATTCAGACAAGCTGAAAACCAACATCAGCTATCATAAACACCAATGTAAATGTTATGCCACATAAGTGCACTTACTGTGAGATTAGATACCCTTTTTTTTTCACATGCTTTCCTCCTTCTTTTTTTGTTTTGTTTTGTTTTAGTTTTTTTACTTTTTCATTAGATATTTTCCCATTTTACATTGCAAATGTTATCCTGAAAGTTCCCTATACCCTTCCCCCGCCCTTCTCCCCTACCCACCCACTCCTACTTCTTGGCCCTGGCGTTCCCCTGTATTGGGGCATATAAAGTTTGCAATACCAAGTGGCCTCTCTTCCCAATGATGGCCGACTATGCCATCTTCTACTACATATGCATCCAAAGTCACAAGCTCTGGGGGTTCAGTTTAGTTCATATTATTGTTCCTCTTATAGGGTTGCAGACCCCTTCAGCTCCTGGGGTACTTTCTCTAGCTTCTCCATTGGGGGCCCTGTGTTCCATCATATAGATGACTGTGTGTGTGTGTGTGTGTGTGTGTGTGTGTGTGTGTGTGTGTGTGTGTGAAAGAGAGAGAGAGAGCAGGAGAGAGAGAGAAAGACTTATTTTTCTTTTGATCTTTCTGAAAGTTATGTTGAAGTTGAAAATCATCTGCCTTTACTCTTTTCAGTGATCATTTTTGCTGATTTCTCTACCAATTTGTATGGCCATGTGCTTGGTTATAAAATATTATGTATTCTGTAAAATAGATTATTGTTTCATATCATCTAAAATATTTCATTATGTTGACTTTCAGTGTCACACTGTGCTTTCAATCTGACAGATGCCATATTCAGGGCTTGCAAACTGTCTTAGCCATTCTTATTTTTTCTCAACTTTAGAATTATTCATTAATTGAAATATTTTTCACTGATATATATATATATATATATATATATATATATATATATATATATGATAATTACGGTGAATCTGTGACATAATTTAGAAATGGACCCCTTCAGAGTAACAAATTCATCTATTCAGGAACATTACCTCTTTGTGTATAATAGTACTTTAAATTCTTGGTAAAATTTGGTAATTTTCTTTAGAAAGGGTTAAAATATCTTTATTATTTTTATTACCAGAGTATTTATGTGCACCTTTTACTTCACGTTATTAATATTTTTGATATAACTGGAAGTCTTTATTGTACTTCTAAATGACTATTATTAGTATTTAGAAAAACGTTCTGTTCTGTCTACTGTTAAACTTTATTTTTGGTTAATGCTCTAGCATTTTACTAATTAGAAGAAAAAAGTCTAATTATAATTCTTTTAAAATATTTGCTAATTTATATACTTGCTAGGGTTTTGTGTTTTTATTGTATTGGATCTTTTTATAAAGTTCTGTAGTAATGGAGAATGCTTACATTTTTTTCATGGCATTTACTTTAGGATTTTCATTTAAGGAAGAATATCTTGACCTGGTTTTTTTACGTAGTTGCTAGTAAAAGAGATGACTGCAGAGATGCCATTCTTATTATCCTCCTATTAAACTCTGTCTACACCATCCAATCAAATCAAATCTACCACCATATCTTCTATCCTAGTTGAGGAGAGGGTGAGTAAAATGTGAGATGAATACATTTAAGTACTAGGGAGATCTAGACAGACAAACCAAAACAGTACTTTGGGATAGAGCTAATTCTGATTTCTTGGTCCTTCTGTTCATAACAAGGTAACATTTGTTGTGTAGCTGAAAGGAAACACTGATTAAACTTAAGGAATCTGGAATCTGACTCAGATCTAAGTCGTGACTTTAACGTTTTTGTATCTTGACCCTTGGTGACCTCTTCTCTCAACTTTAAAAGTTTAAATAATTTCTTCTTCATAGGTTGTTGGGAACAATAAAGGATGTGGTGGCCCTAGATCATGTCTCTGATGTCTCTGAGTGTAGCTACACCATAGATTGACAGCAGATAAGGACTCACCATCATAGCAATCTTAAGACAGACTCCTTCCTGAGAAATATTCTACTTACCTAAGTAACTTTTGGATGAGGGAGGCTCTGTAAAATTCTTAAAGAACTATGTAGCAATTTAAGATCTCTCTACCTTTCTATTTATTAATATTTTCTTCACCTTGGATCCCAGTACAACAGCTCTCCCAGCTGCCTGTTTCCTTACCATTTTCTCTTATAAATGTTCCCACATGACTTTGATGGCAAACACTGCTTGAAGAATTCAGGCTTGCAACATTCTTAGAGCAGGACCCAGCACATATTGGATCTTGATGAATGTGAAGTACTTTTTATTATCATTAACTTTTGGAAACAGAGAACTCCTTGCTATGCGAACAATAAATGCCAAGATTTTGACCTTGGAAAAGGATTGGCAGATTCCAAGAACATAAAGAAAATGTGGTTGTGAATCACAGGGAGAAAAATAAGATGAGGAGGAGGAAAGTGGAGGCTAGGTCACAGGGGTGCTTGAAAGTTATTGTAAAGATGTTGGTTTTGTACTTCTTAGGTCAGCAAGAGACACATAACACAATTCTCTCTCTCTCTCTCTCTCTCTCTCTCTCTCTCTCTCTTTCTCTCTCTCTCTCCCCCTCTCTCCCCCTCTCTCTCCCTCTCTCTCCCTCCCCCTCCCTTCCACCCTCCCTCCTTCTGTGTGTGTGTGTGTGTGTGTGTGTGTGTTAGAACACTGACTGTGGAAAATGAAGTTCAAGGTGACCAGAGGAAAGTTACCACTTTAGTACCCTTTAACAATTCAGTTGAAAAGTACTGCTGGCCCAGTATAAACAAGAAGACAGTAAGAAACACTAAGACCTGCATGTATTTTGCTTTATCTCAGAGCTAATGAGGATGATTTGTATTTTGTATTGAAAGAGGAGACGACAAAATGATTTCTAGTTTTATGTTGGTTTTTGTTGTTGTTGTTTTGTTTTGTCTTTTGAGACAGGGTTTCTCTGTATAGCCCTGGCTGTCCTGGAACTAACTTTGTAGACCAGGCTGGCCTCGAACTCAGAAATCTGCCTGCCTCTGCCTCCCGAGTGCTGGCATTAAAGGCGTGTGCCACCACGCCCAGCAGATTTCAAGAGTTTTAATGGAGGTACCTAAATTGTTATCAGTGCCATTTCCCAAAGCAGAATAAACAGTGATAGAGGGAGCTGAAGGCTTAAATTTCTATTATTGTGATAAAATACTATGATGAAAAACAGATTTGGGAAAGTGTTTCTTTCATTTTAGTAGTTTGCAGTCAATCATCCAGTGAAGTCACGGCATGAGCTCAAGATAAGAACTTGGAGTCAGAATCTGTCATACCTCTACATTTGACAGGTATGTACTTATCAGGTACAAACCACATCAGTCAGAAGAACAGGTAAGATGCCTACCTATACTCAGAACCTTCCCACACCCTCAGTTAGGATCCTGAAGACCCAACGCATTGCCACCCATTCCCACCCTACCACCCATGTCTGCTACTAATCACCTGCCTCCACCTCAGGTGCAGGCCATGCCAGCCAGCCAGCTAGAAAAACAGACCACAGCATCCATAAGAACAGATACATGAACTCAGGCAGACTCACTGCTTGACCAATCACCAGAACTTCAGCTCCCAACTCAGGCAGAGACTCCCTGCTGGACAAGAGACCACATAGACCATCAGAGCTCCAGATACGTTGCCCAAATGAAGAATGGTCATAATCCATTCTCTGTACCTGGCCAACAACCTTCCTTCCATTATCACCATGTCTTACCCCTAAACTTGGGCAGAGACCTCCTGCTGGACCAAAGGCCACTCTTGCCTCCATGATACTAGCTTTCATCTCAGACAGAGACTCTCTGATGAACCAGAGGTCACACTGGATGACAAAAATCTAGACCACAAAGAATAGAATACCAATGAGAAGGCAGAAACCAAGGAACAAAACACCCATCAACAAAGACAAACTCAAGAATCATTACCTAGACCCCAAACTCAGATGCCTAGATTCCAGAGTGTGAACACAATCAACAGTACCAAGGCAGTGTTACCACCAGAACCCAGCTTCCCTACTACAGCAAGTCCTGAATATTGCAACACTGCTGAAATACAGGAAAAAGACCTTAAAACCAACTTAATGAGGATGAGAGGTTTCTGAAGAGCAAATGTATAAATCCCTTAAAGAAATCCAGGAAAACAAATAAACAATTGAAGGAAATGAGTCAGGTCCCTTAAAGAAAGCAAAGGAAAAAACCCAAATACGTGAAGAAAATGAATACAACTATTCGAGACTTGAAAATAGCAG
>LR753368.1:593980-627130 GCA_902729485.2 Mus minutoides | reverse complement strand
ACTAACTCACAAACTCTTGGCAGTGAGCTATAGCAGTTGGCAAATACATGCATTCAAAGAACAGTAGGGGCAAGCACACAGATTCAAGAAATGTTCAGGCTATTATATTTAGCTATGTAAAGGCTTTCTACTAATAATGAAATCTCTTTCCCAGTTTCGGGGTCTTTGAGACCTGTTACATTTTCTCAGGATCTTTCAGATCTCCTTTTGTTGTCTAATTTCTCTGGCTAGGACTTCAAGTACTATAGTGAATAGGTAGGGAGTTTGCAGCCTTGTCTAGTCCCTGATTTTAGTGGGATTGCTTTGAGTTTCTCTCCATTTAGTTTGATGTTGACTACTGGTTTGCTGTATATTGCTTTTATTATGTGTAGGTATGGGCCTTGAATTCCTGCTCTTTCCAAGACTTTTATCATGAATGGGTATTGGATTTTGTCAAATGCTTTCTCAGCATCTAAGGAGATGATCAACTGGTTTTTGCCTTTGAGTTTGTTTATATAGTGAATTACATTGATGGATTTTGGTATATTAAACCATCCCTGCATTCCTGGGATGAAATCTACTTGGTCATGCTGGATGAGCGTTTTGATGTGTTCATGGATTTGGTTTGCAAGTATTTTTGCATTGATATTCATGAGGAAAATTGGTCTGAAGTTCTTTCGTTGTTGGATCTTTGTGTGGTTTAGGTATCAGAGTAATTGTGGTTTCATAGAATGAGTTGGGTAGAGTACCTTCTGTCTCTATTTTGTGGAATAGTTTAAGGTCTTCTTTGCAGGTCTGATAGAACTCTGCACTAAACTCATCTGGTCCTGTGCTTTTTTTGGTTGGGAGACTATTGATGACTGCTTCTATTTCTTTAGGGGAAATGGGACTGTTTAGATCATTAATCTTATCCTGATTAAACTTTGGTACCTTGTATCTGTCTAGGAAGTTGTCCATTTCATCCAGGTTTTCCTGTTTTGTTTAGTATAGCCTTTTGTACTAGGATCTGATGATGTTTTGGATTTCCTCAGGTTCTGTTGTTATGTCTCCTTTTTCATTTCTGATTTTGTTAATTAGATTACTGTCCCTATGCCCTCTAGTTAGATTGGCTAAGGTTTTTTTATCTTGTGGATTTTCTCAAAGAACCAGCTCCTTGTTTGGTTGATTCTTTGAATAGTTCTTTTTGTTTCCACTTGGTTGATTTTTAGCCCAGAGTTTGATTATTTCCTGCCCTCTACTCCTCTTGGGTGAATTTGCTTCCTTTAGTTCTAGAGCTTCTACGTGTGCTGTCAGGATGCTAGTGTAAGCTCTGTCTAGTTTCTTTTTGGAGGCACTCAGGGCTATGAGTTTTCCTCTTAGGACTGCCTTCATTGTGTCCCATGAGTTTGGGTATGTTGTGGCTTCATTTTCATTAAACTCTAAAATGTCTTTAATTTCTTTCTTTATTTTTTCCTTGACCAAGGTATCATTGAGTAGAGTCTTGTTCAGTTTCCACGTGAATGCTGGCTTCGTATTACTTATGCTGTTATTGAAGATCAGCCTTAGTCCGTGGTTGTGGGGAGCAGACATGGTCACACGGGCCAAAGATGGCACCCTGGCTCTGTGCTAAAGCCCTGTAACCTCACTTGTTTACCTCAGTCTCAATCATGCACATGTGTACCTAGTTCAAGAGGTTAGTGCAACATCTCCAGAGACCATCCTATCAGCCAATCCTGCACGCTGCCTTGGATGTGTGCGGCTATGATTGGGTGTTGTGAGGTGACGTGAATGAATGGAAGAGATAAGTGTGAACAGTCCCAGAGTGAGAGAATGAATATGGTTGATTGATGACGATGATGGAGAGACTGAAAACTGACTGAGAACTGACTGACTGAAGCTGGGGAAGCTGCAAGAAACCTCCTAATAAAGAGAAGTGGCTGCAGCTGCTCTGAACCTGCTTTTTGGAGTTAATGCCATTTATTCCAATCTCTGCTGGTCAGAGGTTGGGCTCCGACATTTTGGTGCCAGAAACCCAGGAAAAACAAGAACGCATGCGACATTTTGGTGCCGAAAACTTGAGAAAAACAAGAACGCAAGCAGGAAGGAGAACTCAAGCTGGAAAGAGAGTGGACTGAGAAAGCGAGCAGCGCAGTGAGAGAGAGAAAGTGGGTGCCACTAGGAAGACGCTGAGAGCTGCAGCCAATGATGGCAGAAATTGCCTGAGGGCTGGAGACAGTGGACAGAAACAGCACCAGTGAGCAACCCTGTCCTCGAGCTCAGGAGGGGATCAGACTGGTCCGCAGGCTCACAGGTGGTGAGGCCAAGGCTGAGTGCTCCAGGCCGGTAGTGGTGGTGCATGCCGGTAGAATGTGCTGAAGGAGGCAGAGGCAGGAGGAGTCCTTGCTGTCAGAAGTCAGGAGACGCAAGAAGCAGTGAAAAGGTCCGCAGTAAGTAGCAGAAAAGATATTTTAAAAGATATTTCTAAACAAGCGAGGTTCCTGGTTATTGGGATGAGGGCAAGGTTCCCGGTTGTTGGGACGAGGGTAAGGAGAAGAGCATTGAAAGTTTAGGCCTAATTAACTAACGAGAAAATAAAAAGGAAGTACCCAAGATGGGGTTCATTGTATCAAACATAGAGCAGGTTAGAGAAGTTTTAGAGGAAGTAAAGATCATATTGCAACATAATAGAGTGAAGAGGGTAGTTCAGGTGAGACTTCGAGTTCCTCTGACAATGAAGAGGAACTAACTTCTAGAGTATCAAAAATGAGGCTAAGAAAAGACAGGCCTCCAGAACCATCTGCTCCGCCATTAACTTCGCCACTCCCATACTACGGGGAATAGAGTGGTAAGGGGCGCAGTAGGCATGCATCTGTATGGCATAATATCCCTCCTGAGGCAGGCGCTTTCCCTGTGTTTCAGGATCAACAGGGTCAGAGATATTATGAACCCCTGGATTGGAAGGTTATCCAGAGGCTCAAGGAGTCAGTATCAATATATGGGGTACAAGCCTCATTTACTAGTAGCCAAGTAGAGGCATTACAGAGGCATTGTATGACTGACTCCTTTTGACTGGATGAATCTCAGTAAGGCAGTCCTGACAGGAGGTGTCTATTTGAATTGCAAAGCAGCATATCTAGAATACGCCCTTGAGCAGGCTGCTGCTAATGCTACTAATGGCCAGCCAGCCTGGAACATAGATATGCTTATGGGACAGGAAAATTTCACAAATAATCAGATAGGCTATCCTACCCAAGTTTATGAACAGATTAACACCTGTGCTATAAAGGCCTGGAAAATGCTTTCTGGAACAGGAGACTTAGGAGCAAGCATTTCTAAGGTGCTTCAATGGGAAAAGGAGCACTTTTCTGATTATCTTGCCAGAATGGTTGAAACTGCAGGAAGAGTGTTTCCGGCCATGGATCAAGATGCCCCTTATTAAGCAATTAACTCACGAACAGGCCAATAAGCATTGTAGGGATGCCATCCGACCTTATAAGAACAAGTCTATAGATGTCTGGCTGAAGGTATGCAGAGATATTGTAGATACACCATTGATGAATGAAGGACTTGCCGCAGCTATCTTAGCAGGACAGAAAGGACAGAGGAATAGAACTGGCTCAAAGGGCATTAGTGGGAGATGGTTCTCCTGTGGCCAATCTGGGCATATTAGAAAGGATTGTCCTAATCGCTTTCACGTTGCTGCGGTCCCTTTGACTAGGCAACCTTAGCTTTGACTAAGATGCAGAAAAGGAAATCATTGTGCTAGAGAATGTCAGTTTAAATGGGATGTGGATGGCCACCCTCTTATGCCCATACAACCAGATTCGAGGTCAAAAGACGGACCATGGGACCCTCTGCCCCAGGGCCCTCAAATATATGGAGCAGTGCAGATACCTACTCAGTGGCCCAGATCTCTCAGCAGTAGATCTCTCGAAGTCCCTGTCTGAGGGTAACCCCAGAAGAGCTACTGCAGGAAGGGCAAGATTGGACATCTGTGCCATAACCAGACTTATATTAATACCAGATATGGGTGTACAAGTTATTACCTCTGATTTTAAGGGACCCCTTCCTGATAATACTGTGGGACTACTTTTGGGTCACAGTTCAGCTACCTTAAAAGGGCTAATAGTGCATCCAGGTGTGATAGATTCAGATTATGTAGGAGAGGTAAAAATCATGGTTTCTTCCCCCCGAGGCATATGTGCTATATCTCCGGGAGATAGAATTGAACAGATAGTATTATTCCCCAGTTGTCATGCTAAGAATTCAACCAAGGGATTAATTAGAGAAAAAAGAGGATTTGGCTCTACAGAGGAATCAAGGGTATGGTTCTCTATGTATCTAGGAGAACGTCCTCTTTATAAATTAAAAATTCAGGGAGTATCTATTTGGGGATTGTTAGATTCCGGAGCTGATAAAAGCATTATTAAGGAAGCAGACTGGCCATCGAATTGGCTGATTCAGACTTCTGCACAGACCCTTCGAGGGCTGGGTTTTGCACAAGATCCTAATTTTAGTGCAGGAATATTGAAGTGGGAAGACGAGGAAGGACATACAGGTATCTTCCAACCCTTTATACTGAGTATTCCTATATCTTTATGAGGAAGAGACGTGATGCAACAAATGGGCATGAAATTGACTACAAGAGGTGTCTATAGCCCACGAAGTGAGAAAATCATGAGGAGAATGGCCTTTAAGGCTGGTAAAGGATTAGGAAAACAAGAGGATGGGCAGCTGTTTCCCATTATAGCAGAAAGTAACACAAGTAGGAGAGGTTTGTGTTTTTCTTAGGGACCACTGAGCGAATTTCTATAAAATGGGATTTAATTGTAGCCCCCCAAAAGGTCCAAAAGGATAAGATAAAGAGATATTTGGGAACTAAATTAAGCAATACCCAAATAGAACCTTTAAAGTTGAATTTACGTATTGAGATTCTTAAGACCTTAAATGATTTTCAGAAGCTACTAGGTGATATAAATTGGATTTGCCCATATTGCAAATTATCTAACATGAGTTACTACCTCTATTTGAGATTAAAGGCTGGAAAACAGTCTTGTTTTTTCTAGGGTGTAGTTTCAGTCCTTGAATTGGTGTTTTCCCATTATTATCCTTTGAAGGGCTGGCTGGATTCGTGGAAAGATATTGTGTGAATTTGGTTTTGTCATGGAATACTTTGGTTTCTCTATCTATGGCAATTGAGAGTTTTGTTGGGTATAGCAGCCTATTCTGGCATTTGTGTTATGTTAGGGTCTATATAACGTCTGTCCAGGATCTTCTGGCCATAAAAATTTTTTTCTATTCTTTCTCAGTAAAAATCAAAAAAGAATACCAAACTTCTAAATTCAAGTATACTGAACCATAGGTGAAATATTTAGGTTTTTATTTTTAATGTTTTGAACTTTGAGTAGCTCGTTCTTCCATAACTAGATCAAGGAGGTTATTTGTTGATTTTTGTCATATTTTTATAACAATGGTAAGCTTTACCTGAAAGATATCTGTAAACATAAGTTCCAAGTTGTGTAGCATAGTAACAAGAGCATTCTCATAGTTATAGGGGTTGGCCTATAGTTCTGAGTGTGGTTTTGAAATAATCATCCAGTTTTGTTTGGCTCTATCATTCTTTTTTGTAAACAAATGTTTTTCTAAACATAACTTCAGAGAGAAATTCTTTAATAACATCTCAGGTGAAATGGAAAGTGTTGTTGGGAGACACCACTCTTACACCTCTGATGTCCTTCAGGAAAATACAAGCAATACAAAGAGAAGACACAGGCTTCTGAAACAGGGCTGACATCCAACTGACAACATTTAGAAGAGTGCCTGATGTCTTTGAAATTTGAAGTAAATGTCATTCTCTTGAGTTCTTCAAGCTCTGTAGACCTTATAGTAAGAATTTCAAATATACCACAGCATATAATATCTTTGTATATGTACTGATACTAATTTTATATCTTTATAATTTAGCTAACAATAAGAGGCATGCTAATTATTTACTGCTGGTACACAACTTTTGTTAATATGTTAATTACTTAGTGCTGAGAACCTATGCTCATTAGGGTAAGCTCATTTGTGGCAAAATACCCAGCTTTGTAATAAGAATAAATGTTAGTGAGAATGACCCTGGGATAACTACCGCAGTGATGTTGCAAAAAGGAAAACAGCAAATAATTTAAGACTGTAAATACCTGGCTAACAAGAGGACAATTAGCTAAGTAAATTTAAATGTATTTATGCATTTGCTTGCATTGGTTTCAGGCTAGTACATCATTTGTTTGAAACTAGCCTGGTGTTTTCTAATTTTAGATGGAGGTTAGGCTGCTACCATGTCACAGTGTATAATTATTGGGCAGCCATAGCAATTTTTAAAGAAAATTTCACACTGTTTGAAACTAGTGTCATACATTGCTAGTTTGAATTAGTTTGTGAAAGTTATTTATATATAAGACACTTTAAATTAGAGAGTGATAACAGTTTATTAATAAACCAAAACTGAAAATGTACATTTATAAAAGTGACAGGTACAAATAGGTATGTCAAACTAAGATGAAATACTTAGATTTTATTTCATTTGTGTGTGTGTGTGTGTGTGTGTGTGTGTGTGTGAAGAATCACTTTCCCCACTTGTTTGTCCATTGGAGTTTGACACTTAGCATTTAAAACTCATTGGAAAAGCAAATAACATTAGCTTTAGACTCCCCCCAAATTTTTCCTAGTAATTCTTGTTCCCTTTACCCTAAGCCATTTCCACCAATGTCTCCCATGTTTTCTCCTGGCTCACTTGGTGATTGCATCTCCTATAGCCTCTTACACATAGCTTGAGGCTGTGGGTTTTGTGAATATCAGGGTAACTTCTATAAGCTGCCTCTTCTCCCACGACCAGGACCTAACAAATGTAAGAAAGAACAAATGACAAGAATAATTCCAATACACTTCTGTCAAGTAATCTTATTTGTAGGTTTGCTTTCCCAGTGAGAACCTTTGACAATACATGGTAGGATTCTTTATCAAGAACACATGCATCAAATGAAGCTACAGTAAGATTGTGACAATGCAGATAGGAGTTAGGGCTTAGACAAGAAACACAACAAGCAAGATCATAATAAACTAATAACAATATGTTTAATAAAGGTATGTTTATACACACACAGAAAAAATTGAGATTGCAATTTGGCTAAAAGTCATGATCCATGCAATCCCAATATTTGGAAGGTAGAGGTAGGAGAACAAGAATTTCAAGGTCATATTTGGTTATATAGTGTGTTTGAGGCTAGCTATGGTGAGTGCATATGCGTGCATGATATATCCATCACTTTGAGAGGGTAGAGGGAGGGGAAAGGGAGGGGAGAGGGAGAGGGAGAGGGAGAGGGAGAGGGAGAGGGAGAGGGAGAGAGATACACTTTTCTTGCTAATGCAAAGAATATGCTACACTGATGTTCTCTCAAATGTCCACAGTATCCAGTGTGTTGCTTTACATACAGATGAGCTTCAGGTATCTACAAGTTGGAGTTGGGTATGGTGGTGAGGGACAATTTAGAACACAGAATAGCTTAAGCATGAATTTCAGAGCAAAACTGTGTTTTACTTCAGGCAAGCCCCCAAGTTTCCTTAAGCATCTGATACTGTTTTTAAAAATGTAGGTAATTCTCATTTTGAGGGTTGTTATAGAAATTAGAGGTGACATCTAACAAATGGCAAATCCTCTGTTTATGAAGTAACCTATCAATTTAACCAGTCGTTTGTGCTAAACTTGTTTATAAAAGAAGTTATCTTTGTGATTTTCACCCATAGTTAATTAAAAAAAAGGTGCGGGGGGGGGGGGGATTCTACTGAGGTCAGGGGAAAGAACTTGCCACACAAGTGTGAAGACTTGAGTTTGGATGCTCAGAACCCATGTGAAAATGAACACGACACAAATCTTTAACCCTAGCATCCTAATTGCCAAATAAGTAGATTTTCAAAACCTTGAAAATCTGTGGTCCAGATAACTTGGCATAAAGCAGTGAACAGCAAGAGAGCCTATCTCAAGATATAAGGGGCAAATCAATACCTATAGTTGTCCTTTAATCCTCACACTGTTGACTTGGCATGTGCCTGTCTGTTTCTGCCTTCATCCCCAGACATTACAAAATTGTTTAAATCACCAATTTAAATTAAAAATGTTCTAGAGCTTGTTTTATTTTTTCAGTTTAAGTTAGAGTACACATTACTTTTTGATAGTATTTTAACTGTTATTAAAGCAGGTGAAGTCATGGATATGGTAATTAGTTAGATGAAACCATTCCGGGAGGGGGAAGGGGACTTTCGGGATAGCATTTGAAATTTAAATTAAGAAAATATCTAATAAAAAAAGTTGAAAAAAAAGAAAAACATCACATTAACTCATAAATATAAATAGAACCCACTTGTCAACTAAAACATTAAAAATATCCAATAGTATTTTTTTGTAGTTTTTTTTTTTTTTTTTTTTTTTTTTTGACATCTTGCTGAGCCATACTCTTGCTTTATTGACCATGTGACTGCATGGGTATGTAACTTGGGTTTACATGGCTGTTGAATTTTACCAGCCTGTTTTCTGAGTTTCCTTTTTCACCTTTGTGTTGTTATGTTTAAAATGAACTTTTCTCTCCTAGGGAAAACACATTTTCCTTGGTGAGATGAATCACTGTTGACTGATTCATCTCCTTCTCAGGGCGGAAGCTCGGTCTAATGGTTCAAGCTGTGCTGTGTGAGTCAGTTTTTCTGGCTGTATTCCCTGTTTTGGGTCATAGATAAACCCCTTGTCCAATAGAGAGGTGCCTCCCTGTGTGCATGGCACAGGGGAAGTGTCTGATGAAAACATCCAAGGAAGAGTAAGGAATGGGTTGATGGGAAACAGGAAGAATGAGTTCCCAGTTTGAAGTAGTGCATTGGCATTCACCTTCTCCCTAGACCACTACTGACTTCAAGGACTGAATGGTAACTCATAAGTGGTTCTGTATTGGGACTCCAGTTGCAGGCCAGAGGAGATAATTATTTGTATAGCTCCTCTCCAATAGGTACTCAAAACTGACTGCAAAGAAAATGAGGATTGATTGTTAATTAGGAGACAGGAGGCCTGGGAGACCTTTTATTATTCTGCTATTTCTCTCAAAAAGCTGCATTGAAGGGAAGATTTTCTCAGATTGGTTTTACTCCCTGACAGAAAGGGTACACCAGGCATACTGTTAGTACTTTAAACAATATACCCAATAGTTGCTGTCACTCAGCAATCATGTTTACCACAGAGTCATTCACTTCCCCAGCTTGTCCTCACCAAGGTGGAACAAACAAAACAAAAAGTTAGTACTTTATGGGTCTCAGTAAGTTTTCAGTTCAGGCTGAATATTTCCATTTAGCTTACAGAATTAGGGGCTCTCTAAAGCAAGCTGGTGTGGTGTCATGCTATCATGTAACTACAAAGTACCCAGAAAAATGTAGACGGGCCAGTTTTCCTAAAGATCCATTGAGAAAATTATAAAGCATTAGGATGAGCTGGCTGTCATTGGCCCAAGTGTTGTCTTCTAAGTATCAGGATGGCACATATTATTGATGTAACTGTCCTGGCAAACAAGGAAGGGTCCTTGTCTATCTCAACTTGGACCCATGTGTGTTAAAGAGAGTGCTGTTTCCTCCCATCTGTCCTGCTATTTGCCCAATCTGTGATGTCTGCGGGGACATTTCCTCAGTTTGGAATTCTTGCTATGCTTTAGTTTGGAGAGACTAAGACCACAATTTAAATGTCAGTTTGGAAAAAGTAAGATTAGCAAAGAAGGAAGCCAGTTGTATGTCATCAGGCAGCTTGTTGCAGTCTGCCAATCCAAGTCCATTCCTGTGAGGAGCACTATTGTACTGCAGAACACCTCAGATTTATCATTATAGAGAATCCAGGCACTGAGGGGTTTGCTCTCACTCAGCAATCCTGTTTACCACAGAGTCATTCACTTCCCCAGTTTGTCCTCACCAAGGGGGAGCCAAACAAAACAAAAACAAAAGCAAACAAAAGAACTCACTCACTCTCAGGAAAGAAGATGCTGATGTTTCTATTGCCCAGCTTTCAACATGTGGGGTTGGGTGCAGGGGGATAAGGACAGGCATTGATGGTAGCCATGTACTCTTTCTTTTGCATTTGTTTTCTCCTTATCGGGATTATGTGCCAGGATTCTGACACCCCATCTATTTTTCTTTTATTTTTGTATACAAAACACTGTCACATTAGCTCCTATGCTCTCTCTCTTTTAAAATCTGCATTACAAAACTTACCCTTTAACCATTTTTGCTGCATAGAATTGTGGCATTAGGTACTGTCACATTGCTGTGTCAGCCAGTATCACCAAAAATCTGTCTTCAGAAGTTTTTGTCTTCCCCAAATAGAATTCTGTATTCATTAAATGGTAACTCTTTATCCTACTTTCTCTGAAGCACCATTTGCTTTCTGAGTATATAAACTTGATTAGGTATGTTATATAAGTAAAATCATGTATCATTTTTCCTTTTACTTATGGGCTTATTTTGCTTACCATAATGGCTCCACAATTTATTTATATTTTAGCATGTACTTAGAACATTATTCTTTTTGAAGGCTGAACAATGTTCTATTGTGCATAACACGTTCTGCTTCGCCCTTCATATATAAATGGACATTTGTGTTGCTTCTATTTTTTGGTTACTGTAATACTGCTGATATGGACATTGATGTTCTAAGAGCAAATGTGAGCTTTCAGTACACTTGGGTGCATTCCTAGGACTGGTATAACTCTTGTAAGTTTATATTCAGAATTGTTGTACAGGATGGGTCTATTTGAGGAATCCTTAATACTGCTTTTCATATACTTGCATCATAAAAGCACCAGACTCTTAATTTTCCTACATTTCCACCAATATTTCTTACTTTTCACCTTCTTTACTAATAGACATTCAAATGAGTTTGATGTTTTGCCTCTTGTAACTTACTTTACCTTTAATTTAATTTTTTCCTTGAACACTTGGTGTGTAATGAAGTACATACAATTTAAAGTTTTTATATATAGTTTATTTGTTCTAAAATGTACCTTTACAATAAAATTTATTTTTTTCTGTTATAATTTGGTGATTATAAACAATCTGGGAAATATTAAGATGTGTAAAAGAAGATACAAGTCATATAGGGACCGATGAACTGATGAATTAAATATAATCAATGAGAAGGTAATTTATTTAATAATTTATAAACAGCTTGAATAAATTATATGATGGTGATTCCATTAACTCCAAAATCAGACAATCAGTGGTTCCGTCTGATTCAACGTATTCTTTCTCATGTTGGGGAAATTACAGGATCTCTCCAGATCCCAACTGATAGGATTTTAGGGATAACTTGGAGTCATGATAAACTCCAAATCATGTATTGGTGGCCCAAAAGAGACTCCAGGCTTTGCTCTGCATTCTAATGAGCAAGGGATGCTTACAAAGGAACCACTGTAATAAAGGCATTACAAAATAATGGAAGTTCTCAAAAGAAATAACAGCATAGCTCTAGGTAGTTTATGGGAAAGACATCCGAAGAGTGATGGTTGGAGGGATCTGATCAATCAAGTGTAGGCTAAGGAATGTTGTGGGGTGTATTATAGAGGGAACACAAGGTTGTTTTATCTTGGAAGAAAGAAGGAAAGCCAGTGAGAATATTCAGGAAGTATCACTATAGTCGGGGGGGGGGCATGTGTCAGGAAATGGTTTATAGAGGAAGATACTAAGCTGATATTGGAGGAATCAGGATTGTCTGGATAGCAATTTGAGGAAGCAGCCTATATGTTGCCTAGGAACCTGTGCGTACAAGCTCTTGTGTACGTCACTCGATTGAGATGTAGTTATAGGCAAGTGAGAGATGATCAAATATACCTTAGTTGTGAAAAATTTAGTCTGTTATTTCTGGGCAAATTCTGAGAGACTCCTGAAGGAAAATAACTAGATATCCATCTACAGTAAATGTGAAGGATAGAAGTGAGACTGGACAAAGCCAGAGAAGGTCTGGCCATGATTTTGATAGTCCTGCCAGAAAACCATGAGAATCTGAATTAGAGCTGTGATTTTTGGGAAGAGAAGGATGAGTTAAAAAAATAAAGGTTTGGTATGGGTTAGTGACCCTCTTGTGTGGTAAGCACAAGAGGAGAAAAGGCCTATGATCACACTCCATTGGCTTTCTTTTTGAAAAGCTGGAAACAGGAAGTGTTAATTTCTTTGTTTGAAAGTAGTTGAAGGAAATAGTTACAGGGGGTTTCAGTCAGCAGCTGAAGGTTGTATATGGACTTGGAAAGAATGAGAACACTTGGGCTTTGAAAAGTTATGTGGAAAATATTAGAACCTTAACAGGAGTAGACAAACTAGACAATACCCTTCTCCCTGGATGTCCTCTCCACATGTTGGCAGAGTGAACTCTTTTTAAGTTTTACCCTCAGCTTAAAATGGGTTTCCTTTAACAAGCTTGCTTTATTAATTTATTTCCAATTGGGATTTTATTTATTTATTTATTTATTTATTCATTCATTCATTCATTCATTCACTTTACATCTTCTTCCTTCTTTCTTCCAAGATAAAACAACCTTGTGTTCCCTCTATAATATACCCCACAACATTCCTTAGCCTACACTTGATTGACCAGATCCCTCCAGCCATCACTCTTCGGATGTCTTTCCCATAAACTACCTAGGGCTATGCTGTTTTTTCTTTTGAGAACTTCCATTATTTTGTAATACCTCCCTCTCTCCTTCAAGTATCACCCTCACAAATCCCTCCCCCATTATTTCCTTCCTTTCTTCTCAGAGAGGGGAAACACCACCTTGGGTACTACCCATCCTGTGACATCCTGGACTAAACATATTCTCTCCTACTGAGGTAAGATAAGGTAGCCCAGTTAGATGACTAGGTTTCACAGGGAGGCAACAGATTTAGGGACAGCCTCTGCTCCAGTTGTTGAGGGACTGACATGAAGACCAAACTGCAGGACTGCTACATGTGTGGGCAGTAGGGGGCTAGGTCCAGTTCATGTATGCTCTTTGGTTGGTGGTTCAGTTTCTGTAAATCCCCATGGGCCCAGGCTAGTTGATTCTGTAGGTCTTCTTGTGGTATCCTTAGCCCCTCTGGCTTGCTCACCTATAGAGGACAGCCCCAGGTTTATCACATGACTCCCCTGAGCTCTGATGTTTGGCTGTGGGTCTCTGCATCTGTTGATGGATGAAGCCTTTCAGGAGAAAGTTGTGCCAGGCTCCTGTCTGCAAGCATAGCAGAGTATCTTTAACAGTGTCAGGAGTGGGCTCTCTTCCATGGGATAGGTCTAAAGGTGGGCCAGTCACTGGTTGTTTGTTCCCTCAATTTCTGCTCCATTTTTATTCCTGTGCATCATATAGACAGGAGAAATTTTGAGCTGAAGGTTTTGTGGGTAGTTTGATATCACCGTCCCTCTACTGGAAATCCTGCCTAGCTATAGGAGGTAGCCATTCAATCACCAACCCCCTGCTGGCAGGAGTTAGAATTACCATCATAAACTTCCCTGGGTCTACCCTTTCCCAGGTCTCCAGCTAGACTCAGAGATGCTCCTCTGATATCTTTTTTCTCTTCTGGCCTTCTCCCACACCAACTCTGTCTCCCCATCTCTGTTTCCCTTCACACTCCCTCTCCCATCCAGTTCCCTCTCTCAATCTACCTCCCATGTCTATTTTATTTCCCCTTCTGAGTGAGATTCACACATCTCCCTTGGGCCATCCTTGTTACTTTGTTTCATTGGGTCTGTAGATTGCAGCATGGTTAATGTCCACTTATAAATGAGTGCATAACCATACATGTCTTTCTGGGTCTGGGTTACCACAGTCAGGATGATAATTTCTAGTTCCATCTATTTGCCTGAAAATTTCATGATGTCTTTGTTTTTAATAGTTGAGTAGTACTGCATTGTATAAATGAACCACATTGTCTTTATCCATTCCTCATGTGAGGGACAGCTAGGTTGTTTCCAATTTCTCACTATCATAATAAAGTTACTATGAATATAGTTGAGTAACTGTCCATGTATAATGGTGCATATTTTGTGTGTACACTAAGAAGTAGTATAGCTGGGTCTTGGGGTAGAACTACTCCCAGTTTTCTGAAAAATCACCAAATTGACTTCCAAAGTAATTTTACTAGTTTGCAGTCCCAACAGCAATGAAGGAGAGTTCCTCTTGCTCCACAGCTTCACCAGCATGTGTTGTCATTTGGGTTTTTGATCTTAGCCATTCTGATAGGTGTAAGGTAGAATCTCAGAGTTGTTTTGATTTGCATTTCCCTGATGACTAAGGATGCTGAACATTTCTTTAAGTGTTTCTGGGTCATTAGAGATTGCTCTGTTAAGCACTCTATCTATCTTGGTTTAGCGGACTTTCGGGATAACAATGTGAAATGTATATGAAGAAAATATCTAATAAAAATTGGAAAAAAAGAACTCTATCTATATATTTTAAATCAGATTATTTGCTTTACTTTGTTGTGTCTAATTTCTTGAGTTCTTTATATATTTTGAATATAAGTCCTCTGTCAGATGGAGGGTTGGTGAAGACCTTTTCCTATTGTGTAGGCTGCCATTTTGTCCTATTTATGGTGTTGTTAGCCTTGCAGAAGCTTTTTAGTTTCTTGAGGTCCTATTTATTAATTGTTCATTTTAGATTTTAGAGTATGAGCTACTGGTGTTCTGTTCAGGAATTTGTCTTCTGCATCAATGTTTTTAAGGCAGTTCCATATTTCTCTTCTGTTAGATTTAGTATGTCCAATTTTATGTTGAGGTCTTTGATCTACTTGGACTTGAGTTTTGTGTAGGGTGATAAATGTGTATCTATTTGCCTTTTTCTACATGCAGACATCCAGTTAGACCAGGATCGTTTGTTGAAGATGTTCTTTTTGCTTTTTTTCTATTATATGTTTTTTGTTTGCTTGCTTGTTTGTAAAAAAAAAAAAAAAAATCAAGTGTCCATAGGTGTGTGGGGTTTATTTCTGGATCTTCAATTCTATTCCATTGATCAACCTGTCTGTTTTTATGCTAACACCATGCCAGTTTTTATTGCTATTGCTCTTCAGTACAGTTTGAAATCAGGAATGGTGATATATCCAGAAGTTCTTTTATTGTGAAGGATTATTTTTAGATATTCTGGGATCTTAGTGTAACTCTAACCAAGCAAGTGAAAGATCTGTATGACAAAAACTTCAAGAAAGAAATTGAGCAAGATATAAGAAGATGGATCAGTAAGATTAACATAGTAAAAATGGACATCTTACCAAAACAATCTAAGGATTCCATACAATTCCCATAAAAATTCCAGCACAATTCTTTACACACATAAAAAGATCAGTTCTCAGCCTATATAGAAAATCCAAGAGGCTTTCTTTCATCTGTAGGTGAGTCAGGTGTTTTTCTTATACACTGAGCTGAAACTTGTTCATTCACAGAATTCCACCTTAATCCTCTTAGTATGTAACAAGATGTTGTACACATTGGGAGTACTTAGGTCAATATCTATTGATTACCAATTGAGTAAATGAAAAATTAAAAATGTTCAGGGGATTGAATACAGTAAAGGCAGAATAATCTTTCAGCATCCAATCAGGTGAAAAGAATTGTTAATTTTGGAAATGAATATTTATTGTATCTTAGTCTGATTCTGGTATACAGTTTTAAAATTCAGCTTAATTACTATTTCTAGATGTATAAAAATGAATTTTTTCCCATTGAAAGGTTTTTTTTTTCTGAGATGGGATTTTGTTAAGAAGTGACTCTTTAGGCACTTATATATTGTAGGACAGCAGATCTCACTCAACAGTTGGTTTAGAATTCCTGTCACCTCATCCTTGTATACCTGCTCATTCATGTGTCATACAGACAGATATACACTCAAGTAATTACATAAAGACTGGCCATGCTAACAGGTGTGTGCTAAGTACTGCAGGTCTACCGTGAGGAAACACCCTATATTTTTCACCTTAAAACTAAATATCTATGTTGGAATATATTAAAAGGTATATCAATTAATTTTTAAAATTTTTTAATTAGATATTTTCTTTATTTACATTTAAAATGTTATGTCCTTTACTGGTTTCCCCTCTGAAAACCCCTATCCTTTTCCCTACTCCCCCTGCTCACCAATCCATCCACTCCTGCTTCCTGGCCCTGGCATTCCCTTATACTGGGACATAAAACCTTCACAGGATGAGGTTATATCAAGGGCCTCTCCTCCCACTGATGACCACAAGACCATCCATGGCTACATATGCAGTTGGAGCCAGGAGTCCTTGCATGTGTATTCTTTGGTTGGTGGTTTAGTCCCTGGGAGCTCTGGGGGTACTGGTCAGTTCCTATTGTTGTTCCTTCTATGGGGATGCAAACCCCTTCAGCTTTTTGGGTCCCTTCTCTAGCTCATTCATTGGGGAACCTGTGCTCCATCCAGTGGATGACTGTAACATCCAGTTCTGTATTTGTCAGGTATTGGTGTAGCCTTTCAGGCAGTAGCTATATCAGGCTCCGGTCAGCAAGCTCTTGTTGCCATCTACAATAGTGTCTGGGTTTGGTGATGGTATATGGGATGGATCCTCACGTGGGTCAGTCTCTGGGTGGTCATTCCTTCAGTCTCTGCTCCACACCTTGTCTCTGTAACTTTCCATGGGTATTTTGTTACATCTTCTAAGAAGGATAGGAGTATCCACACTTTGGTCTTCCTTCTTCTTGAGTTTCATGTGGTTTTTGAATTGTATCTTGGGTATTCTGAGCTTCTGGGCTAATATCCACTTATCAGTGAGTGCATATCATGTGTGTTCTTTTGTGATTGGGTTACCTCACTCAGGATGATATCTTTCAGATCCATCCATTTGCCTAAGAATTTCACAAACTCATTGTTTTTAATAGCTGAATAGTACTCCATTGTGTAAATATACCACATTTTCTGTATTCATTCCTCTGTTGAGGGACATCTGGGTTTTTTTCCAGCTTCTGGCTATTATAAATAAGGCTGCTATGAACATAGTGGAGAATGTGTCCTTATTACATGTTGGAGCATCTTCTGGGTATATGTCAAAAAGTGGTATTGCTGGGTCCTCAAGTAGTATTATGTCCAACTCTCTTAGGAACCACCAAATTGATTTCCAGAGTGGTTGTAGCAGCTTGCAATCTCACCAGCAATGGAGAGTCCCTCTTTCTCCACATCTTCAGCAGCATCTGCTGAGTTTTTGATCTTAGCCATTCTAACTGGTATGAGGTAGAATCTCAGGGTTGTTTTGATTTGCATTTCCCTGATGACTCAGGATGTTGAACAATTTTTTAGTTTCTCAACTGAGAAATAATGAATGGATGAGAAGCACCTAAAAAATGTTCAACATCCCATAAGACTTACTTTAAACTTTTTTCTTTAAGTAATTATAGTCACCTTTGCATGACAGAAGAGGAAACCTGAGACTCAGAAGAGTTAAACTATGAATTTTTTTTGTTTTGTTTTGTTTTTATTTTTTGATCAGGGAATTCAAGAAATTAGTATTTAAGCTCAGATCTAACTAATCATGTGATTTGAATATATTCTAAATATAAAATTTTTCCAGGTTCATGTCAGGAATTGTACCACTTGGTGAGCTATTATAAAAAGTTTTGTGGTTCTAGTACAGACTGGTCTTCATAGGAAGACTGCCTCAAAAACGGAGTCAAATGAACAAACCAACAACCAAACACCCACTAAAATATCAGAAGCCTGAATTTAACACAACAAAACAAACAAACAAAACACAAAACCAACTGAGTTAGTAATTGTGTTTCTTGCTAGTCTAATTAAAACACACACACAACACGCACACACACACACACACACACACAACTTCAAAGGCATCTATGTAGAATAGCTATGTATCCACATTAAATTGCTCATGTCACATTCTAATGCTATTACCTTAATTGCTATGCTCATGATGGAGTTCTGGGACATAGAAAATGACATTTGTACATAACATCATGCTTTCCCCCAATACTTTTACCTTCTTCCCTCTCTTTCCCCCATTAAGCAGTTAGCTACTTCTATTTTCTAGGAGACAAACAAGTGCTTTATACTCCAACTCTCTTAAATGCTCTTCAGTAACATGAAAACAATGAATCCTCACTGAAAAATTACTGGCCAAAAATAATAAGGACAGGACTCATCATGTTCTTCAGCTGTTTCTCATGTATATCTGATTGTTTCGGCCAAAGCAATGGTTTCTGATTCCTCTTTTTCTCCCCTCCCTACTGATCAGCTCCCCAGAGTGCTGGGTACAGAGCATGGCTTAATAAATGTGTGTTCATTTGACAGGAGCTGGAGCCAGGGGCTGAGCGGATCTCACAGTATCATGCCAGCTCCTGAATAATTGAGCATAGTCTGTGTGATTAATGCATTTATGTATTCAACTTGTATTAGCAATATCCTCCCTACCATCTTCCTGCCGTTTCTCTCAGCCCTCAATAAACATTTGCAGAAAGCCTCCTAAAAAGTGTGCTTTTTAATAAAACAAACAAGAGAGGCATGTGCTAGGATAAAGGTGTTATGGGGCTATTTATTTGACAATATATAAGCAATTCATGTAAATGTTCTGTTTCCTACATATACACAGATTTTAGATCTAAACAATCAACAACTTCTCAGCAGCAACTAAGATTGAAAATGATATATTCATGAGATGGTAAGTTTATTTTACTAGTCAGGTCTATTTTTTTCTTTTTATTATGTTTCTTATGAATAAAATGCATATACAATATATCAAAAAATTCCCATTCAAGGTCATAAATGATGCTTTACTTCATAGGAATAACACTGTACAAGCTCTAAGTAATGCTTCCTCTTAAGTAAAATGATTCACAATATTGCTAGAAAAAGTGGTTCAGCATTTGTCTTTTTGTCACTAAAAAGAGAAATAGGTGTTTCTTGCATAATGCTTCCACCTTTTCAACCAAAGAGGTAGGATCAGAGGTAAAGGCAAACAGGATTAATCAGGTTTTACATACATACCGACATAGAAAGGACATCGTCAGATCCACTTAGATTTAGTATATTATACACAAGAGCATCTATTAAGATTTTTTTCTTTTATTGAAAGTAGATTCTTTTCTTGTATACTACATCCTGTCTACAGTTTCCCCTGCCTCCACTCTTCTCAGTCTCACTGCCCCTGCCCCCACACCTTCCTTCCTCAATTTCCCTTCAGAAAATCACAGGCCACCAAGAGACAACTGGCCCTGAGCTGTCCTCCATATGCAGATCAGGGTGGTCCTTTTCCTTCTGTTCGGATTACCTGCCTGCTGCTGCTGAAGGTAGCTGGAGCACTCTTGTTGATGGCAGTCCTTTTGATGATGGCCCTTTTGATGGTGGTTCTCAAGTAAGAAGTGATAGGTTTTCGCTGACTGGACCTACATTTCATAGATACCATGACTCCTTTGCCATTGTCTGCAGGCTCCACTCACAGGGTCTTTCAGTAAATTAGTCCATTGGAGTGGAAGGAATTGTGGGCCTTCAGGTTATTTGGCTCAGTGCTGTAAATTTGCTCATTCCTGTTGATCAAGAAACTGGAACAGAAGCTGAAGGAAAGGCCATCCAGTGACTGTCCGGCCTGGGAATTCATCCCATATACATTTACTAAACCTGGACACTATTGTGGATGCCAACAAGTGCTTGTTGACAGAAACTTGTTATAGCTGTCTTCTGAGAAATTCTGCCAATGCCTGACAAATACAGAGTGGATGCTCACAGCCATCCATTGGACAGAGCACAGGGTCCCCAATGAAGGAGCCAGAGAAAGGACCCAAGGAGATTAAGGTGTTTATAGCCCCATAGGAGGAACAACAATATGAACCAACTAGTACCCCCCAGAGATCCCAGGGACTCTAAGCCACCCAACCAAAGAGTACACATGGAGGAACACAAGGCTCCAGCTATATCTGTAGCAGAGGATGGCATTATGGGATATCAATAAGAGGAGAAGCCTTTGGTCTTGTGAAGGCTCAATGCCCTAGTGTAGGGGACTGCCAGGATAGGGAAACAGGAGTGGGTGGTTAAGTGAGCAGGGGGGTTGGAGGGGAAATGAGGAAAGGGGATAAAATTTGCAATTTAAATAAAGAAAATATCTAATTAAGAAGAAGAAGCAGGAGGAGGAGGAGGGGGAGGAGGAGAAGGAGGAGGAGGCAGCAACTGGAACAGTTCCAAACGACCATTGATTTCAGATGCACAGACATGGTGGCAGCTCCTCTCCCTAGGACTACCAGACAGAAAGAGGTATACTTTCTATTAAGATATGTTTTCTAGCTGGGCAGTGGTGGTCCATGCCTTTAATACCAGCACTTGGGAAGCAAAGGCAGGTGGATTTCTGAACTCAAGGCCAGCCTGGTCTACAGAGTGAGTTCCAGGACAGCCAGGACTATACAGAGAAACCCTACCTCAAAAAACAAAAACAAAACAACAAAAGAAGTATTTTCTATTATTTCTTACTTAATTTTAGGATTCTAGTTCCAAATCCAACTACCCTTTTGATGACCCATGGCTTCCTTTACAGTTTCAACTCAATTAAGGTTTTAGCTGTCCTTCAACTCAATCTTGAACTAAGTTAAGTAATTCTGTAAGATGGACAAGTGACAAAAATCCACAAAATATACTAAGTGATAGGAACACATCTTTTTTCCCCCTATGAATTTGCTAGATCTACACCACTAATTTGGGAGTGACCAGTGAGTTTGTATATGGTCTTAAACACTTCAGGGTAGTGGCCATGGCTTGACCTGGGTCAAATTCTGATTCCAATCAGCCATAACCCAAAGCGTCTGTGAATATGATCAGGAGAATTGTGCTATGATCAGCCCATTGGTAGAATCAGTTTTTCAATAAAGTGAGGAGTAGGAAATAATGGTGTGTCCTCCTCACATGTGCTAATATTGAAAATTTGATGTGTTACCTACCATTTTACTCTCTCATTGACTTTTCTCCCCAGTGTTGATGAGTGTGATACTAAGAGGCTAAAATTATTTGTGTGTCCTGAGGTTTCTAGATATAAGAATTATATACTTATTCCTAGAAAAATTGTTAGGAAATCTAAAAGGAAGACAATTTTTCTGTCTGTTTACAATGAAGATAGGCTTGAATGGCAGCTGTATGTCATTATTGGGCAATTGTGCTAAGCACATATATTGCTCAAGAAAATGGATAACAAAGCAATGACAAAAACATCATAAGTCATTGAAAAAAAAGGAGCAATCCTTTAGAATAGTTTAGAAGATTATCTTAGGTAAATCATGATTTTCATTTGATGTCTTGAGAGTTAGTAGTCCTGGATTTCCTATTCCTTGGGCAGAATGGAAGCCCCAGGGGCTTCTGTACCCTAAGTAAACATAGACTTAATTCATGGATGTTCTAGACTTTATAAAGCTCTGAAGGCAAGTCGAACAACCTCAAAGGGAAGAGTCATTCCTTCTAGAAGGGAAAATGATGTGTAACACTTTTGCACCAATGTGTTCTAAAAATAATAATAGCTAAATAAGATACTTTTAATTTCTATAGTGAATATGCTGCATATATTTATTTTTAATATAACAGGAAACTAATGTTTAGAGAGATTGTTTCATTACTTAACTGTGAGTGAAATAAAAGATCGAGTCTTGGATTTTAATGATGGTTTGAAAGACTTGAGCTTTTTAAAGTCTATTGGGTTTCTTCTATTGTCTGGTAATGCATGGGACTGAATAAATCAAGTGAAATTCAGATTTTTATGATCAGAAAAGTTTATTTAATTAGTTACTTAGAAATAGACCCCTACCCCTCAAGCAGTAAAAAACAAAATATTACTTTTTTTTCACTAATATTCCCAACAGCCATTTCATGTTGCTTCAATCAAAAATGTTAAGTAAGTCTTTTATCAGAGAAGTCTACACAGTTTGATCTGGTGAGTACCAGATCAAAGTTCATGTTTGTGTAGTCTCTGAAAAATGTTATCATGGCCTTATAATGCTCCATCCTTCTGGAATCTCTACTAGAAAAAACAAACAGTCATTTGAAAACAAACAATACCATATCCAGAGTTTGGAGAAATGGCTTAGCCAGCAAAGTACTTGCTATATAATCCAAATATGAAAGGCAGGATGGCACACGCTAATTTCATTGCTGGGGTAATGGAACCAGGTGGAATCCTGTAGGTACTCTGACCAGTCAGTCCAGCTTATTTGGTGATTTCTAGTCCATTAAGAGACACTTTCTCCAAATAAACAAAATGAAAGAATAACCTCAAGGTAAACAGCTCCCAAGGAATGATACCTGAATCTGGCCTCCTTATGTCCTTTTCAGTGGCTCCCTATCTCCTAGCCCACATGTAAGAACCTCTGTACCCAGATCTGTTGTTCTGTTTTTCTCACAAGCTGTAATCACTACAACCCTCACCACTGGGTTAGTGAAATGATCCTTATTAATGTCATTCTTTTCATTTTAGAATGTATTTTGCCTGTGTTTCTTTTTTTCTTTTTCTTTCAATTTTTTATTAGATATTTTCTTAATTTACATTTCAAATGCTAACCCAAAAGTTCCCTCTCTCCTCCCCCTGCCCTGCTCCCCTGCCCACCCACTCCCACTTCTTGGCCCTGGAATTCCCCTGTATTGGGGCATATAAAGATTGCAATAGCAACGGGCCTCTCTTCCCAATGATGGCTGACTAGGCCATCTTCTGCTACATATGTAGCTAGAGACACAAGCTCAGGGGGTTCTGGTTAGTTCATATTGTTGTTCCTCTTGTAGGGTTGCAGACCCCTTCGTCTCCTGGGGTTCTATCTCTAGCTTCTCCATTGTGGGCCCTGTGTTCCATCATATAGATGACTGTGACCATCCACTTCTGTATTTGCTAGCCACTGGCATAGCCTCATACGAGACAGCTATATCAGGGTCCCTTCAGCAAACTCTTGCTGTCCTATGCAATAGTGTCTGAGTTTGGTGACTGATTATGGGATGGGTTCCCCACCCCCCACCCCCAGTGGGGTAGTGCCTGTGTTTCTTATATGGCTAAATACATTACATCCATGTAGCAATTATTTAAAATTCTCTGGCTGGGACTGATGGTGCTCACATGCAATTCTAGCAGCTTGGGAGACTGAAACAGGAATATGACTTGAATTTACTCTGGGCATTGTAGTGAAACACTGTTCACAAAGAAATCAAGAGTAATATATAAACAATAACCAGCATCTCCTGAGGTGTATATGCGTGTAAGAAAGGAGTATGTTTTAAATGTCTCAAGGGAGGGACATTCGAAAATTCCATCACACAGACCAACAGTTGGTAGGAGTAATAATAGTTACTACTCATTAGATATATATTATGTATAAGATATTGTGTTGGGAATGATACAGAAATCACTTTTTACATAACAAGCTTTCTGGAAAGAAAGTTGTTGAATTAGGTGTCCCATAACTTAATTTTCCCTGCTACCCAGAGGAACTCTCTTGGAGAGAGAAAAAGGCCAAATTATGTCATAATATCTTTTAAATTAATCAGAAAATAATGCTGGGATATAGTTCAGAATATTCCATCTTTAGCACAAAAAAAAGAAAAAAGAAAGAGAGAAAGAAAGAAAACATCTAGGTATGCATGCAGCATGATCATATTTTGTAAGAATTCTCACTGTTTAGGTCAGTTCAGCTTTAAGCTCACAGCAATACTCTTATCTCAGATTTTGAGTATTATAGGCATAAACCATTGATTTGGACAGGAAGATACTCTTATTATATAGATTTTTTGAATAGTAAGTCACTAGAAAAACCAATTTTCAATTGGTTATGGTGAGTGAGCCAGTATCTATAAATTCAAGAAGCATAGCACTCAGAAACATGTCTTCCTACTAGCATCTGGATGGAGATGTTTCATAACTTAAATGCAACTTACTATAGGATGTGACTTAGAGTTACAACTTGCTATTCTGTACTGGAAAATATATGTTTAAATCAGCAAGGTGTCATCTAGGGAGAAAGAAGCTGGCTCAGACTTCTTCCTGCTGTTACCCTACTTGTGTGAATCTGCTTGGACCTATGGCAGAGGGGAACTAAGGAGACAGATGAGATAAAGGTGCTGAGCAACTGAATTTAGTAGACAGATTGTCCAGGATTATCCAATCCCAGAAATCCCTAAAAGGCCAGTGAGATAAGGGATTCAGTACCCATGTGAGATGACATGAAAGAGGTTTGACTAGTCATTGCTGCCTTTGAACACAGTAGAAGTCAAAAGCCAAGGAATGCAGTGAGCTGGTAGATGCTGGAACATCAAAGCAATGGATTCTTCCCACAGAGTGTCCCAAAGGGAAGCAGCTTTGATTTTAGTCAGCAAGACACCTGCCTCAGACTTTTGACCTCCAAACTGTAAAATAAATTTGAGTTATTTTAAGATACCAAGTTTGTGAAAATGTGTATCAGAAACAATAGCAAGACCAATGCAATAATGTATACCCTTCTTCTGCAGTTCAACATTGTTTGTAATCTCAAGATGATATGATTGTTAAGTAGATAAGCATTTGGGTCACATTCCTCTGATTTGAAATCTTGCCACTCTGTCGGGACTTCTGCTCTTATCAAAGGATGCTGTTGAATCTATTCTTGGATTTTGACTACAGTTGTTGGTTTTCTGAGAGTCTTTATAATTATTTCCTGTTATGTTCAGATTTCTGTACTTCTTAGCAGGAGAAACAGTTTCCACCCGTTATGCCTAGCAATGGGTCTACTCTATGTCTTTGGATGGAGCTTAAACAATAGAAAGATTGTTCTGATCATTTGTGCTGTTGAGGTAAGAGTGATCCAGATCAATGTAATAAAAATTTAAAAATATTGGCAAATTTTATAGAAATAAAAATGTTTTAGATGTCTGAATTAATCAAGGTAAAAATCAGGTTAAAGTTATGTAAGTATATTGATACTTCAAATGGTATCTTATGTCAAGAACACCTGTTACTGTTCAAGTGATTAAGATAGGAAACATTTTAGTCAGAGAAACTTCAGTTTAAATAGAAGTTGCTCCTTATTTGTAGGATCCTGGAGTAATTATCTATGAGCTTCCATTTCCTGACTTTTAAGACAGGGCTAATATATCCAAGTTAGGTTCAAATAAGGATTCATGTGGGGCTCATTGTGATCTGTAAAACATTATACACATATCAGATATAATAATGATTATTGTTAAGAGAGTTGGGGAGAATATATGAGTATATTCAAATGCACTTCACTTGCTGTATGAAAAGTTTGGTTGTTTATCATAGCCCCAAGGAATTACTACTGTCAGTTTTGTTCAAACAATTACTGGTTGATAAAGGAGAAATTATGAATCAGTTTCAATAATACACACTATTATTAGTTTTCACAAACTAATTTAGAGCATAGAGGGTCCCTCAGTGTTCAAAACTCATAACATTTATTGTTTATAATAATGGTTCACAAACGACTATGCATCAAAATCATAGGAGGAAATTTTAAAAAAAGCAATACTGTATTTTATGCTCAGGAGTGAGTATGTTTGTGTGTGTGTGTATATATGTTGTGCATGTGTGAGCTTAGCTCCTGATGACTCATATTATCTGAATATGGAGACTTTTAGCATATGCTTTTCTTTTAAGAGGCTGATATCCCTTTTTTATTTGGACCAATCAAAGTCTCAGTTAATTTTAGGAGCTTCATATTACTCCATAAAGTGGCTTAGTGCTGTTTAATGGGGGAAAAAGTACCAGATTATAAATTCACAGACCATGAGTAGTGTCTTGCAGTTGAATTATTTGGAAAGATAAGAGCAAATCCTTAATTATTCATGATGCACACTAGAAAAATTTGAAAGTTGAAGAAACCATAAAAACAATATACTTCATTCTGTCTTTTTCCCTGAATAAAGTAACTTACACCAAGTGAAGGTAAAAGGCTAGCCTAAGGTGACTTGACTTGTCAGATAGAATCCTCAGTTTGCCATTTACTACATTTAGAAAAATTTAAAAATACATAATTAAAATTCATAGAGACAAATTCCTCATCGTTGAAGAAGTCTAGTTGCCTCCCTTTTTACTACTACTCTCAATTACTAGAACTTTGTGAAGTGCTTAGCATACTTGCATTGTTTTTGTTCTGTTTTAGGCTACATGGTAGGTTGTGCTCAGCAAGTTTCTTCTTTTATTAATCATTTTATTTGTTTACATTTCAAATGATATGCCCCTTCCTGGTTTCCCCTCCACATACTCACCATCCGATTATCCCCCTCCCCGTTTGCCTCTATGAGGGTGCTTCTCTACCAATTCACCCACTCCAGCCTCACCATTCTAGTATCCCCCCCATACTGGGAAATCAAGCCTCCACAGGACCAAGGCAGATAAGGCAATGCTCTTCTACATATGTATCTGGAACCCTGGATCCTTCCATGTATACTCTTGGGTTGGTGGTTTAGTCCCTGGGAGCTCCGGGTGGTCTGGTTAGTTGATATTGTTCTTCCTATGAGGTTACAATCCCCTTCAATTCCTTCAGTCCTTCCTTCAGCTCTCCCATTTAAATTCCCCAGGCTCAGTCATGGTTGGCTGAATCTGCATCTGTATTAGTCAGGTGCTAGCAGAACCTATCAGGGGACAACCATACCAGGCCCTTATTAGCAAACACTTCTTGGCATTAGCAGTACTGTCCAGGTTTAGTGCCTGTAAATGGAATGGATCCCTACCTATGTGGAACTGTCTCTGGATCGCCTTTCCTTCAGTGTCTGCTCAACGTTTTTGTCCATTTTTTTGAACAGGAATAATTCTGGGATAAAAATATTGAGATGGATGAGCGGCCCCATCCCAAGCTGAAATACCAAATAAAGGGAAGATAGAACCTGGAGAGACCACCCCTAGTAAATAGGCATGGCTCAGCCGCTTTTTTAAAATTCAGAGTGGAAGAGAAATTTTTAGAGTCCTAATATTGTACCCTACATTACTTTTATGTGATTTTTTTTCATTCTTTTGTATACTACCCAGCACACAAATTACTGCAATGTTAACTTCTTCCAACATTATTAATAGGTCTGATTCATATTAAAGTGGATAAATCAGATATCAAAATGTGCAATGAAGACTTTACACAGAAGTACAATTAATCTCACCATTGATAATAATAAAGCCATTTTTCTACTTGATTTCATGCTTACTCCTAGAGGAATCGTCACAAAAGGTTTTACAACAATATTTACTGATTATGTTTTAGGAATCAAGCCTTTTAGAAAGACAGTCCCTAAGTCCCGCTTTTGTGTCTCCTGAGGCAGAGTGAACCATATTTCTTTATTAATTCTACCAAATTTTATACTTTTTTTTCACTCTTGATCATGGATTGAGTTTGACATTCTACCCCTTCTGTCATGGCTTACTGTAAAAAAAGTACCTGTTGAACTGAACTGATAAAGAAAGAAAAATCTTGAGAGTTAGAGTTGAATAAGTTTGACAAGTGTTACAACTACAGTGCTATGATTATTTTCAGGAGGTTTCTGATGAAAATGTTTTTATATGAAATTTTATAAAGAAATTGGCTTCTCAGATCCTTGTCAATGTAACCATAATTTGATAAAAAAAAGTAACAATAAAGAGGCTAATGTTTTGAGTCTTAGAATTAAATATATCCAATTTTCTGAGGAACTGCAAAACTGATTTCCATAGTGATTGTACCAGCTTGCAATCCCACCACTTTGAGGAAATTATGGTTGACTATTTAGGATCTTCTAGATCCAAATTCAAGCAACCCATTGGGGAATCTACAGTAACTGGCTAAATAACAAATTTCAAGCATACATTCACACATCCAAAAACCTTAAAGTTTTACAAAATATTTGGAGTAAAAATAGTTTATATGTGTGTTTGCTATAATGGAGAAATTGTCATCTGTTGTACATTTCTATGTCAGCCAATTTCTCCTGTGTAGGAATGTTCATAAATTTTGTTGAGAACTATTCATTGTGTATACTGCAACTATTACTATTTTGTCAACAATGAGACTAGAGATTAGGAAGTTGTGACACTTGTCTAAAATTAGACTCTAGGGGAATGAAGCACAATATCTATTTGCTTGGATTCATATCCAGGACTCTTTCTGTTCTATTATGCTTCCTTGAAAATTGAAAGTGGAAGGAGTAGGGATTAATAGTTCCCAGGTATCCATGAGTAACCACCATGGGTGTTTATCAGTTCCTTGAATAGAACATATTCTTAGCCCTTTAGGCCTTTGAACTGGATGGTCTTTTATCTGAACTTCCTCACACTTCACCACATTATCATCATCCTTCAGGTATGGCTTGTACCCAGCTTCTGCCCTTGGCTAACCCTGCTCTGCTAACATGGACCTTACACTAAGTACCCTTCATGATTTATTTGCCTTTTGTTCCTCTAGCAACTATACACATGCCTTAGTGAAGCTTCTAAGTCTCATTTCCAAATTGGTGGCAAGATTTGTAAGATCAGGGAGGCGTAGAAGGACATGTTTTCTCATTCCATACCACTGCGTTTTGCACCATACTATTTGTTGAATAAAGCAAGAGAAAAACTGAACACAGCAATTCATTTTAAGAAGTAAATTTATATTATTGATGAATGGCTTGAATATTTTGTAATATTAGGTAACAGTTTATTATTCTATGAATGAATAATTTATATTACACACACACACTATATATATATATATATATATATATATATATATATATATATATATATATCATACATACACCATAGAGATAAATACATCATACATATACACATAAATTAGTGTAGCTCAGGCTAACTTCTGTTTCACCATGTAAGACAGATTCTCCTGTTTGTGTCTCTTAGGTGCCAAGATTAGAAGTTGGTTGTTTCGTTTTAATATTTACTGGCTATCCTCCTGAGACTGCTTCACTGGAAATCACTAGTATTTTATATGAATATTGATAATAGAAACTAGGAAAATAAAAAGTTGAAGACCTAATATATATGTCATATCTTTGTGCTGAGTAGGTTTGGTCAACTTGATACAAATGGAGACACACCTGGGAAAAGGGAACCTTACTTAAGGAACTGCTTCCACCACATTGTCCTGTTGATGTGCCTGGTGGACAATCCTTTATTGTTAATTAGTATAGGAAAGTGTAGCCTTCATTGAGGAGAGAAAACACTGAGCAGATGATCCTATGGTGTATATAAAACCTGGCTGAGCAAGTGATAGGAAACAACCCAGTAAGTAGTCTTCCTACATGATTTCTGCTTCTAGGATTCTGCCTTGGCTTCCTTTAATGACAGCCTATGTCCTGCAAGCCAAATAAACACTTTCTTCCAAATTTGCTTTTGGTTATAGTATTTATCACAGCAACAGAACACAAATGAGGGCCAACTCTCCTCTGTGAGTATAGTTGGTGACCTCATGGAAATGGCAAGATTTCATAGGTGTAGCAGGTGCTTGGCTGCCCATTTTGTGGTGAAAGCTGGAGCAGGCATTAGAATAACTTTTTTACTCTTGTTTATATTGGCTAAGGAAAAACCACAACTTAATTAAAGAAGCTAAGAAGAGAAAGGAACATAAGTGTATATTCTTAGAGCATGTTATATTAGCCTTTTAATTGACCATATCTGAATCTTTGTTTCTTCTTTTGGCTTCGAGTTGCCATGTGGTATCCTTTTCCTATTCCAACAGAGTTTTGTTCTTTTTCATTGTTTTGCACTGTTATTGCTAAACAACATGTCATTTCATTGTTATAAGCTAAATACAATTATATATACATTGTTTCATATAACTACTTTTAAAATTTGTTAATAAAATATGGCTTCTGAAAATATAGTATTTTATAATCAATTCCAGAGATATCCTTCTTGGTACTGTTTATTTTATGTGTAGATTCAAATTTTTCTTCAATATTTCCTGTATAATGTATCTGCTAGAGACAGATTGTCTCAGTCTGTCTTATATGGTAATATGTTTATTTTGCTTTGGTTAAACAATGAGTTAAATTTAGACCCTGTTATATTCTCCTTTTTCAAGAGTGCACAGTTGTTTGTTGATATATTCACCTGGTTGTGTGACCACTGCTACTGTCTAATTTTAGGTCATTTGCATTATCTTGCTAACAAAGTCCATACTCAGTCATCAATCATTTCCCTTGGTTCTTGGCAACACTCCCAAAGCTTCCTATTAATGACATAGAAGAATGTAGATTTATATGTCTGGCTTATCTAACTTAGCATCTTCTCAAGGATCATTCATATAATGCTATACATTAGTACTTCATTCTTTTTTTATTGCTAAATGTTTTTCTGCCTATGACCATACCATGTTCTATATATTCACTATAGATCCTTGTATTTCGCTTCTTGGAGCATTTAGGTTATTTCTGTGGTATATATATATATATCATATATAAAAGTTTTTTGTGTAGATGAACTTTCAATTTCAGTCTTTTTGAGTATATGACTAGAAGTGAAATCACCGAATCACAAACTCAGTGCTTAACTTTTGAGAAACAGTCTAAGCAGTTTTCATAGATTTATTTATTTATTTTATGTATATGAGCACACTGTAGCTATATAGATGGTTGTGAGCAATCATGTGGTTGCTGGGATTTGAATTCAGGACCTTTTGAAAAGCACTCAGTACTCTTAACTGCTCAGCCATCTCTCCAGCCCAGCAGGTTTTCATTGAAAGTGCATAGTTCACAGCTGTCACTGCTGATGTTTGGGGTCCAGTCTCTTCATATCTTTGTCAGCAGCCACTGTCTGTGGCTGGGCATATGGGACATTGCTTTGTCATTGTTTGGATGTGTCATTCATAATTTCTGATGAGAAATTGGGCTTTAACCTCATATAGGTTACCTTTATATGATGAATCATTTTTCTTTGTACTAATTTCTCCAATTTTTATTTTCAATATTTTGCCTGTGGTATGAAGATAGCAACTGCTTGTGTTTATTCTAACCCAGAGCATTCTGAGCATATTGATTGTATGGATTGTTTTCATGGCATGTAGGGTGTCTTTAGCAATTTGGTAGTCACTGTCTTTAAATGCATATTTTTTTCCATTTGCTTTTAAATTTCCTACTAGGTTCTTATTGGTGGGTTAGAGGTAGCTTCCGCCCCACCTTTTTAAAATCCCACAACACCCTAAGATGTGTTTATTTTTATTTACCTTTGTTGTTTCTATTTTTCTTATTGAACAATCTTAACCAATTTACTTTCAAGTTTGCTGATTATTTCTGTTGGCTCTTCAAATAATTGTTAGTCCCCCTGAAGTGTTTGTATGTTTGTAAATTTTACTTTTCAGTTTTACCATTAGAAGGTTTATTTTTATAGTTTCTAGGAGTAATTTGGGTGTCCTCACTGATACTGTTTATTTGGTGCAACACTGCATTCTTTTGACTCTTTAGATACTATATTTTTGGTATGCTCTATGGACATTTTTCTAATAGTTGTCTGAAGTATGTGATAAGAAGTCAAATATTTGTGCCTCTGCAAACTTCTAGTCCCTCTGCTTACTGAGCATAGAGATTGCATATCTTTGGTAGTTTCATTTGCTTAATCGCTCTATATTTAAGTTAATACATATAGAAAGCTTACCTGGAGGATTGTTTTCATTTGGTGAATTGGTGGGTTAGTTTGATATCTATCTCTTCTCTAATGTGTATTATTTTATATCTGTTGTGAAACACTACCTTAGGCTTACACAGTGTTTTCTGATGACCAGGGATGACTGGCTTTATCTAGGACACCGTATGTCTTTCTGCTTTAAGTTAAAAGCTTAAAGTATTTGGAATTTTTAGTTTATTTAAAAAGCAAAATCAACTGCCAGCTGATATCTTTACTATTTTTTTATAACAGTCTAGTAACTATTCTAGTTGTATACAACTAAAATTAACCCTCCTGACAAAGATTGTTGTCACTCTTTAAGAACAGCTCTTACATCCACTTGGGCAGAATCTTTTCTTGTTTTGGGGGCCAGAGCTCATGGGAAGAACTAGGTTCCCCAAGTTATCACATCTGGTATTTCTCTATAGGCTATAAGGCTATTAGAGATGGAAGAGAGAGAAGCTAGAACTATTGTCATGTTCTTGCTGTGGCTACTACCTAATGGGAAGTCTCTATAACCCAGGACATGAAAGGAAGGGAACAATTAATATTCACTAGTTGCCACATGTCTTTGCCTGAGGAGGCTGGCAGATATGAAGGTTGGCCTGCTGCCCAGTCTAGCCCACTGGGGTAACTCAGTGCTGTGTAGGAAAGGGAGAGTGTAGTTCTCACCAGCTGTTCTGTCTGGTGCTGATGGAAATATTAGGAGTTGGTGACAGAACAGGTGCGTCCCAGCTGCCACCTACTGCTTGATGTAGGGCCTTATCTACACAGCACTAGGAAAACAGACTCTGTTAATGCTTCCTGGCTACAGAGACAATTTGAGTTATTTCTGCATCCCAAGGAGCCTGAGGCAGATTTGAGTTGGCATTTGGCAGCTGGGCCTACTACAACTTGGTTTTCCCTTTTGTTTTCTGCAAGGCACGGCTTTTGTTGAATATGAATAGTCCATGTCTTCAATACTACAGTGTCCTATTGTTGAATTTTTACAGGTTTTGTATAATAATAGCTTCTCATTTTGTTGTAAGATATTTCATTATATCCTAGTCACTTTAAATATTTTCATTGCTAATTTTGAAAATGTTCATTAATATTGCCCTGGTGGAGATATCACAGAGATTCACTCTCAACATCATCTCAGCAAAGTCAGCCCACCACAAGTATGATAGAATTATTGTAAAAGCCTTGCATTTTTAAAAGCATCTGTTTTAACTAAGTGAAGAAATTCCAGATAGTTAACTTATGTAGCCTCTGAGAAAGCTCATAGAGCCTGGCTGAGGTATTGTTATTCCTGGTTTACAAAGAAGAGAGGCACAAACAGTGACTTTTAGTACTGCCTTAGGATCTGCAACTAGCAACTGGCCTTCAGAAAGCTCAGGAATCATTAACTCAAGTCTGTTTAGAGAGTCACACAACTTGCTTTGCTTTGAGAAGCACAAAATCTTTCTGCTATGCTACTCTACTGCCAGTGTATATCTTTAAAAAATGAAGGGGCCCAGCTATAGCTGTCTCGTGGGAGACTATACCAATGTCTGGCAAACATGGAGGTGGAAGTTCACAGTCAGCTATTAGATGGAACAT
>LR753368.1:426764-593880 GCA_902729485.2 Mus minutoides | reverse complement strand
ATAGAAGAGGATGGCCTAGTTGGCCATCATTGGGAAGAGAGGCCCCTTGGTCATGCAGACTTTATATGCCCCAGTACAGGGGAAAGCCAGGGCCAAGATGTGGGAGCGGGTGGGTAGGGGAGCAGGGCCGGGAGGGGGGAGGGTATAGGGAACTTTCTGGATAACACTTGAAATGTAAATGAAGAAATTATCTAATAAATGTTGGAAAAAAAAGTTGACAAACAACAACAAAACAAAACAAAACAAAAAAAAATGAAATCCATTTTTATGTCCTCATAAACTTGATAGTTTATCTTTGTATTTTGAGGAAGACTTCCAACAAAATTACTTTTTCATATAAGTATCTAATACATATATACCTAAATAAATATGTATCCTCTTCCTACAATCTCAGAGTCAAGGTAAGCCTGAACCAGCAGTAACCCTGTCTCAGAGAGAAGTAGTCTCTGAGTGCCTGTATGATCTAGGAAAGGACTTTCATCTTCACAGTGGTGAGAAGTAATGCATATTCCAGACAATGATGTGTGTGCTACTCCAGAATGTGGAGGTGACAGGAAAGGGTCATGCTAATCCCTGAAGTTTGCTGATAAGCTAGTCTAGCCAATTAGTAAGCTCCAAGTTTTGTGAGAGACATTGACTCCAAAAATATAAGGTAAAAACTGATAGAAGAAGAGATCTCATGTCTACCTCTGGTTTCTATATGTGCATACACCTTCATACAGATGTGTATACATGAATATATCATATACACACACATACACATACATGTGCATATACCAAGGTATGCACACACACAGAGCAATATATATTCAATAGAAACTATACTTTTCTTTTTAATCTGTATAATTATTATTTTGATTTGTATTTCTTTTGAGTTGTATTAGTTCATAGTAGACCATATCTGACCTTGTACAATGAGTTGAAATGTTAGCTAGAATCTAGGTAGGTAAGTGTTGTATGTTTTCAGGAGCTCAGGAACACCTGTATTTGCTGCAGCATTAGCTTTTTGGAGTGCCTCCTGCCAAAGCTGATTTAAGAGCTAAGCATGGTGATACATACCTGTAATCTCACCAATAAGGATGCTGTGGCAGGAAGATCAGGAGTTCAAGGTTGTTAGCAATAAAGCAAATAATAGGATAACCTGAAATACAAAGTTAAAACCTGTCTGGAATAAAAGTAGTCAATCTTAAATCCAGACTCACTGTTTTATTTCCACAGTTTCAGACATGAATATTTTTAACCCCACACTTTTATCCATCACTATAAAAATTGATTCCCCCATCTGGGTATTTTTATTTGTATGCAAATATTACATTATCAAAATTTTAATAACAAATTTTGTTCCAAATATATTGTGCTTAGACCAACATGATTTTCAGTCTAGAAGTTTTTCAACATACACACACCTGCGCGCGCGCGCACACACACACACACATTACACACACACACATAACACACACACTTCTCATTTTGTAAATTAAGAAAACCATATACTTTCTAAGGTTTAAATTATTTTTTTCAGGATCTTGCTATGTAGGTGGGTTTACTTTGGTCCTCAACCCCTCTAGTCCTAAAATTGCAAGTGTGTGCCATTACACTAGGCTAGTCCCTACTTCAAAGAATTAATTTTTATACTTGGTTCAATTTTGGAGCTGGATACAATGGATAGTCAGTTCTATTCATTTTTTTACCTAATAGGAGACAGAAGTACAGAGAAGCTACCTCACTTGTTAAAAAGGAAAATGGGGAAAAAACAGCAACAACAACAACAACACAGGATTAGGAGAATCGTTTTTTCTTTCTAACTTCTTGATGCCATCTTATGTTTGTGAAAAAGATCCTGCTAAAAATCACAATACAGAATAAGCTAACCAACTGTAGCATTAACCTGTTCACCCTGATGGGTGTAAAGTTAAAGTGAGACTTTTGAGTTTTAGGATGTTTGCTCCCTGAACATCTAACCATGAGGTGGGAATAACACATGGTGATCTGTTTCCTGGAAAGTTTGATTGCCCGAGACACAAACAAAAAAGAGCTGCCAGGCTGCACACTACACGTGCAAAACACACTAAGGCAGGCTTCTGATTGACCACAGGCTCCTCAGTCTCCGTGGGCCTCATTAATTTGATGTATTTTGCTTCTGTGACAATAGGATTCTAGCCTAGTAGATTACCTCATCCTGCATTTCTCAGCTTGTCATGCCCTACCTTGATTTTTTGGAGGGATATTGAAATAACTGAGAATGAAAAATATTACTGGATACATACAACTCCAACTTTCTTCTTTTAGCCAGCAAGGCCTTCATATATGTTCAGGTCAATACATTCATTTAAAAGATAAAGCTCATTTTATCATCCTTTATGGAAACATTCCAAGTGTCAGACCAGAGAAGGGAGTACTTTGAAGTAGTTGTATTTCTTTTTCTTTCTTTCCATGTTTTTAAAAATTTTGTTCCTGTTTTCATGCACAAATTTGAGCAGAGCTTCCTTTCCCATTGACAGAACACTCTCCTAGTTCTTTTACAAAAAAAGTGAAGACCCTGCAGCTAAGCAAATAATGTATGGTAGGTCTATTTTAGTAAAAGACAGCTTTCACTGTGAAAAGGTCCACTGTTCACTTAAATTTTATGTTCATACATAATCTCTTAAAATCTCACCTCATTTTTTTCTGAATTCATTATTTTCCTTCTTCCCTGTGTTTAGAATGTTTACTTTCTCTGAACTTTCATTCTCTTTATTCTAACATGTCAATTGTTATACCTATTGGTTTGATGCAAATTAAGCAAACACTCTCTTTTTATTATTTTCTTGTTCAGTTAGTCCACACACAGACTCCCCTTCTTCAGCTTTTTCTCCATCCTTCAATCATACTGTTATCATAGGATGGTCTTGTTTAAGAAAATATCATTTGTAATTGCCCATTGCTAATATTAGACATATTATTGGCTCTTTGAAAAATGATTCATTCATATATGTATAATCTGATTAAAGCACAAAATTCACTGGCCTTTATATGCATAGAAGGCATGTTCTAATTAGATTTTTGTTGCTGTGATGAAACACTGTGACCAAAAGCTACTCAAAGACAAAGGGTTTTGACTTACCCTTAAAGGTCAGGGTTCTCCATTTAGGGAAGTTGGAGGACGTCTGTTTATGAAAGGTGAACAAGTCGGAGAGATCCAGGAAGAGGACTCCCACACTTTCTGTTCCAGATCCTTCTCAAGAATGCCTGTTTCTCTTCATCGCTGACAATCCTTGTTATATCTACTGTGTACAGTTATTAACTAGATGATAGAGGTTTTGGTTTGCTCTACCCTGGAATTGATGGATTTTGAATATCTTTTTATAGAGTTGTTGATGATTCTTATCTATGGACTTTTCTAATAAAATCTTAAAATTAATTTTAAATTAATATAAAAAATACTGGATTTCATTATGGCAGTTTCATACACATTTATCTCAATATATAGCTTAATAGCATGAAGTCTCTAGGACCCTCTGGCTGGCTCCCTTCTGACCTCAGTACCCATTTCTGCTCTTATGTCACACACATTCCATTATCTTCTTCTCTCAATTAAGATATCTTCTTCCCATAGCATGATGTCTGTTGTGGTTATATACATACATACATACATACATACATACACACACACATACATAAACACACTTTTAAATGTAAGGTTCTGAATATAAGAGAAAACACATAATATTTGTCTTTCTTAGTCTGGTTTCTTTTGTTTAACATAATGATTTCCAGTTCCATTTCCCACAAATAAAATTATTTTATTTTCCTTTAGGGATGACTGAATTTCCCTTGTGTACATGTTCCATAGTTTATCTGTTCACTTCTGATGGTTACATTTCTTTTTTTTTTCTTTTTTTTTTTTTTTCAACTTTAATCCCAAGTGCTGGGATTAAAGGTGTGCGCCACCACTCCCGGGGATGGTTACATTTCTTGACCATTGCCAATAGTGCAGCAGTAAAGAAAATATGCAAGTATCTCTCATGTTTTGACAAGAAGCCCTTCAAGTGTATAATTCTGCACTCGGGAGGCAGAGGCAGGTGGATTTCTGAGTTTGAGGCCAGCCTGGTCTACAAAGTGAGTTCCAGGACAGCCAGGGCTATACAGAGAAGCCCTGTCTGAAAAAAAAAAAAAAAGTTTCTAAACCAAAAAAAAAATCCCAGGATTCTAGTGCAAAATTTTACTAAACTTTCAAAGAAGAGCTAATACCAATACTCGTTAAACAGAAGGAACATTGCCAATGAGGCACTGGTCACCCTGATACATAAGCCAGACAAAGACTCAACAAAGAAAGATCATTTCAGACCATATTCTCTTATGAACATTGATGCAAAAATACTTAATAAAATACTTGCAAACAAAATCCAAGAACACTTCAAAAAACATCATTTACCACAATCAAGTAGACTTCATCCCAGCAATGCAGGGGTTGTTCAGTATATGAAAATTGATCAATGTAATTCACCATATTAACAAATTGAAAGAAAAAAAAACCCACCTTATTAGATTCTGAAAAAGTCTTAACAAAATTAAGCACCCCTTCATGTTAAAAATCTTGGAGAGATCAGGAATAGAAGAAATACCTAAACACAATAAAGAAAATATAAAGCAACCCAATAGCCAATATCAAATTAAATGGAGAGAAACTTAAAGCAATCCTCCTAAAATCAGGGACAAGACCAGGTTCCTCACTCTCTCAATATCTTTTTAATACAGTACTTGAAGTTCTAGCTAGAGTAATAAGAGAACCAAAGGAGATTAAGGGAATACTAATTGGAAAGAAGAAATCAAAGTATTCCTATTTGCAGATGTGTAAATAAGCAACCCCAAAAATTCTACCAAAATCAGGGGGAAGGAGGATTCAAAGGAGGTTTTTGGAGGGGAAACCGGGAAAGGAGATTGCATTTGAAATGTAAATATATAAAATATTCAATAATAATAATAATAATAATAATAATAATAATAATAAAGACCTACTGAGTAAACTAATCTGGGCCATAGGGGCTCACAGACTTGGCCATCAACCAGGGAGCATGCATGAGCTGGAACTAGTCTACACATTTTTAGCAAATGTGAGGTTTGGTCTTCATGTGGGTCCTCTAACAAGTGGAGTGGGGCTGTCTCTGTCTCTGTTCCCTGGAATTAGATCCCCTTCCTCTACCTGGAGCCTACTTGGGCTTTAGTGGGAGAGGATTTGCCTAGCTAGTCCTGCTGGGACCAGATGTCTCAGGGTAGATAGAGTATTACTAAAAGTTGGCTCTCCCTTCTCTGAGGAAGAGGGGAATGGACAATGAGAGGGAGGGTTTGTAAGGATGGGACTGAGAGGAGAGGAGGGAGGGGGCTTTGATAGAGATGCAAAGTGAATAAAAATAAATTATTAAAATAAAAGTATTCCTTCCTTTTCCACTCTCTTTCTCTCTTCCTTCCTTTCTCTCTCCCTCCTTCCCTCCTTTTCTTCCTTCCTTCTTTATTCTTTCTTACATAGTATCTTATTAGATATCCTATGCTGGCATGTAGTTTGTTATGGTCCTAATTCTGCTTCCCATGAGCTTCTATTACAGGTGTAAGCCATCATAACTTGTATACCCACTGCTTTTCTATTTTTCTATAACTAAATGTCTGACAAACCAACTTGAAGGAAGGGCAAAAATTGTAAGGAGACTGGTTGCCTGGCATTCTCAGTCAGGGAGCACAGAAAGATGAATGCTAAACTTTCAATTGATTTCTATTTTTACACATCCCAAGGTGTGTGCCACCCACAGGTGGAGTGGGTCCTCTCTTCACTGCTAATTCTCTCTGGAAATACTTTCATAGACATTCTCAGAGACTTGTTTTCATGACGATTCCATAGTCTATCAGGTTGGCAATTGACATAACACATCAGATGGTATATAGTTTACTAGGACATTTATTTTATCTTTGACTATTATTCTTTTCATATATACCCAGATTATTACAAGTAGTTCTAATTTATAATTTTACATAATTGAATTAATAGGTGCAATATTATTCACTTTTCCCTCAGTAAGTACCATTTTTTATATTTCTATTTTATACCATTAAAACTTCTTCTAATATAATTTTTAATGTAACAATATCAGTATTTTGATGAGCACTTTACTTTTTTAATTGCATAGAAAATATCAATATATTCTTTTTCTTTGGAGATTTCACCAACATAAACTTTAGTAATTGTGTATTTTTTAGAAACATTGTATGGAATACTTATTATACTTTAAATCACACATTCTATTCTACTGCATATTTCCCAGTTCAAAGGTATCCATTATACTCATATTAATGTTCACTTTTAGCTATCTGACTTATGTCTACCAACATAGGAATTAGGAACTATGTCTTGCAGTAGGGTTTCTTTTAACCCACAACAGGGCCTGCTAGTAGTAAGATGGTCTACAAACACAATTCAAATAAGCAATTGAAGGGGTTTCTAGTCTAGTACCTCTTGTTTATCCCAATTATCAGATGCAACTATTTGAAACACCTGCAGACCAGTACTGTAGCTGTGAAAGACAGAGATCATCAATACACTAAACAAGCCAGACCTCTAGTCACTTCTTGGCCTGTGGAAATGCAGTTCACAATGCCAGCAATTGAATCCAACCATTAGACTGCCAGGCAAGCCAGTAATAATTTCTTCAGGAATTTGATCCATGAATATTTCCTGTTAATTTCCCAGGAGTAAAGTCAGCTATTCTCCTCCTTTTAGCAAAAAAAAAATTAAGAGAGCAGGTGGAAATTACCATATTTATAAACAATTGTTAGAAAAATATTTACTTGGATTTGGGATAATGAAGAATAATAAGCTAAAAATAAAAGTATTCAAATCAGAGGATTTTAATTTGCAATATGAATAAATAAATATAAATGTAGAGGAAAGTATAAATGAGACTTGTTATCATTTTATTTTTTGGTCTTTTTGAGGTTTGGTAAAGTCTACAATACATAACTCCCTCAAAGGAGCAAATGAGTAATTTTCATTTCTTCTTGCATATCAGATCTTTTAAAAGATATCATTTAACTTTTTTCCTAATTCTGCTCTTTAAAAGGTCTTTTCATTGTGGGCTCTTGGGAATGCCTTTCTCTTCTTTTCTTTTCTTTCTTTTTCTCTTTCTTTCTTTCTTTCTTTTTTCTTTCTTTCTTTCTTCTTTCTTTCTTTCTTTCTTTCTTTTTCTTTCTCTTTCTTCCTTTCTTTTTCTCTCTTTCTATCTTCCTTCCTTTCTCTTTCTTTCTTTCTTTCTTTCTTTCCTTCCTTCCTTCATTCTTTCATTCTTTCTTTCTCCCTCTCTTTTTCTGCCTAGGTATCTGTATAAACTCATGAGTTTTATATTTCCACTTGGCTAGGTCATGAGACTCAAATATGTGTTCAGACATATATAGATGCTGCTTTGAAGGTTTCTAGTTTGTATGAGTTTAAATCAGTATCTGGAAAAAGCAGATCCCTCTCAAGAAGATGGAATTCTGTGTCCAGATTGCCTTAGGGCTTGAATAACAGCATCAACTCTACTTGGGGCTCCATTCTTCTGCTCTATCCACATCCTTTGGACTTGCCAGCTTCTATAATCATAAAATCCAATAAAAAATAAATCTATTTCTCTAACAGTTGTAATGTAATGATAGATGTCTATGAAATTGTTATGAGGTAACAGAGAAGTATCATAATCAGAGTCCATCTATTCAAAGATGGTTATGATATCCCTAGGTATTATAATCTTATGGACCATCATCACCTATGTGCTTAGGTGGCATATGATTTTGTGTAGGAGATTGGTCTGATGCTGTTTGTATTCAAATACTAAATACTAGCTCCCAAGTTCTTGTTGATCCTGATGAGGAGATCTTCAGAGACAAGGAGATCCTCACTATACCAAATGATGCTATGTAAACTTGTTCTCCAAGCTAATTGGTCAATAAAGGCTAAAGCTTGTGACTGGGCAGTAGATAAAGGTAGGTGGGCAACAAGGGACAGATTGCTGGGATCTGAGTTAGAATTGTTCAAAAACCTGCCCAATCTAGGCTTACAAATTGTAAATAAAGTACCTGGATTGTGTGTCTTTTACACAGGCTAGCAAGAATTTATAATTCATGGTACAACTTTGTATAAACATTTTATTAGTAGGTGTTTACACTGATGAAGAGCTTCTAATCCACACACTTGGAAGTGGAGGTCGGTTGGAAATGTAACCTGTCTGATTTAGAGATTTGGAGGCCCAGCACTGGCAGCTTATTCACAGGTAACACAAAGACCCTGAGAAGAAACTAATATGTTTGTGTCTGAATTAAAAATTTTATATCTTGTATCTGTCCTTAGCTAGTATTATGTTTTTGCTTCTGGACACTACTGCACACACCAGCAGGATATTGCTGAAAGGACCCTGATATAGCTGTCTCCTGTCAGGCTTTGACAGTCCCTGACAAATACAGAAGTGGATGCTCACAACCATCTATAGGGCAGAACACAGGGTCCCCAATGTAGGAGCTAGAGAGAGTACCCAATAGCTGTAGGGGTCTGCAACCCTATAGATGGAACAACAATATGAACTAATCAGAACCCCCAGATCTCATGTCTCTAGCTGCATATGTATTAGAAGATGGCCTAGTTGGCCATTATTTGGGAAGAAAGGCCCTTGGTCTAGCAATGTTTATATGCCCCAGTACAGGGGAATGCCAGGGCCAAATAGTGGGAGTGGGAGGGTAGGGGAGCAGGGCTGGGGGAGGGTATAGGGGACTTTTGGGATAACACTTGAAATGTAAATGAAGAATTTCTCTAATAAAAAAAGTTAAATGACATTTTAAATTTCTGTCTTCAACATGTCAATGTTTCTAGCATTGTCTATTTTTAATGTTATTTTTCATTTTCTGAATCATTTATTTAATACATAGTGGTTGCTTGTTATCAGGTAGGCAGTTGCAGTTTTATCTATCTCGTAGACATATTTTGGTGATGGATTTTTGTTGTTTCTGGAGTAGCTGTTTTACCTTCTATCTGTGTTCTTTGCTTCTTGTTGCTTTACAATCTTTGCAATTCCCTTTAGACACTTTATACAGTAAGTATATTCTAACTCTCAGCACTTGAAATTCCCTCCCAATAGATCTTTAATAATTTCCAGACCTCTATGGATATTCCAAACAGAATACACATACCTAAAATTTCAAAGTTAATAACAACACATGAGAGAAAATATATGACAATTGCTTTACTGGTCTTGGTTACTTCAAACAGGATTATTGTTTCCAGATTTATCCATTTACCAGTAAATTTTATATTTTTTCTCTTAATAGCTGAGGAATATTGTATTGTGTAGTATAATATACTACATTATCCTTATCCATTTATCAGTTGTTGGATATGAAGCTTTTTTCATTTCTTGGCTGTTGTGAGTCAGGTTTAGAGATGGAGCCGAGAGCAAGAGAAAGAGAGTGCCAGTGACTCGGAGGATCAGGTTATACTAGTGTTTGTTCATAAACAACAATAAAACAAAAAGAAAGCGAATGGCATCGCATTCATTCACACATTGACTTCACTCACCTCCTGTCTGGCTCCGATGGCTGTGCAGGCAAGGCCCACAGCTTCGGATCACTGCTGAAACTTTGGTCCAGAGTTAGGGTGTCTGGAATCAGTGAGCTGGCTCCGGGGATGAGTCTCAACTCTTCCAGGGATGAGCCTCTGGTCTGGCCCCGGGATCTGGGCAAGTTGCAATTACCAGACCAGGGATTTTAAGTCTCTTTCAGCTCAGACATTCAGCATTACTTTATCAAACATTGGGCCTTATCACCTTCATTCACACACTCGAGGCTTGTGTTCCATGGTTACATTTTAGCCAAACAAAATTGAGGCATTTACTTAGGGCATTTACCTTATCACATTTCACATACACACACGCTGTGGGCTGGGTTACATTTGTCATTTCTTTTATATTGCTTACCTTTATTCTTTACATTGGCTACTATGAATAGAGCAGTTACGTATATGGATAAACAAGTGTTTTTGCAGCTGGGGATAAAATTAAATACAGGATTTGTACATTCTACCACTGAGCTACATCCACAGTAACTCGATTTTCTATTTATTTATTTAACTCATGGTCTTCATGTCAAGTCTAGGCTAGCCTGAGACTTGCAGCTTTGGATCTTGGAGGGTGCATTGTCCACCCAGATTGGGCCATGCTGGACAATGGGGTTGGGAGAGCAATAGCGAGGAGAATTGGAGATACTTGTGACCAAATGAGAGAAATGGGAGAAACGGGGGACTCTAACTAGGGAAGGAGAGGAGAGACATGGTAAAGAATCATACTATTATTATTTACCTAAAATACCTACAATACATATAAGTCTGTGTGTTTTATTTATACATATGTGTATATAGAATCTAGAATTACTAAAAATTTAATAAATATTTAATGTAATTCACCAAATAAAAGATTAAAATAAATCAATTGCATGTTATTTTTTTTATGATTGAAAAAGCATCTGGTGAAAATCAGTTTCTTTATGTTAAGGTTATTTTATGTTAGTACATTTACATTGTATTGTTTCTTAGTATAATAAAAAAAATCTGCTTGTTCCATAGCTACAGAGAAAGGTATTTAGCAATGTGGACAACATTTCTTGATTTTTTTTTTTTAAATTAGAAGATATAATCTACTTATAGAACTAGGTGAGAGGTAAGAAATATAATATGTAAAAAAGCCAAGTGCTGGGGAGACAGCTCTGTGGATATATGAGGACTTGAATTTGGATCTATAGCAGCCATGTATAAATGCTGGGCAGAGCATGTGGCCCACCTGTAACCCCATTACTCAGAATGTGAAACATGAATTCCTGGAGCAAGCTTGCTTACTAGAATGGTTGAATTGTCAAGACTGGGTTCAAGTGAGAGACCATAAATCAACATATAAGATGGAAAGTGATGGAGGAATATGCCAGCCTTCAGCCACCACACACATATGTACATGCTCCTGTACACACATGTGAATCTCTGCATGGGGATATATGTACATTATCTACAGAACACGATAAAGAGATAAGAGGAAGAGGGAGGACGTGAGAGGGAAAAGAAGAAGAAAAAAAGCAGAGTAAAGATTTTCATTGGGGGTGATAGATTAAAAATCCAAGTGGTTATCTAAAAATTTAATAGAATAATGAAATTGATGTATTATTAAGAAAAAGTAGTCTTCCAATATACAAGATATAATGAAAAATAAAATCGAGGGAAAGCACTTATTAAGTATTAAAAGGAATGAACTGGAATCTAATTAGAAATAGAAAATTAATGCATCAAAATTAAGAACATCATTGAAATACTCAAGAAGTATTAAGACTTTCCCTCTTCTTAGGCATCACTGATAAAACAAACATACCTAATTCTTGGGAAAAATCTAAAAAATATATTGCTTTTTAAATGTCTTCACCAAGTGGATTGGTGAGCAATTTTATGGAATATTAAGCATGTTATAAAATATAAATGTAGAGACTTGTATAGATGGACATTTACATGAATTATAAAGTTAAAAACAAGTAGTAAAGAGTGCAGAAACTGACTCAATACATATTTAAATGTGGTATATGTTAAGGAAACATCACAGAAACACTGGGAAAAGTTGACTTATTCAGTAAGGGATGCTAAAACAACTGCACAGCCATGAAAATAATAAAATGGGATGCAATTGTAATATCATATAGAGCAAAGTACTTAGTATAAAAATCAGTCTGCAAGGTGCTAAAATTAATTAGAAGAAAAGAAAAATACTTCTGAAAAAAAGAAAGTATTTCTAAGTATCACATAAAATTAGGGGCAGTGAGCCATTATTCACAAATTTGACTAAACAAAATATTTGTGTGGCAGTAACTATAAAATACAAATAAAAGAAATTTAAAGAAATATTTGTAACTTATAGTCAGAAGCACAATCATTAATTTGTAAATATTTTCTATTTATCAAAAAGAAAATAACAAAAATGCAGGAAAATCAAGAGCAAAGGCTACACAAAATTGCCATATGGTAAAATCACTGCAACTTATGAGCATGTACATTGGTACAGTCAAAATAAAGCCTAAGTATGAAAAAAACCACAATGAATTAGGTTACCACACATTAAAAATTAGGTAATTCAAATTTGTATTTATGTGCTATATGGATTGATAATTATATTCATAGTGGCTAATGAACTCTGAATGCATTTGTAACGTCAGGTATTATTGTAAGAATTCTCCATTCATTTATTGACTAATTCCTTACAACATCTCTATAAGGGAAATGGTTACTTATATTTTTGCATGGCAAAGTTGAAGATAAGCAGCTTTACCTATCACAAAGAAAGTAGGTGACAGGAGAATTAATCTCGGGAGGTTTGTCCAGAAAAGAAATGTGATTGTTATATTTGACTATAATTCTTCAAAATGGAAGGCAATAAGGACACAAGGGCACAGTTTCTTGAATACAAAAATTGCACCGTGGGGATTGTATTTTAAAGAATTACTTGCATGCATACAAACAGTGAATGTGTATATATTTATTATGAACTTGTCTGTAATACCAATAGATTGGGAAGACATGTTCATTAGTAGGGCTGTTATGCACACTGGGCAGCCTACTATGGGCTCCTTGGTAGCTGAAAGAAAAAAGGAGAAACTTTTCAATATTTTCATTGGTACCTAAACAATCATGTATGTACTCCCAAAGGATGAGATTGTATTTATAATCTGTGTATATGTGTGGCCATGTTATACCAGAATTTCTTTAGAAATATTTATAGGATTTGGTATTTAGTCTTGAGGAGAGAAATTAGGGAGACGGAAATGCCATACTTTCCATCCTCCCCCCCCCTCATATTCCCTCATTCCCTCATTCCCTCTCTCTCTCTCCCCCTCTCCCCCTGCTCCCCTCTCTCTGTGGTATAAAATGTGTTTTTAAAAATGTTCTCATTAGATATTTTCTTTATTTACATTTCAAATGTAATTGCCTTTTCTGTTTTCCCCACTGAAAACTCCCTATCTCCTCCACTCTCCCTCTGCTCACCAACCCACCCACTCTCCCCACTCCCACTTCCTAGCCCTGGCATTCCCCTATACTGGGGAATAGAACCTTCTCAGGACCAAGGGCCTCCCCTCCCATTGATGATTGACTAGGCCATCCTCTGCTACATATGCAGCTATAGCCCTGAGTCTCTCCATGTGGTTTCTTTGATTGGTGGTTTAGTCCCAGGAAGGTCTGGGGGTACTGGTTAGTTCATATTGTTGTTCCTCCTATGGGGCTGCAAACCCCTTCAGCTCCTTGGGTACTTCCTCCAGTTCCTTCTTTGGGGACCCTGTGCTTGGTCCAATGGATGGCTATAGCATCCAGTTCTGTATTTGTCAGGCATTTAGCAAAGCCTCTCAGGAGACAGTTATATCAGGCTCCTGTCAACAAGCTCTTGTTGGCATCTGCAATAGTGTCTGGGTTTGGTGCTTGTTTATGGGATGGATCCCCAAGTGGGGCAGTCTCTGGATGGTCATTCCTTCAGGCTCTCCTCCAAACTTTGTCCCTGTAACACCTTCCATGGGTATTTTGTTCCACCTTCTAAGAAAGATCGAAATGTCCACACTTTGGTCTTCCTTCTTCTTGAGTTTCATGTGTTTTGCGAATTGTATCATGGGTATTCTGAGCATCTGGGCTAATATCCACTTATCAATGAGTACATATCACATGTGTTCTTTTGTGATTTGGTTACCTCACTCAGGATGATATCTTCCAGATCAATCCATTTCCCTAAGAATTTCATAAGTTCACTATTTTTAATAGCTGAGTAGAACTCCATTGCATAAATGTACCACATTTTCTGTATCCATTCCTCTGTTGAGGGACATCTGGGTTCTTTCCAGCTTCTGGCTATTATAAATAAGGTTGATATGAACATAGTGGAGCATGTGAGTGGTATTGCTGGGAATTTATGTAGTACTATGTCCAATTCCCTGAGTAAACACCAAATTGATTCCAGAGTAGTTGTACCAGCTTGAAATCCCACCAGCAATTGAGGAGTGTTCTTCTTTCTCCACATCCTCCCCAGCATCTGCTGACACCTGAGTTTTTGATCTTTGCCATGCTGAGTGATGAGAGGTGGAATGTCAGGGTTGTTTAATTTGCATTTCCCTGATGACTAAGGATTTTTAACGTTTCTTTAGGTGTTTCTCAGCCATTCAGTATTCCTCAGTTGAGAATTCTTTGTTTAGCTCTTGAACCCCATTTTTAATAGGGTTATTTGGTTCTCTGGATTTTAACTTCTTGAGTTCTTTGTATATATTGGATATTAGCACTCTATCAGATTTAGGATTGGTAAAGATCTTTGCCCAATCTGTTGGTTATCATTTTGTCCTTTAACAGGGTCCTTTGCCTTACAGAAGCTTTGGGTTCTGTTTAAGTAACCAGTCTGGTAGTCTATGTCTTATTATTGGGGTATTGAATCCATTGATATTAAGAGATATTAAGGAAAAGTTATTGTTGTTTCCTGTCTTTTTTGTTGTTAGAATTGGATTTCTGTTTATGTGACTATCTTCTTTCAGGTTTGTTCAAAGATGACTTTCTTGATTTTTCTAGAGCATAATTTCCCTCATTGTGTTTGAGTTCTCCTTTATTATCCTCTGAAGGGCTGGATTTGTGGAAATGTATTGTGTAAATTTGTTTTTGTTTTGGAATACCTTGGATTCTTCATCTATGGTATTCAAGAGTTTTGCTGGGCATATTAGCCTGGGATGTCATTTGTGTTCTCTTAGGGTGTGTATGACATCTGTGCAGGATCTTCTGGCTCTCATAGTCTCTGGTTCGGTTCGAAGTCTAGTGTAATTCTGAAAGTTTTGCCTTTATATGTTACTTGAGCTTTTCCCTTACTGCTTTTAATATTCTTTCTTTGTTTTGTGCATTTGGTGTTTTGATTATTATGTGAAAAGAGGAATTTCTTTTTTGGTCCAAACTATTTGAAGTTCTGTAGGCTTCTTGTATGTCCACGGGCATCTCTTTCTTTAGGTTACGGAAGTTTTCTTCTATAATTTTGTTGAAGATATTTTCTGGCCCTTTAAATTGGGAATCTTCGTTCTTTTCTATACCTATTATCCTTAGATTTGGTCTTCTCAATGTGTTCTGGATTTCCTGGATGTTTTGGGCTAGGATCTTTTTGCATTTTGAATTTTCTTTTATTGTTGTGTCAATGTTTTTTATGGTATCTTCTGCACATTCTCATTTCTATCTCTTGTATTCTGTTGTTGATGCTTGAATCTATGACTCTTGATCTCTTTTCTAGGTTTTCTATCTACAGAGTTGTCATCCTTTGTGATTTCTTTAATGTTTCTACTTCCATTTTTAGATCCCAAATGGTTTTGCTTAATTCCTTCACCTGTTTGTGTTTTCCTGTAATTCTTTAAGGGATTTTGTGCTTCCTCTTTAAGGGCTTCTACATGTTTACCTGTATTCTCCTGTATTTTTTAAAAGGAGTTATTTATATCTTTCTTATAGTCCTCCATTATCATCATGAGAAGCGACTTTAGATCCCTATACTGCTCTTCTGGTGTGATGGTGAATCCTGGACTTGATATGGTGAGAGTGTTGTGTTCTGATGCCAGGTAACCTTGGTTTTTGTTGCTTCTGTTCTTAAACTTGCCTCATGTCATCTGATTTTCTCAAGTGCTCCCTGTCCTCAATATTTCTGATTAGAACCTGTCCTTCCTGTAATCCCGGTTGAGTCAGAACTCCTCAGAGTCCAGCTTTCTCTCTGATCCTGTGATTCTGCAATCCTGTGATCCTGAGATTCTGCGTGTTTCAGAGTTCTTCCAGTCAAGCATCCTTTGAGACTCTGAGATCCTGGTGTGACCAAGCTCCTGGGATCCTGTAAGCCTGGGATCCTAAGATCCTGGGAGTGTTAGAGTGCCTAGAAGTGGTATCTCCTCTGGGGACCTTGGGGTTGTCTGCTGAGTTTGAAACCAAGATAGATCAGTGCTGACAGGAAGGAACTCGAGCCACTGGTTGGGTAGGGTTACTGTGTCCCTGATCCTGCTGGCCCCAGGCACTCTCAGTTGTGTTGGAACAGAAGTTGTGTTCCACTCACCAGTGATCCTAAGATCCTGGGTGTGCTAAGGCATCTAGGGAGTAGAGAGTCCTCTGAGAACTGTGGGACTGTCCACCAAGTTCAAACCCAAGGTGGCTTGGTGCTGGTGCCAACTGGAAAGAACCCCTCATGAAGCTTTTAAATCTAGAAGATTTTGTTTAATCACAGAAAGTATTACTGCAGCTGTATTAATCCACAGTGTCCTTTTTCTTGCTCCTTGTCTGGACTCTACCTAATCTTCAAGGTCAAGTTAAAGTTTTCTTACCTTTAGCCACAAAACCTACTGTCATTTCTTTATTTTTGGAATGGATAGGATTTGGAAATTGTTTTTTCCTAATGTGAATTCTTTATCACCTCATTGAGACCCTTTTGTATTGTGTAATTTTGATACCTTGTATCTTAATTACTTTTCTATTGTCATGACCAAGATAACATAGAAAACATTAAATTTGAGGCTTATGCTTGCAGAAGATTAGAGTTAACCATCATGTCTGGGAGCACACCTGCAATCAATCATACAGGCATTACATTGGAGTATTAGTAGCTGAGAGATTACACTTTACAAGCACAAGGCAGAGGGAACTAACTGGGAATAGTATGGGCTTTTGAAACTTCAAAGTCCATCTCTATGACATACCTCCTCCTACAACTCCATACCTCCAAAATCCTTCCAAAACAGTTCCACCAACTGGGGGACACATTAAAAACATATGAGCTTACAGAGGCCATTCTTATTAAACCAACCACATATTGTGATTAATAGAACATCGCATGTAGCATTCCTCAACCATATTACTATTTCTTTAGTAGAGTGGGTACGTTTTTGCATGATTTCTTGTTTATTATAGTTTTATCCAGGAATATGTTTGAGAGATACCGTGCCATAGGACCATGCTAAATTTTAGAGATATACAGTGAAACTCATGGTTCCAATATTTAGGCCATATATTGTAGAGCATGCCTGCAATCCCAGCATTTTGGAGGAGTAAATAGGAGATCTTAGGTTACATAGCAAGATTATGGTAGGCCTAGGCTACCCGATATAGTAAAGGAGGCTACTAGTACCACACAGAAGCAGAAATTCAGTTTTAATGAAAAAATAATAAGCATATTATTTTATTTATAGCAAAGTACCATGAAAATTGAGAAAGGCCACCCATACATCCAACTTGGTATTAATAGAGTAAAACACCTTGCATAAAAGTTTTGGAGGAAAGGGGGTTTTTATAAGGTGGATGGAAGAGGATAGAAGGGTACCTAGGCATAAGTATTGAGGTGTGGTGAAGGCAACAACAAGCTTCTTAATGTTGGAGGCAAATCATGAAGAGATTTTATGACTAGATACCTGGGGAGATTTTATGAAATACTTTTATTTCCCTAGAAGCATTGGAATACAATGAAAGATTCCAAAGATAATAGAGGTTACCTGATTTATATTTTAGGAAGACCATTCTTTTTAGAATAATTGGGTGAAGTATATGTCAAGCAGGGTACTTACTTAACCAAGAAGTAGGGAATTTTTTTGTTTGTATGTTTGTTTTGGTTTTGCTTTTTTTGGTGGCTGGAGAGAGCCATGGGTACCGGGAACCTAACTCTTATATTTTTGGTTGTGAGCCTAGCCTTTTATGGATGTGACATCTCTCCAGCCCTTTTAAAATGTTCTTGATGAGAGAATCTCTTGTGAGCTGTACAGAAGCATCATCTGTCAATGAAAAGACCTATGGCCAATAAACTGAGGCAGGAAATATGAGGTAGGGGTCCTGGCAGAGAGGGGGTGGGGTGGTAGTACTATTCTGGGAAATAGGTATAGGAGATTGTCCTGGAACTCTGGAGGAGATGGTCCTATAAGCCTGAGGAATGGAGGAGTTGACCACATGTCAAAGACATAAAACAGAGTAAATAAGTTAGATAAGTTATGAGCTAGTTGGAGAAATAGCCAAAGCTTATGGCCTAAGCATTTGTTCAAATATAATTAAGTTTCAGAGTTTTTATTTCTAGGAACAAAGAGGTCAGATAAAAAAAGCCTGAGGCTACAGTACAAGTCATAGGATTCACTAAAAATTAAACAGATTTAATGATGAAAATCGATGTCCTTTGACACTGGCTGTAAGGGGGGGGGGGGATGCAAAGCCAATGTCCATGTAACTCCTGAAGTATGACACAGATGGATCAGCAAAGATGGCATTGGAAGAATTTTGGTTCCTCAGTGCTTCCTGTGTGTTGAATTGGGGTTTGCTGTTGGTAAGCTTGGCAAGCAGCAAGGAATAACAGAAAATGATGTAGGGAGAAGCAAGAACCAACTAGAAGTCAATGGCATCTCTCTGTCTGCTCTCCACTGGCTCTAATTGTATATCCTTCATTCAGCTGTTTGATGTGGCCAGTTCTAACCCAGAAACACATGGAGAGGAAGTCTGATGTAATCGATAATATTTTATACAGAACGAAAGTACTACCCACATATAGACAGCTATGTCTTGGACATTTGCATCAGCATGTTGTGTCCTCTAACCTGGTCCTTTTCCTCTGTGCTCTGCCTCAGTAAATGGCTTCTCCAGTTCTTAGCTTACTAAAAGCTTCCTTTGGAAGTCTTTTAAAATATATTAAAAATTAATTGACACAGTAATTGTACATATTTATGAGATATGTGACATTTTAGTATAGATATGCAATATGTAATGGTGGCATCAGGGTAATTGGCAGATCTGTCATTTCAGACATACATTACTTCTTGAGTCTGGAATCTCTATATTGCCTCTGCTAGCTGTTTTGAAATATTTACTTATTTGATGTCATAGTCACTTTGCTATGTTTCAGATAATTATACATTATTCTATGTACATATTCAGCTGCACACCTCTGTCATTCACTCTGGAAGTATCAACTACTGTAGTGTCTGATGTCTCTTCTCTACTTGTCACTGCTATTGTTCTAGATCAAGCCATTGATACCCTCTTAGAGAAGAGAAATTTGAAGTGGAAAGAACACATCATTCTTTATGCCTTCCACACCCATTCTACATAGTTATAGAACAATATTGCTAAGTGTAAATGTGATGACCTAAGCTTTATAGAAGTTATTTCTTTGGTCTGAAATATCTACAGGATGAGTACATTTTGTGTGATATACAAGGTTCTCTAACATGGTCAAAAGAACATGAAATGAAATATTATATTTTTGGTTGTGAGCCTAGGCTTTAATGGTTGTGCCATCTCTCCAGCCCTATTAAAATGTTCTTGATGAGAGAATCTCTTGTGAGCTATACAGAAGCATCACCTGTCAAAGAAAAGACCTATGGCCAATCAACTGAGGCAGGAAATAGGAGGTAGGGGTTTTGGCAAAGAGAACATTGTTTGGTTTTGTTTGTTTGTTTGTTTGTATTTTTACTATGCATTCTCTTTGTTTCTTGACTTTCTGCTATAACAAGAGGTAGTTAGTGACTTGAATGTGGCCATATTAATTTATGTCCTCATGGAAATAACCACCCTTCCTTGTGTTCCACTGTAACACAAGTATCAAGAGTCAGATATCAGGTGGTATCAGACATAGACAATAGACCATCTTATATATGAGTTCACACGAATTCTTTTACTTTTCTTTTTTTTTTTTCCTTCATTTTGAGGTGTATTCACCATTCAATTGAGGGCTTTTCACATTCCAGTGATGGCTTCCAAAAGATTATAGTAAGGAAACATATCTGTTTTATAACCCTAAGGAGTGAGAAGCTTCGGTGCACTTATCTTCACAGGTGTTGCTAAAAACCAGGGAGAAAAATGAAAGAAATGTTTGGCTGAATTTCAGAATATTTAGATGAAAGGAACAAAAACATCTAAATAGTAAACCAAGCTACCTGTTTCATATTACTCTGGCTGAGGTACATTTCAAGTAGTATGTAATCTGCAGCAGGTGAGGAAATACTTGGTCATAAGTGACGGTCTGTGCCCCTTCCTCAGCCAAAGCCCTGAATCTGGTTGCTGGAAGTAGGCAAGACATTAGGTTGTGGTAGGCACATGTCAGGGCAGAGAGTATTCTTAATAATGAAGGGAATCTTTTTGTGAGAAAAGATTCTACCTCCCCCTAAGCAACAGGTCTCCCCAAATGTCTGTACATCATGACCTTAGTGAATTTAAGTCTTCATTTTCTAAAGGCAGATTTCTTTTTGTCTTTTGTAGTTTCTGAAATCTCTCTTCTATACCCTGTTGTAATGTTTCCTTTCTGGTCTTCTGTATCAATAACTTTGTTTTTAATACTTCTGAAAACTTCTTAGTTTGTAGATTTAAGTCAGAGATTTTAAGGGCAGTGAATATATTTCATGTACCTTTATATCTAAGACTATCAAGTATAGGGCCTTTATAAAGCACTATCCTAAAAACTGTTAATTGAGCAGAACAGTGAATGAGGGCAAACCTTAGAATGATTGATCAAGTGATCAAGGGGCTTGGGTAGAAAAAACGGACAAGTAGAAGGCCAGACTAAGGTGCTAAGTAAACGGCAAGTGCAGCCAAGGGAGGTGCACATATTCCTGAACTGACAGTAGACACATTTTAGCTATGGTCATGACTTATTGTATCTAGATTCATCAAAGATCAAAATTAGCTCTTTGTCTCCAGGAGAGCATTTCAAAACCTTTTGCCACTGTGGTCACTACTAGGTTGTTGAGGCTTGTGATATGTGGTGCTTTTAAAGCTAAGTAACTACAAAGGACGTCCACACAGATAAACCTTTTGAACATGTACAGCACTTTATATCTTTTTATTTTATATTTTTTATTTTTTTCCATGATATTGTACTATTCATACAGTTTGAGCCTTGTTACATACAGGATTTGTTGCAAATTTTCTAAAGACTATTTTGATGAGTTAGAATGTTTATTAGGGCAGTGATAGAGTTTGGTGCCATGGAGGGTATTATCTTTCAGGAAGTCTGAGTTCAAAGTGTGTCTCTGCTACTAAATAGCCTGGGTTTGGAGGACTTGTTTGTCAGCTGGAACCTTCCCTTTTTTACCTTGTCAGGTGAGGATGTTGAATGAAGACAGGACTGAAGGTCATCACTGTTCTGTTGTCTTATCTTTCTGTGTTCAAATTTGAAATGATCAAAGAACGCCATTTTCTAGGAAACTGTCAGTGGGGCTCTGTGTTTGCTTTCAGAAGGACAGATGACAAAGTATAAAAGGAGTTTTTAAATAAAGGCTAGTAGGTTGTGATAGCAACATACATGTGTACTTAGAAATATATAGATACAAACATATGTTATAAGGAAAAGAACAACTGTTACTGTTTATTACACAGGAGTCTGTCAGAATCTCCTTTACCACATTAAGGAGAATGTCTATCGTAATTGTGTATAGTCTGAGAAGTAGTTACACATTAGATAGTTACTAAATAATTAGATAAAACAGCCCTGCAGTGCTCCCTAACAGCAACCATCTACTGTTCTAAGTTACATTTTAGATTTCAGTGTTCAGAAATAATTGTCTTTACATTGCTACTCTCTCTTTTAAATCTTTGTCTGTTAAAACTCATAGAGAGGGACCTTTGACAGTTCAAACTTTTAATTAGAATGGTTATCTAATCACAGTGGGGTACAGCAAATATTCCCCTCTGAATTTTGGAAAATATGTATAAGGAACAAGAAAAAAGCTGAGATATAGGTGTCTGGGGGTATGGGGGCAGTAGGTAGGTGGGGAACGAGGGAAAGAGACAGAGGAAAAATTTTCTTATATTCAGAAAACTAGAATTGCCAAAATACTGAATTACAAAACAGGTAGAAAGACTGCCAAAATTAATGAAAACAAAGTAGATTTGAGGGACTGGGGGCATAGCTGAATGGAAGAGAACAGACCTATTGTGTGTAAGCCCTGTGTATAATACCCAGAGCTACAACAACAACAAAGTAAAAATGGTAGGGTAAATTGTTTGAAGTATAGGAAAGCCTAGGAAAAGGCATGCACAGTGTCTTTCTCTGAGATGATGAAGTCACTGAATTGCAAAAGTTAAATGCCATGTTCCCAGTAGTGTGATCAGGGTTCACAGTTGTAGCTTCTTGTGACTTTAGATGTCAAGGAAGCAGAATAGAGAGAGAAATAAAAAAATCAAAGAGTGATGCTTTATTGCATTAGAAAAGACTCAAATAGTACCATATCTGTCTCATCTCTTTAAGAATCCCTTTATGATAACAGGTTCAATGCAACCTAACTCATTAAAAAACCAGGAGATCAAAATATCAGCCAAGGATACAACATAGAAAGGGGAAAGCAGAAAACAAGAAGCTGTCTGTGAAAATGTAGCTGCATTTGCTTTGTGAGTTAAAAAAAAATCACATCTTTCAATATAATGGAGCCCAGAGTAGAAGAGAAGACAGAAGACAGGTAGATAACACCAAGGAAGTGTTGTTAATGTTTTTTTTTTAATTTCCATTAGACAAGTCGACTAGGAAGCACATAGGGCACATAGAGGACCTCATTGAGACATTAGGGTTGACTGTTAATGTCAACATGAAACAAACTCAAAACAAATAGGGCACAGTGTACATGGAACCACTGAAGAAGAAAACTGAAATGCTGAGGAAAAAACCCAAATATTGAAGGACTTCTGAAAACTCTTTGCATAAAGAAAATCATACATCCGTAGATTCAATATGAGAACCAGATCTTGGAACAACCTTGGCAGGGGCTACTGTAAGTCTTCCAAAACCTAGTGTTACTATTCCTGAGTGTGGGGCTGGCTCACTCTTGACTGCTCAGCTAATGAGTGACCATTTGGCAGTTAAGCCCATTGGCATGCAGTACTCAATGGTTGCTAGGATTGTGATATATGTTTCTCTGTCACCTGCTCTCTAAATACTAAACCATACTTATCTTTATTGGAATTGCAACAGTATTTCAGCAGAGTTCTTTACCTTTATGCTAGAGAATGTTCCATGACTACAACAAATATTCAAAATATAATGACTCATATCATGTAATTTCATTGATTTTTTTTGATTACTGTAATGTTCCAGGACAAATGTAGCAGGTTTCTGAAAATATAGTCCTTCCCTCACAATAATTTAAACCTGCTGTGCTATCAAAGGTCACTGTCCTATCTGTTCCTGTCATTTGCTCAAGTTCCTCTGCTTAATTGTCATTGCATTCCAGAAAAGGTGTGAAACATGAATTCTAAGTTCTCCTATAAGTTGGGCCTGGAAGCAATGCACATCTATGCACAGTGCAATTGTTATTTTACAGTGTTCACATTGTACACAGGAAAAGATAAGGAGGAGGAAGACCTCCCAGAGAGTAGAGCAGGAGCTGTGGAAAACAGCAATTCTTAGACAGCTGATACATGATAGCACTGAGAAATTTGCCACTTTGCCAAACCTCATGATGCTTGTCCAGCTGGATTACACCATTTCCTTGACTGACATTTCTCATTCTTCCATTTTATGGATTGTAGAGAGACTCACATGAGTTCTATGTAGAAACACCACCTGTCAGTAAAAATCTGATGGTTGATGAGCTGAAGCAGGATTAAAAGGTAGGATATCCACCAGAGAGAGACAGTAATTCTGGGGGAAAAGTCAGGCATGGGAGGGTTTTGGTTCGACTCAGAGGATATGGAAGAGAGGTAACTGACTATGTAGCACACATAAAATAGTATAAATGTGTTGAATAAGTCAGGAGTTAGTTGGAAAATAAACCCACACTTAGAACCTGGCATTTATTAATAAACAAAGTTTTTGTCTTTCATTATTTTGTATGATTATATTTTAGTCAATAGGATGTGAGAAGAAGTTATGTGTCTTTATTTTATGTATGGTCCATATATCATCTCATGGATGCTCCTCCATGCTCATAGTCCAAATGTGTTGCTATTATACCACCAACATTACAAGATGCAGAGTTGAATGATCATGAAAATTAGAAGTCCCCTGAATTTTAACCTGTGCATGTGTGTGTGTGTGTGTGTGTGTGTGTGTGTGTGTATGTATTTGCATGCATCTTGGAAATGGTGGTTAATATATGATCAGAGGGCATGCTGAGGAATCAGTTTTATCCTTCCACCTTCATGTTGGGTCCAGAGATTTAATTTAAGTCACCACCTTGGGCAGCAAGTACCTTACCCACTGAGGTATTTCCCTGGCTTTGGTTTCTTTTCCTTTAAGCTATAACATACTGCCTTTATTCATTGAGGCTAAAGTTGGAAGTCCAGCCTGTGCCAATTAAGAAAGTAGAAAAAACTGATGTGTCTCTTCATAAGTTTGAGACACTGAGGATTAGACAAAATCATTTGAGAATCAAGTAAATGAAATTGAAACACTTAAAAATGAAAATATAAACTGTCCTCAGGTTGACATAGAGAAATACTTGATGTTAATGGAATTTTTCTGATTAGGCCTCAAGAAAAGAAAATATGACTCAAGGTTATTAGATCTGGGAAATTGTCATTCAAGCATGAAGAGAAGATAAATGTGTCGAACACACAAAACCTTAAAAGATATTGTTTTTATGTTTTTTAATGGGAGAAGTTATAAGAAAATCTTCAGTTCTCTTATTAATAAGGTGAGGATTGTGGCAGAAAGATTAGTAGAGCCATATTGGATTTATGTAAATATAATTTATGGCCAAATCAAGAACACCAAAGAAACACCTGTAACATGAATGTTTCCAATAATACTCAGAAAGTACAGGTACTAGGGAATAAATGTAGGATCAACATTTATGAAGGAAATGCTAGTAAAAATTACAAGTAGAACTAGAATTTTACTTGTTATAAAAGATTAGCTCATCTTTGTAACCCCACATGTAAAAAGGTTTAAAACGCAACTAACATTGTGAAAAACTTAAATACAAAGTAGATTTGTAAGGCAGGTTTACCTGAGATATACTTAACTCTGCATCTTAACAATAAAAAAATACTCCTTTTTACATTACTTCTAATATAATCACAAATAACAACCATGTTATGCCACTAATGTGATTCCAATAATTGTCACTAAGTATGGACAAATTTTGTAAAAAAAAAAAAGAAAAGCAAAAGTGTAATAAGTTAGAACTTTAAAAAAAATCAAAGTCCCACTTTACAGACATGGAGAAACTTTCTTTTAAACATTTTATGAACATGAACTATCAGAGAATACCAGTAATTAGAATACCACGTAATGGACATCTTGATTTATAGTAAGAACAACAGTCAAAGGGTAAATATACTTCGATATACCAGATATACTTACAGCAATGAGTGAAGAGTATATTTATAACTTAAATGTGCAAGCAGGAGGCAAACAAACAAAAAAAAGCACCAAGAGGAAAAGGAAAAAAAAACTAGTAAAAGAAAAGAAATGAGTAACCTCAAAATTGAAAATGGAAAAGCTGTTTGTGTGTACAAAGAATATGTCTTCAGAATAAAGATGTAGATACTAACCAAGCAAGAGGTTGGGGGCAAAGCACACACACACACACACACACACACACACACACACACACACATACACACACACACACACACACACACACAAATGACCACAGTTGGAAATGAAGTTAAATTAATTACAGCAGGCTGATTTTTCTCCTCATGTAACTACATATGAAATCTTTTGAAATGTGTACTTATCAAGGTCAATAAAATCTATTATGACAAATATTAGAGAGAGGAGAAAAAATTAAAGCTAACTAACATAAGAGAACTTAAGTTAGGAGAGCACTAATTATCTAAAAATGATTATGTTGAGAAAGTTTCATGGAGAATAAATCTGATACATTTGCAATTATTCCAGAGCCCCGATGAACAAGTGGAAAGCATTTGTGGTAGTTTGAATAAGAATGGCTTCCATAGGCTCATGTGTTTGAATGCTTAGATACTAGGGAGTGGAACTCTCTGATAGTATTAGAAGGATTAGATGTGGATTTGTTGAAGTAGGTGTGTCACTGAGGGTGGGCTTTGAGGTTTCAAAAGCCCATGCCAGGCCCAGGCCCAGGCCCAGGCCCAGGCCCAGGCCCAGACCCAGGCCCAGTCCCAGGCTCAGGCCCAGTCCCAGGCCCAGTCCCAGGATCAGTCCCAGGCCCAGGCTCACTTTGCCTGTGGATCAGGATGTAGCTTTCAGCTACTTCTCCAGCACCATGCCTGCCATGCCTGCTACCATACTTCTTGCCTTGATGATAATGGATTAAGTCTCTGAAACCATAAACAAGGCCCCAATAAAATGTTTTATTTTATTAGAGTTGCTGAGGTGATGGTGTCTTTTCACAGCAATAGAACAGTGACTAAGACAGCATCTAAATCTATTCTATTCTATTCTTTGAATACACATAACATTGTTACCAAAGTCTAGCAAGTAACAAGAGGAAATATGTTATTGGTTTAAAAGTCACATATCATTAACAGCAATAATGTAATTATTAAAAGATATCATTTCAATAGTTTTTAAATGGTTCTGTACTATAAGGTAAATCATATGATTATCTTCAAGTATTTTGGAAAATCAATAGTAAATGAAATGTAAGCCTGTCACAAAAGATTACAAATTGTCTGACCATGTTTGAAAATATCCAGAATAGGAAAAGCTACAGAAATAGAAATAGGTTAGTGGTTGCCTAGTGCTAAGGATAGGGAAGATGATGTCAGGAGTCTGGGCAACTAACTGGTTGGAAAGACCCCTGAAATTAGACTGTGATGATGCTTGCACAACTGTAACTATACTAACAGGCAGTAAGTATATGCCATTAGCTGTTGAATTGGTATAGTATATAAACTCAGCTCTGACTATACTGACAGGCAGTAAAGTGTATGCCTTTAGCTGTTGAATTGCTGTTGTATAGACCACTTAGTGAAGCTGTAAATGGACACTGAACATTCGTGATTTAAATAGTCTTTGTAATAAAAGATTACTTCTTCCCAAATTACTCTTCTACTACACTCCCATCTCACCCAACTGAACTCTACTTGCCCTATTTCTTCCTGCCTCCTCCTTCATACAATTTGTGCACAAAAAATCAGGACAGACAAAACTCTAGTATGAAGTAGTAGCAAGGTGGTCATTCCTACCCCCAAGGAGCTCTTAAACACTTATGACTGGTGGAAGTAAGAGTCGTCTTCTTCAAAGATAAAGACCTGGGAGGATACCTATGCTCTAGTAGATGCATCTCCTGGCAACACTAAATGGACACCATGAGTTAAACCATACACATACACACACACACACACACACACACACACACACACACACACACGCGCGCGCGCGAAATAGATAAAGAATAATAGTACTGGGGATAAGAGAGGAATTGGGGAGGAGGGAAGAGGGTGGATTTGATCAAAGTACATGAAATACATGTATGAAATTATCAAACAAAAAATATTTCTGGTGAGACTGTGGAGGTAGTGTTACTAGCTGGAGGGGAATGAAATACAGAAAAGGGCAAAGTGGTGACCAGGTTAAAAGGGTATTGTTTATGCACCTATGGAAATGCCATAAAAGTCCTTATTTTGTATACATGAAGTATTTAAAAATGTATGTCTGGATAAACTCCAAATGAAAACCTTGATTGGAAGGATTCATGGCATTTCCTAAAAGTAACAGGGACAAAATAAATGTTCATACTACTTACTTGGCACTGTTCAGAGTCCAACCAATTAGGCAAAAGTCAGAAACCAGAAAATATGTGAAAGGATAATACAAATTATCATGACTTCTAACTTCTATTATTGTATTGTAGAAGAGGAAGAAGAAAAAAGATAAAAATATCAATTAAAACTAATAAGATGAGTGAATATGAAGTTAATGCACATTTACTAACAGTTCTCAGTTTTGTACATTTTAATCATGTGGTCTACTTAGCTGGGTAAGACCTAGCATAGCTCTTTGACCCAAGGTAAGTCCTTATATCTTCTTTATGTCTACTTTCTTCAGCACAAAAGTCATAAGAATTGCTACTGTACCTTTTATTCATACAAAATCACCAGAGAACATATAGTTAAAAGTCATATAGGATGAAAAATAACAATAATAAAGTAGGCAAAAAAAAAATCCCAGGATTAAACCGACTAGTCATTCAATAAATGACACAGCTTTGCACTCAGAATAGGATGTTTCTTTAAGCTCATTCACATGCAGGGTCAGAGAGATTTAAACAGCAGAATAATGCCCAGGTTGCCCATTTATCCTCTGTTGTTAAGAGCCAAATAATATCTCCCAAGATAGAGGGTGAATTTTGTATGTAATGGAACTTCCATCTACTAACAGTGGGAGATAGAACATCCCCAATTAAAAGCAGCCTGTGGAGTGGGTGAGCAAAATCATCTAAGAACATGGTGTCTTTCCTGAGAACCATAGAAGGGAGTGCATTCCTGTGCCAGACTGTACTAACACACCCATCTATGTTTCCACCCATCTTAGGTTTATTATTTGCAACAATTTCATAATTGCAGCGAAAATTTTATATTGGTATCAAAATTGCAATGCCATGGCAGAAATGCATATTTACCATATGTATGGCCTATGTGTAAAAGATATTTGGTTTTACTAAAGTGGCAGTGGCAGTTAACCTTTGTTATCCACAGAAGTAAATGTATAAAGGCAAAATGTACAATAATGCTGGTATGATAATCTCTCTCTCTCTCTCTCTCTCTCTCTCTCTCTCTCTCTCTCTCTCTCTCCAGTCATATTTGGTATTATGATTAAAAATATTAAACACCAAGGATGGAGAAATGGCTAAGCTGTTAAACATACTTGCTGCTCTTATAGGGGACTTGAGTTCAGCTTCCAGTACTCATGTGGTGGCCCACAACCATCTGTACCTCCAGTTTCAGTAGATATGTTGTTCTGTTCTGGCTTTTACCAGCACCAGGCATGCATGCACTGTACATGAAGAAAAATATTCATATACATAAAATAAAAATTAACAAATCTTTAAATATAATAGAAAACACACATGTCCCTTACTTTTACTAGGTATAATTCTGCATTCTGCAAATTGGAAAGCTAATCACCTATTCTACCTATGCTGTTTTGTTTGAGTCATTTTCTGAGCTCTTCTCTTGCAAATTCCCAATGTAGCCTGTCTTACTTTCCTTTGGATTTAGCAACAGCTAGGAGTATTCACAGAAAACTATTGAAGTAACAGTAGTGAAAATGTATATTAAAGTTGAATCACATTACTTGGCATCCAAACAAGAAGAAAATCTAATTATATTACTATTATTACTATTATATTACTATTATTATTATTTTTTGAGACATAACCTTATTATAGAGTTGGCCATGAATGCCCAAATTTCTTGCATCAGTGTCACAAGTGTCCAACAATAGGTGTGTGGCATTAAATCCAGAAGGAAAAATGTTAAGTTTGTCTGTGTAATACGATTAAGATTTTGGTATGTTGTTTGTTCATTTTCTCTGATTTCATTTCTTTACAAAAAGTAAGTCAATAAAAAAGAAAAATAAAGATAAGAAAAGAAAAGAGCTATAAAAGAAAGCTGAACTGCAAAGATAGCTTAGTTAGTAAAGTGTGAGTGCAAGCAGAAGAACCTGAGTTACATTGCTAGAGTACATGTAAAAGGCTGAGAATTGGATGTAGAAGCTTGAAATCCCATTGCTAAAGTAAGAGGATAGGAAAGTTCGCTGGTCAGCCCATCTAGTCAGGAAGATCCAGGCCAACAAGAAGAAACTGAGAACTGACACCTAAGGTTAATCTTTAGTCTCCACAATCATGTACATACATGTGCACATATGTATGGGCACACATATGTATGTAGGCCTGCACATACATGCAGAGAAAATGTCAAAGTGTTACAGGGAGTTTACCATTGCCAAAATATGTCAGACAAGTTACTATGGTTTCTTGAGTTTCTGCTAGCAGAATTAGTTCCAGACCAACAGCACGAGAGTCATTTTAGTTTCATGTAAATGAAGATTTCCAGTAACACTGAATGCATTGAGTGGCAATGGACTATAGCCTAACAAATATAAGTTTCAATTCTGGCATCCTTACTGGTTAACAGTCAAGGCAGTTTAGATAGTTTAGTGCTTTTGCTATTGTAAATCCTAATGTTGGGATAAGAGAAATACGATGCCATGTACCAAGTCCCAGTGCATGTTACACAAAAGTCACATGTCAATTTATGGCTTTAGATCAAATTTGAAATAATCTCGGTAACAATACAGAGTTAATTATAATTTCTAGCTCTTTAAAATTACCTAGGAATCACACAATTTCTCTACGAAGTAGTTCTTTGTGGGATAGAAAACTGGTTTCTGTATATTTTGTATAATATTAGCAATTTCCTTTTTGTAGAGCTTCTCTATACTTAACCTTAGAAAAGGATCTGTTTATGACCTTAGGCCAGTCAGCCTGAAAAGGGGAGAAATAGGATGGCAGCTTACTCAGGGAAGGACACCTTCATAGATGTCTGGGGCAGATGGCTCATGGCTCCAGTGTAAGCACTCTGAGTCTTATAATTAATGCTGTAACCTTTCGGGCTGTCCACAGGTTTTAACTGTGAGTTCTGCTGATTTAAACAGGACCAGCCATCAACAGAAGAGTTTTTAGAGTGGCTAAAGTTGGAAATACAATGATATAAATAGAAGTTTACTTGGCTCTTACAGAACTTTACTTTTGATTTAGATTTTGTTCTTTTCTAGATATGATACTGTAAACAAGAAGCAGATGGGGCTTTTCTTGAGGGATTCATTTTTATTATTTTTTATTTCATTCTTATTTTTATTTTATTTTTAAACAATAAAAAATTGTTAGCCTGATAGTTGAGAAGTATCACAGGCATTGACTATAAAGAAGATTCAGAAATTTATAATTTTTTGCAATGCTAGTGCTTTGTGTGTGCTAGATTACGTGCTTCTAATCATTGAGTGACATCTCTAGCTTGAAAATTTGCTTTTATGCTTAGAAATCTTAATATCCTTTAAAGTAATAGATATATTTTTATTTACAATAATTATTTGCTACTGAACTCATAGACGTACACATCTTGAGCTTTATGATGATACAATTCATACCAAATTATATATATTTATCACATATAATGATGCCCTAATGTTTATACATTGTGAAATAATGAAATTGAGCTAATTAACAGATCTGTCATATCACACTATTATTTTTTTCTATAAAAGCATTTATGAGCTATTAGCAAATTTCAGACATAGGACACATTGTGTTTAAGGGTAATTGTTATACTCCACAGAAGATTCTAGTTGTTTCAGTTAGAGTAGTTAAATATAAGGATACTATTTGCTTTGGAAGATCCTGGTATCTGCTGGTAAACTTACTGACAGATTCAAAAAGTCCAGTTGTCCACATAGAATAAATTTAGCCATAGTAGCTAAGCTAAGAGTTGACAGTTCTGCTGCGCCAAGGAATGAATTGCAGGCACAATTTTTGGATACAGATTTCCTGCTACGGTCAAAGCTATTTGACCTGAGTGATTGTCGACATTCTCAGCCCACAGGGACCAGGTTACATTCATTTAAGAAATAGAATGTATATTAAGATGGTCTATCCATGAAGTCATTCATCAACTGTTTCAATGAACAATGGTTCTGCTTGGAGGGTGGCACAAATGTTAGGTGAGTGTAAAATTCTGGTTCATTGGCTGTGATGATTTTGAAAAGCATTCATCTCAGAATAAGAATAACTTTGTAGTCTACTTCTTCAAAATTGATACACTAATTATAAATATCAAGCAAAGCCTTCAGTCTTACTTTTCGCTGTTCTCTTACAAGCCACCTCCCAAATTAATTGTCTACATTTCTTTTGCCTGTATAAATAATTTTGAAATATGTAAGCTGTTCTGAAAACCAGAGTATAGTATAAAAACATCAAATAAACAATCCTACTAATAGAGGTTGAGATAAGAGAAGCATGATTTCAAGACCATTATGTGGCATACAGCAAGACTCTGTCATGTACAAATAATCAGAAAGTGTATATGGATTGTACAATATTGGACCTGTTTCTCCCATTACCAATTTCTTGTTAATTTTCTTGTTAGAGGTGGAATTATGTTTGTGTGGGTTTGTTGAAAGATTACTTTCTTGCCTCTTCTAGGGTGTAGATTCACTCCTTCTGTTGGTGTTTTTCATCTATTATCCTTTGTAGGGCAAGTTTTGCAGAAAGATATTGTGTAAATTTGGTTTTCTCATGGAATATCTTGGTTTCTCCATCTATGGTAATTGAGAGTTTTTCTGGGTATAGCAGTCTGAGCAGGCATTTGTGTTCTCTTTGGGTCTGTATGACATCTGCCCAGGATCTTCTAGCTTTCATAGTCTCTGGTGAGAAATCTGGTGTAATTCTGATAGGTCTGCCTTTATATATTACTTGACCTTCTTCCCTTACTGCTTTTAAAATTCTTTGTTTAGTGCATTTGTTGTTTTAATTATTATGTGACAGGAAATATTTCTTTTCTGTTGAGTCTATTTGGAGTTCTGTAGGCTTCTTGTATGTTCACGGGCATCTCTTTCTTTAGATTAGCAAAGTTTTCTTCTATAATTTTGATGAAGATATTTACTAGCCCTTTAAGTTGGGAATCCTCATTCTCTTCTATATCTATTATCCTTAGGTTTCGTCTTCTCATGGTGTCCTGAATTTCCTGGATGTTTTGGGTTAGGAGGTTTTTGCTTTTTGTGTTTTCTTTGACTGTTCTGTCAAGGTTTTCTATGGTATCTTCTGCTCCTGAGATTCTCTCTTCTATCTCTTGTATTCTGTTGGTGATGCTTGCATCTATGACTTCTGATCTCTTTTCTAGGTTTTCTAACTCCAGGGTTGTCTCCCTTTATAATTTCTTGATTGTTTCTATTTCCATTTTTAGATCCTGGATGGTTTTGTTCCTTTCCTTTGTCTGTTTGACTGTGTTTTCCTGTAACTCTTTAAGGGATTTTTGTGTTTCATTTTTAAGGGCTTCTAGCTATTTATATTTCTTTAAGGGAGTTATGTATGTCCTTCTTAATGTCCTCTATCATCATCATGAGAAGTGACTTTTGATCTGAATCTTTCTTTTCCAGTGTGTTAGGGTATCCAGGACTTGCTATGGTGTATTGAGGGAGGGGTGGCGGGGGGGGTGTTCTGATGATGCCAAGTAACCTTGGTTTCTGTTGCTTCTGTTCTTAAGCTTGCTTCCTACCATCTGGTTTTCTCTAGTGCTACCTGCCCTGGCTATGTCTGACTGGAGCCTGTTATCCTAGTTGTGTCAGAACTCCTCCAAGTCAAGATGTCTCTGTGGTCCTTTGATTCTGGGATCCTACTATCCTGATATTCTGGGTATGTCCGAGATCCTGGGAGTCAAGCTACCTTTATGACCTTGAGATCCTGGTGTGACCAAGCTCCTGGGATCCTGTGATCCTCTGATCCTGGGCACTATGGAGAGCCTGGAAGTGGAGCTGTCTCTGGGTGTTGTGAAGTTTGTACCCAAGGTCTGTTCAGTGGGCTGGCCCAGACAGACCGGAAGGAACCTGTGCCACTGGTCTGGTGAAGTTCCTGTGTGGCCAAGTCCCACTGGTCCCCGTTTCTCCCAGTGTTGGTGTCCTCCTCACCTCCTCACCTCTGATCCTGGGTGCATTGCAGTGCCTGGGAGTGGAGCTGCCTGTGATTGTTGTGGGACTGGCTAGCACTCAACTTTATAAGTAAATACTACTCTACACATTACCCAGCAGGCACCAAACTCTAATACCTGTTGTTGTTGTTTGTTTGTTTTGTTTGTTTGTTTGTTTTCTGGTAGCCATTTTTAGACACGTCAATTTTAGCTATTAAACAAAGTATCCAAGTTGAGTATGTAACATTCCCCTCTGTTCTGGCTACTTAGTGTTGTGCTAACCTCACTTTAGTATTTTGCTATGATAAGGAAAACTGACTAATACAGAGATGAAACCTAAACATGTTACATTTTACTCACTCTCAGAAATAGGGCTCATTTATGTTTGCTATTTTCATTTCCAGATGTGCTCCATGTACAGTAATATACTGTTCTAATTAGATAGGGAAACATGGATACAGAATCATGGTGAAAAGCTGTTAGTTGGAAAGGCTATCTGACTCCATCTAGAGAGAATTGGTTTGACAAACCTCTAATGGGTTCATAGAGTTGATTAGGTAGTTCTAATATTGTCAAAGGTATTAGCATGGTTAAACATCTGCATTATAATGCAGAATCAACAAAGGGAGAAAAAAATACTAGTTAGTCCAGTTACCCTTGCTCAAGATACTTGGAGTAAATTATAAGTTACAAAGTAGGTAATGTGGAGTCTTTGAAACTGGTTATCGATAAACATGCCCAACTCAGAACTGTTGTTTATGTAGTGTTGTTTACTTATGAGAGATTTGGGGCTCTTTGAATCTAAAGATATCACCAGAGCTACTCTTTAATTAGTAAAATGCTGGAGTACTATAGTAAATTACTCCTGCTGTGAATTAAATGACCTCTCTGGGAAGGAAACACAATTTGTCTCCTCATGAATTTAATTTGTACATAATTTGTGATGAGTATTGATATAGCACATTCTTTCACTTAATGCTGAAATTGTAATTTGTTTTGCTTGGATGTTAACTAGACATTAACTAGATTTACAGTTACATAGTTCATTTCACTCTCGTCTGCTAGTATTAGTTGTTGCTATCACTACCAGCTCATAGTTCATTTGTGTGGTATTAAGTGCTATTAACTGGATACATCTTTCTGTGTCTATCTGTGTGTATGTGTATATTTGATGAATAATTGCCTACGCCAAATGCTTTGGCTTGTTCTCCAACTGGCTCATAACTTTATTATCCATTTATTCTGGTTTATTTCTTCCACACAGCTACTTACCTTTCCTTAGGTTAATGAAATTGTCTCCTCCAGAGATTGGGATGATCCTTCCTGTTTATTCTATTCTATAAGTGTTTTATGGCTAGTCACCTTATTCCCAGTTTATGCTTCCATACAGTTCACAAGAGATTTATGCAACTTTTCATTCAGCATTTTGGAAGAATTTCCTGTGCCTGACTTTTTCCCAAGATTCTTCTCTTCCACTGCCAGAACTCCAACCTCCAATTTCCTGACTGAATGGCATAGAACTCACTATGTAGATGATTCTGGTTTTGAACTCACACAAATCTGCCTGCTTATGCATCCAGTCCAATGCTGGGATTAAAGGCATAAGGCATCGCACCAGGTGAAAATTTTATCTTTCTATATGACTCTGAGGGAAGGGCTTTAGAATTAGTTTGTCTTGGACTTAAACCCTACCTCTGTCATTCACTAGGATTATTTTGTAGCAAAGAAAGGGAGAAATATTTTTTACTACAAGACATAATTTTGTTCTTTTGATACTAAAGTTAGGCTTCAAATATCTTTTTTTTTTATTGAATACATTATAAGAATATCTGTCCATGGAACTTTTACTAGAGGTGCATTTGATGTTCGGGCTTTATTAGTAAGGAGTTTGATTCTTCTAGTTCATCTGTACTGCTTAAGAGGGGAAAGAAGTTAATTGCACAGGTATTCATCATGACCACTAAATGGCAGTTAAAATGATCTTACCTGATAATTTATTACTACTTGCACATTTCAAGTATGTAAACTACCATCATAAAGACAATTAAAAATACTGAACAATAAATTGTGGAATCGTCATTTTCCTACTTCTTCAACAAAAGTTGTATTTAAAATTGAAGGGATTTCCATGGCCATCGAGCCATCTTTCCATAAAAATAAATGGAAATCTGAAATGGACAGGGGTGAGGAAGTGGGGAATATCACTGGGATGAGACAGAGACCTGGGTTTAAGGGAAATTCCCAAGAATCAATGGGGTGACCTTAGCTAGGACTCACTATACTGGGGATACGGAACCTCAGAGGCCACCTCCTGTAGCCAGGCAGGAACCCCAGTGGATCCATAGAGACACCAACCAACCCATAAGAATTTCAACTCCAAATTTGCCCTGTTTACAAGAAATGTAGAGACAGAGAATGGAGAAAAGACTGAGAGAATGGCCAAGCAATAACTAGTCCAAAGTGAGACCTGTCCTGTGGGCAAGCAACAACCCGAACACTATTAATGATACTCTGTTATGCTCCACCAAGCAGCTGACTCAGATACAAACACACACAACCAAATAGTGGATGGAGGTTGAGAACTCTTATGGAAGAGTAGGAGGAAGAATTGTGGGCCTCCAAGGGTATAGAGACTCCACAGGAAGAACAATAGAGTCAAATAACCTGGATCCTTGGGACTCTCAGAGTCTGAACCACCAATGAAACATACATGGGCTAGACCTATGGCCTAACCTCACATATGTGGCAGTTGTGCAGCTTGGGCTTCATGTTGGTTCTGAGCAATTGGAACAGAGCTATTCCAAAAGCAGTTGCCTATAGGTGAGATATGTTCTATTAGCTGGGCTACCTTGTCTGGCCTCAGTGGGAGAGAAAGCACCTAGCCTCTCAGAGAATTAATGTGTCAGGGTGAGGGGATATCCAGGGGGCTATCAACTGCTCAGAGGAGAGGGGATGGGTGGTGGGGGATGGGGGGAAGGATTGTTGGAGGGGGGGCCAGCATGGGGGCAGTGAGCAGGATGTAAAGTGAATAAGTAAAAAATAAATAAAATATAAAAAAAACCTTGAAGGGATAGAGTTGTTTTAATAAGATAAAATAAGTTGAGCTTTGAAAATATTATTATATTTTATTTTTTTGAGTATTTTGCTGGCATGTATATATGTTTTACCAAATGCATGCCTGGTGTCCTCAGAAGTCAGAGAATGTATTGGTTACCCTAGTAACAAAAAGTTGTAAGGTACCACATGGGTGTTGATAACTGAGCCTGGGTCTTCTGCAAGAACAACAAATACTCTAAGCTAACTCTTCCGCTCCAGAAGGTGATTCATTAGGAATTTATATGAGTTTATAACCCAAAGCTACAAGGTGAGCACTGACATTCTGTATTCCCACAGCATTTGAAGTTAACTGCTCATCTTTACAGCTCTCAGCAGTGAGGGATAATGTGAGGTCACAAGACTTTTAATTTGATATAATTTCACTTGTCAGTATTTGCTTTTGTTTCCTGTGCTTTTGGGTCCATATTCAGAAATCCCTTACCTATGCCAGTATCCTAGTGCTTTTCCTACATTTTGATGTATTGGTTCCCTAGCTTCAAGTCTTCCGTTTAGCACCTTGCCTTCATCTATGTTGAATGATTCAGGATAGGAAATAGGATTTAAGTTCCATCTTCGAATGAAACTTGTACAGTTGCAGATTTCCATGCATCCCCTTAGGTGGTCCTTAGCTTCTTGATACTGCTGTTTGGTGCTAAGAGTAGAGAAGGAAGGGTTTTCTCAGCATCCCTGATCCTGTGATTTCAGCTCCCATGTGCACAACTTTTGTTTCCCAATTCACTCTTCCGATCTTTCCCATTAAGATGTCAATTACTGAAAGTACAGTGATTACTTTCTGAGGCTTTTTTGTCTTAAGCAGTGGTTCTGACACTATCTAGCTGGTCATAGGGAGGAGGATACTTCTCAGCTGGGGCTAATTCCTTCTGAAGGAGTTTGTAACTTTCTCCTTATGTTCTGCAGTTTCTTTACTTTGCTACTGAGACCAGTGGTCTTTCCACCAGCATTAACAGCTTAGAATAGTCATCTATCCTTAGGATAACCACTGTCCATGCTTTGTCTCCTGATTCTAGCAGACCATACATGATACCACTTACCACCTGTGTTCTCACAGTTCCAGTCATCCTAAAAGTTCCATTATTGTCTTTCCCACGTCCCCTGTGCCACATTGATTTCTTCTCTGACAGTTTGCCTCTTCCAGAACATGATATACATACATTATGATGTGTATGTAGTTTTTGTATGTGGACATTTCCACTTGTGATGTTTTCGAGATTTCTCCATGGTGTCGTGTGTGTATTTTGTTTTGGTTCTGAATAGTTGTCCACTGTGTAGTTATATAACTTGCTTATTCCTTTGTTGACAGACATTTGGGTTGCATCTAGTTTTGACGATTATCAATAAATCAACAAATAGTTGCAAAATTTTTGCTATAGCCATATTTATGTTGATTGAGTAACTATCTGAGCAGGAGTGATGACTAATTTTATGTATCAACTTGGCTGGCTAACATACCCAGATATTCTAGGTGTCTGTGTGTGTGTGTGTGTGTGTGTGTGAGAGAGAGAGAGAGAGAGAGAGAGAGAATGAATGAGAGAATCAGTGGGTTGTGAGAGAGAGAGAGAGAGAGAGAAGGAGAGGGAGAGAGAGGTGGGGGAAGATTAAGATTCTTTGAATGAGATCAACATTCTGATCAGTAAATTGAATAAAGGAGATTGTTTAATACGAGGTTGTCTTGTCTAATCAGTTCAATGTTTGAGTAGCACAGAAGACCACTAGGAATGAGACTTCCATTGAGTGGCAGCCTTTGACCAGGGGCATTGCTTAGTTTCTTTTTTAGGATATGAATGATTCTGCCTAGGTGCCCAGCTTGGCAGTTTTTAGACAAATTATTCTATTGGCTTTTCTGACTCCCAGACCTTCAGATAAAGGCTAGAACTAAATCCTAGGCTTTCTCTAACCTTTAGCCAGCTGACTTTGGGTTTTCTGTAATCAAATGAACTAATCTTCCCTTTCCCATAAATATAAGTGAAACTTACACAAAATTCACAGCCCATTTTCGAATATAGTGCTACATAGCATTTCTCTACTTTGAGACTTGGCTTTGCCAAACTTTCCTTTAATAGAAAATGTAGCTATATTGTATATAGGCTTTAAATTGCATTTCTCTCCAACTAATGGAAGTGAATATTTTGTATTTACCTATTATTCATACATTAACATCTCTGATATCTTAATTACTCAAATCTTTTGCTCATTGTGCTGGGCTAATAATGATAATTTTTTATTATTACATTTTGAACATTTATTATATGATTCAAATTTCAATTTTTTCTGCACATGCAGTTTGCATGTATTTTTTCACAAAATTCTGCCTTGCATTTTAAATTACTTAAGACTGTATTTTGAAAGCCAGGCGTGGTGGCGTACGCCTTTAATCCCAGGACTTGGGAGGCAGAGGCAGACGGATATCTGAGTTTGAGGCCAGCCTGGTCTACAAAGTGAGTTCCAGGACAGCCAGGGCTACACGGAGAAACCCTGTCTCGAAAAACCCAAAAATAAATAAATAAATAAATAAATAAATAAATAAATAAATAAATAAAATAAAAAGAAGAATGTATTTTGAAGAGTGGAGTTTTGCTTGAAACTTTGAGTAAGTTTAAATATCAAATATTGCTTGGTGGCATACACGTAACATTTACTTGTCTAGGATATTGTTGTATTACTTCAAATTGCAGATTTTCCTCCAATATGTTTGTATGGGTTTGGCTTTTCATTGAATCTTTAATCCATTATGAGTGATTTATTAGCATGATACAAATGTATTAATATTCAAGTTTCAACTTTTATGTATAATATCTAATTGTTTCATAACATTTTGTTGAAAAGACCAGTTTTCTGTTGAATATAGTTCAGATACTATGTTTTAAAGATTCCATATGCTGACCTTTCTAGGAAGATAACTGTTGCTTACTTAGCCATTGACAAGATCAAGGGTCTACTTCTCTGATAGATGGTTTAAATTGGTTCTAATCTTCTGAGTTCAGTTTAGTCTAGTGAGTGTTAATAAGAAAATTTTATAGTCCCTCAATTTATTGATTAAAAAGCAAGATAGAATGCAAATATGCTAAGCATATTTTAGCATGTAATTTAAAAGTTTCTAATATTCATTCAATTTATATTACTTGTTTGGATTTTTGTTTCAGGAAATTGAATCCAGGGCATTGGGCATGTGAGGCAAGCACTTTACAACTGAGTCACATCCTCAAATCTTTAATTCTTTTTAGAAAACAAATTCACATATTTTTATGTAAAATGATGACACCCTGACTTGCCCCCCCCACACACACACACACATAGACTCTCCCTATCTTTCTCTCCTACTTCTGAGAGGATAGGACCACCTCTGGGATTCCCTCACGTTGGTGCATCAAATCTCTGCCAGGATAGAAGCATCTTCCCTCACTGAGGCCAGACAAGGCAGCCGGATACCAAAAACAGGCTACAGTTTTAGGGGAAGCCTCCACTATATTTGCGGGGGGGGGGGCGGTGCCACATGGAGACTGAGCTGGACATCTGCTACATATGTACCAGGGTCCCCTTGTTCAAGCCCATAAGTGTTCTTTCATGGGTGGCACAGTCTCTGAGAACTACCGGAGGTTCAGGTTAGTTGACTTGGTTGGTCTTCCTGTGGGGTTCCCATTCCATTCAGAGCCTTCAGTCCTTTTCTGAACTCTCCCAAAAGAGTCCCTGACCTCTGTCACATGTTTGGCTGTGGATATCTGCAACTATTTCAGTCAGCTGCTGGATGGACCCTCTTAAAGGCCAGTTATGCTAGGCTCCTGTCTGCAAGCATAACAGTTTTATTATTAATGTCAGGGACTGGTGTTTGCCCATGAGATGTGTATTAAGTTGTGCCAGTTATTGGTTGGCCACTCCTTCAGCCCCCTCTCCATCTTTGTCCCTATATTTCTTTTAGAAAGGACAAATTTTGGGTGAAAGTTTTGTGGGTGGGTTTATGTCCTTATCCCTCCACGGGTGTGTGTGTATGTGTGTGTGTGTGTGTGGGGGGGGGGGTTCTGCCTGGCTATAGGAAGTGGCCTCTTCAGTTTCCTTGTCCCTACTATTAGGGATCTTGACTAAGGTTACCAGCATTGACTCCTAAAATATTCAGCCATCTCAGGCTTCTGGGACTTTCTAAAGATTTCCCCTCTACCCCACTGGCAGCTGCAGATTTCTACTTTATTCTCCTAGTCCTCTGGGTCTTCCTCCTATTTCTCCACATACCTGATCCTGCCCCCTAGTCACACTCCCCTCTTCTTCCTCTCTCCTAATCAGTTCCTTCTCATCCTCTCCTATGATTATTTTGTTCCCCATTCTAAGTGTGATTCAAGCATCCTTTTGTCTAACTTCTTGTTTAACTTCTTTGAGTCTGTGGGGTGTATCATTGGTATTCTGTACTTTATGGCTAGTATCTACTTATCAATGAGTACACACTGTGCATGTCCTTTTGTGTCTGGATCACCTCACACAGAATGATATTTTCTAGTTTCATGTATTTGCCTGCAAAATTCATGATGTCCTTGTTTGTAATAGCTGAATAATATTTCATTGTGTAAATGAACCACATTTTCTGTAACCATTCTTTGGTTAAGGGATACTTGGGTTGTTTCCAGTTTCTGCTTATTGTGAATAAAACTGCTATGAACATACTGGAGTACATGTTTTTGTGGTTTGGTGGAACATCTTTTGGGTATATGCTCAGTAACACTATAGCAGGCTCTTCAGGTAGAACTACTTTTTTTTTTTTTTGAGAAACTGCCAAATTGATTTCCAAAGTACTTGTACAAATTTGCATGCCACCAGAAATGGAGAATTCCTCGTTCTCTGCATTCTCATCAGCACATTTAGCCCCTTGAGATTTTGATCTTAGTCATTCTGATTGGTGTAAGGTGGAATCTCTGGTTCATTTTGATCTGCATTCCCTTATGACTAAGGGTGTTGAACATTTCTTTAAGTGTAGACCATTAGAGATTCCTCTGTTGAAAATTCTCTGTTTAGCTCTGTAGTCCATTTTTAAATTGAGTTATTGGGCTTGTATATATATATATATATATATATACATGAATGATATTAGCCCTCTCTCAGATACAGGGTTAGTGAAGATCTTTTCCTAATTGATATGTTGTCATTTTGTCCTATTGACAGTGGTCTTTGTCTTATAGACGCTTTTTGCTTTTATAAGGTCTCATTTATCAATTGTCTGAGCCCTGAGTGTTCTGTTTAGGAAACTGTGTCTTGTACAGTGTGTTCATGGCTGTCTTCTATGCTCACAGATAGGTAGGATTAACATAATGAAAGTGGTCATTTTACCAAGAGCAATTTACAGTTTCTATGCAATCCCCATCAAAATTCTAACACATTTATTTACAGACCTTGAAAGAGCAATTCTCAATTTAATATGAAAAACAAAAAAAACAAAAAAACCAATCTTGAACAATAAAAGAACTTCTGGAGGAATCACTATGCCTGACCTCAAGGTGTACTGCTAGTAATAATAACTGCATGGTATTGGTACAGAAACAGACAGGTTGATCAATGGCTCAAATCAAAGACCCAGAACTAGACCTATAAACCCATGGACACAAAGAAGCCAAAACCATACAATAGGAAAAAGAAAGCATCTTCAACAAACAGTGCTGGTCTAATTGGATGTCTGCATGTAGAAGAAAGTAAATAGATCCAAATTTATCACCCTGCACAAAACTCAAGTCCAAGTGAATCAAAGACCTCAACATAAAACCAGATACTCTAAATAATGTCAAATTATATCTTCAAATTCAACTTTTCATTTACTTTGTTCAGTATTTATTCTATTTTATCAAGCATATCAATCACAACTATCCCCCCCCCCCGCCTCCAGTGATCAAACATAAAGTACGCAGAGGAACAGATTCTGTTATAAGAAAGCAAGATTTTTGGATAACAATAAAAACTACCCAGAATATAGACTATGTATTATATTATATATAAAAATTATTATTGTTTGTTATCAGATCTTTAGGTATATGAATACACTTGTTTAGAAGATGAATACTGATGTATGAATTCATGGTGTTTTTTAATTCACATTTAAATGGCTAATTAAAACAAAATGGCTTCTGAATAATAAGAGAAAAAGAGAGATGGAAATAAACAGGATGTCCGTTTTTAATTTTAGGGATCAAATACATAGATATTGTATTCTTTCAATACTTTTTTGTCTATCTGTCTTTATTTTTGGATTTTTGAGACAACAGCTCCCCGCCCCCCGCCCTCCTGCTGGCTGTCTTGCAGCTCACTCTGAAGACCAGGCACAAACTCAGAAATTTATCTATCTCTCTCTCCTGAGTAGTGAAATTAAAAGCATGTGTCACCATCATATGACTTAAGATTCTGCTATTTTATAAAAACTGCATCTTTATGGTAGGTGTCGAGGATAATAATTTACAAATAAGAGACAAAACTGTTGAGGAAAACTAATGAAAAGCAGAAATCAATGAAAGATAAAGGATGATTTAGAGAAAAACAGAACAAATAAATATATTTGATTAAATATAGAATAAAAATACCAGAAATTTAAAGAATAAGGGCAAACCAGTCCTGGGAAAAAATAAGATTTGGACAGAAATTGGAAATGTTGTCCTTATTTGCAGATCTTAGCTTATTTTTCAAAGATCAAAGCTGATGTATAGATTTTTATAATAAAAGTTTCAACAACATAGTAAGGTAATGTCTGAAAACTTGAGTAAAACATAAGATCAGTATATTTCTTTTCATGAATTCTAATTATGAAGTACCATTTTATTCATAGAACTTAGACATCAGAAGCAGAGCAAAAGAAACAATTTCAAAGACTTTAAGTTAAACTTTTCAAAATACAAAAACGTTTGTGATACGTTGATTTTTTTTTTTTTTTTTGTGGTACGTAACTTTTATTTTTATTAGATAGTTTCTTCATTTACATTTCAAATACTATCCTGAAAGTCCCCTATACCATCCGTCTGCCATGCTGCCCAACCCATCCACTCCTGCATTCTGGCCCAGGCATTCCCCTATACTGGGGCATATAATCTTCTCAAGACCAAGAGTCTCTCCTCCCATTGATGGCCTTCTAGGCCATCCTCTGCTACATATGCAACTAGAGACACAAGCTCTGGGGGAGGGGGGTACTAGTTAGTTCATATTGTTGTTCCTCTTACAGGGTTGTGGAGAAAGAGGAACACTCCTTCAATACTGGTGGGATTGCAAGCTGGTACAACCACTCTGGAAATCCGTCTGGTAGTTCCTCAGAAAATTGGACATAGTACTACTGGAAGATCCAGCAATACCTGTCCTGGACATATTCCCAGTAAATGTTCCAACTTGTAATAAGAACACATGCTCCACTATGTTCATAGCAGCCTTATTTATAATAGCCAGAAGCTGCAAAGAACCCAGATGTCCCTCAACACAGGAATGGATACTGAAAATGTGGTACATTTACATAATGGAGTACAACTCAGCTCTTAAAAACAATGAATTTATGAAATTCTTAGGAAAATGTTGATCTTAAAAATATATTTTATTCATTTTTTTGAGAATGAATAAATGTATTTTTTTCATAATATCCAATCATACCTTCTCACTCAGTTCTTTTCAGGCATTTTCCTCTGGCTACCTTTTCATTTCAACTACTATTTTGAAAATCCATTGAGTCTACTTAGTGCTGGCAGTATGTTCATTTGTAGGATCTGCTGAAACATGTGTAAGCTATCAAGAACTACATCCCCAAAGAAAACTAACACATTGATTTTTTTTTTTTTTAGTGTTTCAAGATGTACAAAATATGAAGATGTCATTTCCCCAACTGGTTGTGTATTTAATGACTTTCCAAGTAAATTCTCAGTAGTAGTTTGCAGGCTTTGTCCAAGTAATTCTAAAATTTACATAAAGGAAAAGCAGTTGAAAAACCACGAAAATTCATACTAAAATAATAACACAAGGCAATATGTAACTTTAAAATATTTGTTTCTGGTATAGATACAGAAACAGAAAAAACAGATGCATTAATTAGAAAAGTCATTAGCCTACATATTCACATGTGCATACATAAAATTTGCTAGGCCATGTATAAAGCTCAAAACTAAAGCTGTAAGAAAACTTAGAGAATGTCCATACATGTAAATGAGAAATTGTTTTGAAAGCCATAATACTGATTTTAAAAAATAGATAAATTGATGGTTACTTGCATTTATCTACAACACAAATAATTTAAGTTTAAAAATAAGACACCAACAGGGAAAAATCAGCATAAAAATTCAGCTAACTTTAAATTGATGTAAGAGTCACCAACAGGTGTTGGTAGATAGATGAAAATGAAGCATCCACACCAGAGGATGATGCTCAAGTGACCATTGACATATAAAGTCACTTGACCAACAAGATAACTTCAAATTACAAAGTAATGAGAAGCTTTTCTACATGAGCTGGGTCCCTGAGACTCAAAGATCTGTTCAGAATGAAAATATTCAGAGTCCTTGCTAAAGTAAAATCACTCTTATACTTTGGAAAGTGTGTGTTGATGTAAGGTATAAGGATATTGAACACAGAGTTGCATGTTAAGTGTAAAATACTGGAAGCTTATACAAATCTCTCTCAGGAAGGGGGCAGGTAAGTATGGCATCATCACATAATGGATCACTGTAGTTCAATAATGTATATTAATAAGATTTTACTACTACATGATTTAACTACATGTATATATGTATATGTAATATACAGATATGATTTGTAGTTGTATTGAATATTATTTTAAACATTTCTTTAAATTCTTTAAGGAATATTCTTTCAGTTTGGAGAGAATTGGAACTTTCAGAGTAGAAATGAGAAAATTGCAATAATTCTTGATTCAGAACTGGGAAAATGGCTCAATGTTAAAGGCCCTTGCTGCCAAACCTGGTGACCTGAATTTGATTCCTGGAGCCCACATTATGCAAAGAAAAACCCACTCTATCAAGTTGTCTTCTAACCTCCACATCTTCTGTAGCATGCATTCCTCAAATAAGTAGATATAATAATAAAATAATAATTTTTATTGTTTTTTATTTTTAAGGTGCCTTAATTTGTTAATGATCATTTGTATGGTAAATATAGTTGATTCTCAAGAAATGCAAGCATGCTGAAGGTAATTCAGAAAAGGCATTTGACCCTTGACCTAGAACAGGAGGTTTTGGGTTTGTTGGTGCTTTTAAAATTTTTTTTCCCTTTTTCTTTTCTTTCGTTTTTGTATTTTTTTTAAAGACAGATAAATAAGCTTTTATTTTGCTTTGAGACTATTACATGTATAATTTAGATAGCACCCAGCATTATTTCCTCTGAGAAGCTAAATGAAGTTATAGGAGGAAAGGGCCATCTGTTTAAAAGAGTATCATGATCAAGAGCACAGTTGTTTGAGTCTCTAATGTGTATGAGATTCCAGCAACAAAGGGCTAATCCTGGACTTCAGTGAGTCAGGTGAAGGCTGGTGGCTGCTGAGCCTAGAGATAGAAAGAAACTGGGGTTATTGTAGAAGTCTTTGCCATACATAAAGCCAAACCAGTCTTTACTAGCTCAGGAACATGTTGTGGAAGCTTTAAAGCACAGGAAGCTATACTTTATTATATGGGGATTTGTAAACATATGATTGGAACTGTGAAGTCATTATATCCCAAATTATTTCATCCGGAAAGAAATGATTGCATGTAGCATTCAGGGACACAGGGTGTCTAATGAAGGAGGGAATCTCATCTATAGTTGAGAGTAACTGCTTGGTTGAACCCAGGCTGTGTGTGAGAAGATGTCCACAATTTTGAATCTCTGATGTTTAATTTCCTATGTACTCTTCCATTTCCTTGTCCTCAGCATCTGTGACTAATTTTGGAGAAAGTTGATCAACATTTAGACTCAGTCTTACTGTTGAACAATCTTAGATTTACATGGCCAGACTCAGTTTTCATAACTCAGGAAATCTATAAAGACATTTTAAAGTACAGACCAACCTTATTTTAAATGACGAATAATAAAAAATTGAACAAATCTCCACTGAGTTCTTGGTAGGCTTCCAAATCATTTGGAATGTTGATATGAAGTAAGAAGACATGTTGAACCACATAACTTCATGTTATTTTTGGTAAAATTTTAAAATGCTCTAGCAGTTTACAGAAGAAGCATTCAAGATTATATTGTTGTTGTTGTTACTATTTATTGTGCAAGCATATGAGTGTGGGCCTGGGCGTACCATATTATACATGTGTAAGTCATAGGATAATTTTCAGGAGTTGGTTCTCTCCTTCTATTTTGTTGATGAATGGTTTGCTATATTTCTTCCATGTTTTATATTTTGTGTTCTCCAGTCCATGGCCTTTTGAATAATTCTTTTGTCTCTATCATCCATCTTGCTGTAGGAGTGCTGGAATTAGAGACAGGCACCAGGCACTAAAATATATTTGTGTGTTTGTGTGTGCTCACATGTGTGCACTTTCATGTGCATATGTCCCCATGAGCATCATGGTATGCAGGTGGACATCAGTAGGTAACTCATGGGAATCATTTTTTTTTTCTTTCCATCATGTGTGTTCTGGTTATTGAAATCCAGTCTTCAGGGTAGGCATTAAGCACATTAATGCCATATCCTAATGAAGCATGTTGCTGGTCCCATGTTTGACACTTTTTTGGTGTGGCTTCAAGAATGGCACTCAGGGTTGTCTAGCAAATACTTTTACTTGATGACCCATTTTTGCTCAAGATATTTTAATATGGTTAGTATACTAGTTTCCTGTTTATTGCTGTAATAATTTACCATAAACTTAGAGCTTTCAAAACCACCCTGCTTTATATTTCTGTTGGCCAGAAGTTTGAAGGCCTCACTGAACTAAAACCATTCTGTAAAGCTGTGTTTCTTGATGAGCTGGTGTGATGCTGAAGGGAATGGATGAGACCCATTTTCCTTTCTCTTCTGTTTTAGAAAGGTCTTATGACCTCTTCCTCCGACTCCAACAGTGTCAGGTGTGTTACTTTTCACATTCCTCTCTGGCCAATTATGATTCTATGTTTCCTTTTAAGAACACTTGTGGTTGCACTGAGGCCATATGGATGATCTCAGATAATCCTCCAATTCTGCAATCACTTTGTTAGATAACTCAATTTCTTCTTTACTGATCTACTTTTCCATGAAAGGTCGCATAGGTCTCATGATTAAGATGTTGGCATTTTTATTGGAAGGAGAGAAACTGTTTCATCTGCCACAGGTGAAAAAGCAATTGTTATTAAATCAATTGAAAGTGCTTTGGAGGGCTCTAGGTAAGTCTAAAAGCTGAAAAAGAAAATTGTGGCAATCTCTTGCAATAGAGCAAACACTCAGATTTTCAACTTTCTACATGGTTGCTTTTTTTTTTTTAGAATCTTGTTTAAAAGGAAAGTGGCCATCCATTTCTTAGGTACATAGGCTGTAGATTGCCATTTTGACTGAAACTTGGAGAGACATGAATAACATAAAAATTATAGTTTCATATTTTTTGCTGTAGGCTTGAAAATTAACCATTTTGTAATTAGAAGAAAAAAAGCTTTAATGCATAGGGTTCAATTTGGCCACATAACAACTAGAAAAAGTAATTAGGATAATATATTTTCATCCAGAGGAAGGATTAAGACTATTGTTTAAAAACATTTGATAAAAATATTAACTTTAATCTTTCAGTAGAGAGTCAAATAAACCTTGAGGAAGCCATCAACATTTGTGTAATTATTCTCCACAAGACTTCAAGGTTTTATACAGCTTGGGAGCCTTGTGTTCTACTGGGTTGCTTAGCTATGGCTCCTGTCTTTTTGGATAGTAGAGACTTCAATAATTAAAGAGATAATTGTTCTAATGTGGGTTTAATCTTTATGTTTACTTCTGGATTTCACTTAATTGCAATATAGTAGATATAGTAGTTAATTTGCTATTTTGTTTAGTAGATAATTGGGGAAACATTTTTGTCTTTTTTTTTTTTTTTTAGTAAAATATTCTAAAATAAATGTTTCTCTCGGAATTATCCTCTCTGTATAGGCTCCTCAGTGATGGGATAGACAAATCAATAAATTTACAGTTGTATTTCAGGTGCAATTCATAATCTTTTGTCTTGCTTCTGACTCTTTATTTTATATATTTTCTACTGTTATTATAATTTCTTTAAACAGCTGAAACAGATATCATTGAAGACTGGTAGAAGTCCTTGATCTTGTAATTTCTGAGTATTTAATTCTGTTCCAGGTAACAGAGAAATTGAAAACAAACAGGGACACCATGACATGGCCTCCTCTACTACCCCTCCAGATCTGAAAAGGCCCCTGCACATGCTGATAGCTTGCAAATGCAACTGTCTAGGTTACATACAAAATGAACATAATAAGTTTTTATTTCCCTTGGTGATACACCAATAGCTACATTCAACTTCTAATAGCCTGCAATTCAGTAATAATAGCTTAGTTCAGTTTAGTTTATTGAAGACATAAAATTACTTGGCAGCCAGAGGCTGAAATGCGTGGTTCAAGAGAACAAGATTCCAGTGGGGACCACAGGACCTGTATATGGAGCGTGGGTATTCTCAGTGCTTAGCAACTATGATTTATTCATTTAGTGGGAAGCAGTGGCCCATCAACATGATTTATGCAATTACTGAGTGGGGAATTATCCACATACAGAAGGAGGTTTTTCAAAATTTGGTGCACATATTTTACTGTTTTAATAACTTTCCTTTTGGCAGAAAAATATTTCAACTTCTTGCTTTTCTCGGGAGAGAACTCTTCATTTTTATCCTTTAGGATATACAAGTAAATAAAAGAAATAGAAAAAAATGCCAAGTTTCTCTCTTCACTAACTGGCTCAGTAGCTTAAGCATTATTGATTTCCGCTGTGAAAATGAAGGATTTCCTAAATTCAGCTCACACATCTTAAAACAAGCAGTTCTACAGGGAATAACTTTATATGAAATTTATTTTTCTAGAAGCAAAATTGAGAAATATTATGGTTGGTCATATTAGACATGAGGGTCTATCATTGGGTTTTAGAAAGTTTAGACAATATTGATAAGGAAATACAGCATATTATAATTTACCTTTTATATTAGTGTCCCATAGAAAATGGAACCAGGCTGTTATTAATGAACTGAAATCACTAAATGCAGCTACTGGTATATCACAGTCTACTCTCGAAATTTCTTGAGCCGTTATTATCATATGAGAAGTGGCTAGTGGCCACCAGTACAATTCTGAGAATCTTTTCTGTATGAATCAAGATGAAAATCTCCCTTCATTAACTATAAACTAAATAGAGACCATGTAGGCACTGATAGCATTATCTCCCAAATCAAAATTATCTCACATACTTTGAAGGTCTTCTGGATTCTCAGAGTTTTGTTTTCTTTTTCTTTTTACTATGTCATGGCATGTTGTAAGGATCAAACAAAATAAACTGCATGAAGAAGAGTAGATCTACTCAGGGGAACTTTGTAAGGCTTTATTATCTGGGAATTGTGCTAGTGGCCACCAAGAAAGCAATCCCAAAAGTACCCTATACCCTCTCCCCGCCCTATTCCCTTACCTACCCACTCCCACTTCTTGGCCCTGGGGGTCCCCTGTACTGGGGCATATAAAGTTTGCAAGACCAAGGGGCCTCTCTTCCCAATGATGGCCAACTAGGCCATCTTCTGCTACAAATGCATCTAGAGACACGAGCTCTGGGGGTACTGGTTAGTTCATATTGCTGTTCCACCTATAGGGTTGCAGACCCCTTTAGCTCCTTGGATACTTTCTCTAGCTCCTCCATTGGGGGCCCTGTGTTCCATCCTATAGATGACTGTGAGCATCCACTTCTGTATTTGCCAGGCACTGGCATAGCCTCTCTCAAAATAGCTATATCAGGCTCCTTTCAGCAAAATCTTGCTGGCATATGCAATAGTGTCTGGCCCATTGATACTATCACAGACTTGCTCTCACCCAGTACATTCAGAAACCTGGGACCAACTAAAATAATAATAATAACAACAATAATAACAACAATAATAACAACAGTAATAATAATAGTAATAAATATTTTTACTTATCAGTTCATCCTGTTTGAGCCTTATAACGTGGCTGTGATATAGTAATAAGGCAGAAGTTCACAAGCCCATAATTTTATATTTATTATTATTATTATTATTATTATTATTATTATTATTATTACTGTTGTTGTTGTAATTGTATTTGGACACTGTAACCTTACCACTGAAGAATGTAGCTGTGTAAAATATGGTTATTTCTTGACAAAAGATTGATTCTATTCTAGTGAAGGAAGTCTCTCTTGTTTAATTTTTGGGAGAAATATAATTGCAGTAAATATAACCTGTAATAACTTTTCAAATATTTATTTAGTCAGAATAATGGCTATTTCATATACTGACCCTTTCTTTTGAAATAGATGAGTCTGCATTATGAATATGGATTTTAGAGTTTGCAAACTGACAACTGATTCATTGCGATTAAGAAACTTCAAAGAAGACATTTCAACAACACAGGTGTTTCTTTAATGAATCCCACATATGAAAACCCATCTTTAAAAAAACAAATTAGTGACTTAGTTACTGTTCTAGTGTGAAGAGACACTATGACCAAGGCACCCCTTTTAAAAGAAAGCATTTATTTGAAGATTTCCTCATAGTTTAGAGGCTTAGTCCACTGTCATCATAGTGGGAAGAATGGAGGCATTCAGGCAGTAGTTGAGAACTATATATTTTGATCTATAGGCAGCAAGAAAGACTAGCTTGGTATGGGATTTTGAAAGTCCAAAGCCCATTCCTACTGATACACTTCCTTCAACAAGGCCTACTTCCTAATCCTTACAATTCTTTCAAATAGTTCCACAGCATGACAACTAAACATTCAAACACAGGAGCCTATGGGGGCCATTGTTATTCCAACTACCACCATTGGGAATAGTGAGTGGTAAAATAAATGGCTTTACCTAATTAATTCATTGCCTCTTCCAGGCTTTAAGGAATTATTAAATTTAGCTGGATTTTTTGAGGAAATAGGAAATAAAAATATTGATATAGTATATACAATTAAGATAAAATGTTGTAAGAAAAACAGGAAAAATAATAGTTTTTCCTTATTTTAGTGGGATTAAAAGGTTTTACTTGGTCCAAACTTAAACATGGAAATGTTGAAAGTGAAATGACTTCCATTACCCCCTGTATTTATTATTGTGTATGTACATCATGTTTAGTTTGTCACTGTACTATCTTTAAGTGTTCAGCTCAGAGGAATTTATTACATCTACATTATTCTGTAACTTCCATCCTTCCCAGACTCTAGCACACTTTCATCATTACAAATGGCAACTCTGCTGCTATCAGCATTACAATTTAAATAATAGTTGTTAGCATTTTGTCTAAGCTCTGCCCCACAGTTACCCACAACAGCCAGTTTGCCTGACCCACTATAAAAGGGGCTGCTTGCACCCTCCTCCCTCTCTTGCTCTCTTGCCTCTTTCTTTTGCCTCTTCCTTTTGCCCTCCCCCCCCCCATTTCCTTTTCCCCCTCTCCATGGTTATGACCTGCCTCAACTTCTCTACTCTCTGCCTCTCTATGCCTCTACTATCCTCTTAACTCACCTCCCCATGCCCTGAATAAATTCTGTTCTATACTATAGCATCTTGTGGCTGGTCCCTCAGGGGGAAGGGATGCCTCAGCATAGGCCTGACAAGGCACCCCTTCCCCCAAACCTCACTACACATCCACAAATCATATTTCCTCTTTTCTTTCTTTTTTTTTTTTTTATAAACACATCAATAGTCAAGTTTTTCTACACCCTTGGTCTTCATATACATTGGTGATTTTAAATACTACCACATTATGCTTTCAGTATTATTTTGAACAAGGCATTATTCCAAATAATGTAATTATAATGCTAGGTTATATGAACAATGTACTTGAATAAATTAGAAATAATTTTTAGCTTTCTATCACTATGATAAAATGTCAGAGATAATTGACATAAACTGAGGACAGATTTAGTTTGGTCTGTGATGTGTTTATAAAAAAGATAATGAGGTATAAAGGACATATTCTATGGGGGTGTGATGAGGTATGGGGTAAAGGAGTGTCTCAGGGGGCCCATGCAGAGACATCCTTTCCCCCTGGGGTACCAGTCACAAGATGGTATAGTATAAAATAGATTTTATTCAGGGCATGGGGAGGGTTGTTAAGCGGGTAGTAGAGGCAGAGAGAGGCAGAGGGTAGAGAGGTAGAGGCCATCACCACGTGGAGGCAGGGAAAGGGAATGGGGAGATAGGGGGAGCAAGAGGAAGAGGCAAGAGAGAGAGGCAAGAGAGCAAGAGAGGGACAAGGGGGCAAGCAACACCTTTTATAGTGGGCCAGGCTGTTGCCAGGTGGAGTTTAGACAGAATGCTACCAGTCTTTAGCTTGAGGTTTCAGGCTGTGATCTCTTTTAAAAGTCTATCCTCCAGAATATGTTAATTCCTTTGAAGTTAGCCATTGAAGTCCCAGAGGCTTGTTGAGCTTGTGGCAGCACAGAGCATCATGGCTGAAATTTATTGTGGCTGGGAAGCAAAGACAAAGGAAGGCATAGGGGCCTCAATACCTTTCCAAGGGCATTCCCCAAAGACCAACTTCCTGATCTTAAAGACTTCACATCTTTACAGCAATGCTAAAAGGTGAAGACCATATTCTACACATGGGGCTTATGGGGACATTTCAAATTCCACTATGATAGGCTTACTATGGTTTGATTTTGATGAATTATTTGATGCTAGAAACCTGACTCAGCAATGATTTTTGTTTCTGCTTTGAGAAACTCCCTGAAGAAAACTCTCTACCACCTTACCACAGAAGTTACTCATTGACTTTGTTCATGGTATAATGACTAAAAGGGGAAGAATACCATGATTGTGCATTATGTTATCATCTTTAGATGTACTTTGCATTTTTATAAGTACATCTAATAAATGAAGGTGATAGAATATTTGAAAAACAACATCCTTTATTATATTGATATTTGTTCCCTCTTTCCATTTATAAATAGGTATAGTTTATAAATAATTGAAAATTAATTAATAAAGTATCAAATGTTAACACATTGGGGACACAAAATCACGTATGTTGCAATGCCAAAATTTTGGACAGTTCTGAATGAAGATTTGGGTAGTTTGGTAAACAACAGAAATCGTTTTAAAATTTCAAACTTCTATAATATTCATTAATGTTCATTAAAAAGCAACAAGAAACTATTTTTTTTAATAGTAGAAATGCCTGGCAGACACCACCAGAAACAGGTGATCAATATTACATCATCAACTATGGGACAAAACAAAATCAAGTGTTAGCAGATAGGTTGACATGAGTAAAATGTGCTATTCCTGCCAGAAATGTATTATCAGTGATGAGCCACAAGGACATGGGCAAATCTAAGTTGACTGACAGTCAGTAAAACTGTGGCTGAGACCACAGATGGCTGAATCAGAATTGACTGGGCTCTGACCTTCTATAGAGGGAGACATATGGGGTAAGAAGGGGAATGTGAGTGGTTTCTGAGGTTGTCAGTGTTAACATTTGGAATGTTGGAGAGAAGAAGGTATCTCTCATTTGTCAGAAAGACAAACTGTTTGGGATGGATTTGAGATCATGTTAGTGAATTATTCTCAATAAGCTATAAAAAGCACATCATTTGTATCTTATGCAACAACTTGTGTATATTTGATACTGCTTCACAGATGAAGGAAAAGCTCCATTATTACTTTTCCTTTTATCACAGTGAGATATTTTGGAACAGTGATTTAAAGTGTCTGTGGTTATTTTTTTGGATCATTTGTTCTCACAGAAAATTAAAAACTTGTACCACTTTTATCAGTCTGCATATATGGTTTGGTACCAGTAAATACCACTCATAACAGTGTTAGTTAATACTAATTAGAAAATAAGAACTAGGTATTAAAAGAGACAATATATCAAGATTTGTCTGTGGAAATAGAACATATGAAGCCACTGAATTCCAGGGAATGTTTATGCATCTCTATGTACCTCTAGAAAAACAAACAGGGACAAGAAAACTACAGATAATTCTTCGCTTGTGACTCTGTACAATGTAAGAAAAGAAAGAAGCTGAAAATTGACAATAGAGCAGAGAATTCAGCTGGCAATACACTGCAGAGACTTGATTTCTGGTTGTCCTGGAAACAGAAGCACCTCCTCATAATAAGGACTTTTGGACAAGAGAAACTTACACAATTGAAGTATCAGAACTTAAGGTAGAGTAATACATCCTCTAAATGGGGGTTGGCAAATGACTGACAGTGGCTTCTTTTGTATGGCCCTCAAATTAGGAATAATTTTATGTCTTTGATTATATAAACAAAATGAAAAACAGGAGAAAGAGGGTGAGGAATGCAGGTACTCTATTAGTACATACCTTTTTTCCCCCCCATTTTTCAAGACAGGGTTTCTCTGTGTAGCCCTGACTGTCCTGGAACTCACTCTGCAGACCAGGCTTGCTTCAAACTCAGAAATCCACCTACCTCTGCCTCCCAAGTGCTGGGATTAAAGGTGTGTGCCACCACTGTCCAGCCTAGTACACACCTTTAATCCCCTGGCTGGAATCCTGTACTACACAGCTTTAATGCCAAATAATGACATTTAGCTGACAGATGGAAAAAAAAAAAACATTTAAGAGCAGCACAGGCAGTTGAGTTCAGTTGGAAGCCAGCACAGTGCTCAAGAGTGCAACATAGTGAAGTTGAGTTTGTTCTTGAGTCATCCAGTCATCTTAAAGAGGAGTTTCAGCCAGCATAGCTGAGTTGAACCAGCCAGCCAGAGTTTAGAAAGAACTAGAAAGAGTGAGTATATTCAGCAGCAAGCCTTCAAGATAAGAATTTCATGTGAGGAAATAAAAGCTACATTTATAGGGAGGGCAATAAAGCTAGGAAACAGAGAGAATGTGTATGTTAGCTGGCTTACTCCTTCCCCCTGAGTCAACTAAGGGCCCCAACTTATGGAATAGTGTTCTCCAAGTTGAGGGCAAGTCTTCCTGTTTTGTTGCTTCCTCTTAGGTACTAAGAGATGTGCCTACTACTCTTCTTGATACCTCTCATTCCAATCAAGTTGACAACATTAACTACACAGCTCTTTTTGGGTTCCTATATTAAAATTGGATCAATAAATTTTACAAAGAATATAAGTTATTTAACTCTTAATTCCATGCAATATGAAGTCCAACAGCATGGTGACAACACCATGTGAGGACCTTCTAGCTGCAACGTATGACAGGAGGCTTCACACAGCAAGACAAAGCAATCATGCTACCTCAGACCTCTCATTATAATTATAAAGCCATAGATATATGTCACATAGATGTTAGGACCATTAAGTTGAGAAGTTTAAATGACCACAAGAAAAGCACTGTTGAGAGTGGTCAACATGCACATTGCCACAAATCTCAAATAAAAGTTTAAACAGCAAAAACACTTTAGAAAACATAGATTTGGCATAAGGGAAAATCATCTGCACTGAAGATTATTGTATAGTAATGAAGGAGTCAGTTATCCAAAGAGACATACAAATCTTTAGAGAGTTTATGTCTAGCAACAAAACTCTAATCTCATGAGACAAAATGAATAGAACCCTAAGAAGGAATACAGGAATTCATTAGTTTAGTTAGAGACTTCAAAATTCTCTGTAGTGAATAGAATTAGCAAGAAGAAAATCAGGTAAAACATAAATCAAAGAGCACCAATTATTTTGTGTCTAACTACCATAAATGGCATGTTTCATAAAGAAAACTAGAATGTATTTTTCCCAAGCATATTATAAACATTCAACAAGTTAAATCATAACATATAAATCAAATTACAAGAATAATAAATAGAACAGTACCAAATAAACTATATTTTTCTGACCAGGGAATTAAATTCATAAGAATTTAATTTAAAATAACTAGAAATCTCAAAATATATAAACATTACTTAAAATGTTTCTAGACGAAACAGGAATCAAATCTCTTTTTTTTTTTTTTAGAATTAAAAAAAAAATTCTCAGAAGAAATTTGAAGTGAATGAAAATGAAAGTGTTCAAATCATGAACACTTGGTTTTAGGGTACAGCCAAAGCAGTATTTGGAGAGAAATTTGTAGTATTAAGTGCACTTAGAAAGAAAACTCTAAAATCAATAATCCAAGATTTTTCCTTAAGGAACTAAAAAAGGGAAAGAAGAAAATATGAACCTGAAGAAATTTAAAGAAAATTAATTCTTAATTCTATATCATTAAAACAGAAAAACAATAATAGAGAAAAATCAATAAATATAAAATCAGGTTCTCTAAATATAGCAACAACATTTAAAATATTTAGTTATTCTAACCTAGAAATATTAGAGAAGACACAAATTACCAATGTCAGTTAGAAAAGAGGGAATATCATTATTAACTCAATGATTATTAAAAGGATAATTGTATAGGAATTTTAATTCAGCAACATGGCTGCTCTAGCTGGGCATGCTCTTAATACACCTTTAATGCCAAATAATGTAGATAATGTTAGTTTATGAAAGGAAGCAGTTATATTTGAAAGTGATGTCTAGTTGAGGGGCAGACAAAGTAATGAATCAGAGAAAGATTTGACAAAATGAGTCAGAGATGGGATATGCCCAACTCTCAAAAGAACAAACATGAAAGACAAGCTATTTAAGAAAGCAGAGCAGAGTAACTGGGGGATCGAAGGTCAGTCAATTGAATTCAGTGAAGTGGGACCAACCTGTCAGTTAGGAGTTCAGTCAGGTGGGAGTCAGTATTGTGAGTGCAGAGCAGTGTAATTGTGTTCAATCCTGAGTTCATGTAGTTTAGTGCAGGTTAACAGAGACAGTTGAAGCCGAAGAATAAGAAGGAGCCAGAAGATTAAAATAAATTGCCAGAGTTAATTTGAAGCCAAGCAGAGCAATTCAGTGAGAAGATAGAGAGCATCTCACATGACTTGAACTATACAAAACTATGAAAAGTCAAAAGTGTGACACAGTTATAATACCATAATTAGAGAAACCAGGGTAAGAATAGGATGAAGAGGTACTGACAAGAGTTAAGGGACAGTGTGAAATGTGATTGATAGCATAATTATGATTGCATGATATTACATTTTTGTCAGTATCCACCTTAGTACCAAGAACCAGCCTTGACTTGGAGAGTGGGTCAACAACTACAAGTGAAATTATTATTAAAAAATTGACTTAAGTAAAGGAATCTTAAAGACTATGTTATTAGTCAGAAAAGACAGTCTTGAAAAGCTCACATCTCACATGACTTTACTTTCTGAGGAAGGAGTGTTTGAGAGTGGTGAAACAAATGACTCAAAGTCAAATAGTGGGTTATATGGCCTGTGTTCTGATGGCCAATGTTCTGCTTGAGACAGCTTTCCAGATTGCTCTCTCTGTGCTCTGCCCTAAGACAGCTTTCTCTTGCTGTTTTAAAATCTCTTAGACAGCTTATCTCTTGCTGATCAAAAGCCCAATCTTTTATTTACACATCAATTCGATCATCCACCCCAGGTTCCCTTTTGAATAGCCCATGAATCAGCATTCCCTAGCTCCTTGATTCTTAGACAGCAAACACATTGTTTTGTTAACATTGTAAAAGAATTCTGAAGCACCTTTGCTAAGCACAGACAATGACCTAGCAGGGTGAGACCCTACCCTGAAATTATTACTCCTACCATGCTTGGGCCTGGACCTAAACTTGCTCTGTCTCAAGTTGACCTTGAACTCGGGAATCTGCCTGCTTTTGTAAGCACAAACAAAAATCTTATCTGGGTGGGATCTTGCCCTTCAATCACCACTCCTTAAATCTATTTATCTTCTTCCTTAGTATCTTTCTGTCAAGCTGGCTCACAGTGTATCTGCTTCTGTTCTTTTAGATCTGTAAAGCTCCTTATACAATTCATATTGCATTCTTATATTTTGCATAGTTGAGAAATTATTTTTGAAGTCATATTTCCAGAGTTACTTTCCACAGCCTTAAAGGCTGTCCTGAAAGTCTCAGCTTTTATAATTTTGTGGAGACATAGACACATCCTTGACACCTAGAGTCATGCTGCTTCTAATTATCATGGAGTCATTAACCTTGGCAGGGAGAATAATACCTGAATGAGAAATAGGTAAAAAAAAATTTTTTTTTTCATACAAACAAGTCTTATGCTAACCATTGACACTTGTGGAGGCCCATTCTCCACTGGCTCTGTTCAGATACTTCATAAATGGAAATCATTAATAATAATGAAACTACCAGCAAGGAAATTCTTACAATTTTCACACTGTTCTGGAGACCTAAGACTTTTAAAGTTTCCTTTATTCATTTTTTAATTATACTCTAAAGTAAACTCTGTTTAAAAACAATAGTAACTATTACATATAAATTAAAATTTTCATATAGGAAATCTTTGATATCCACTTGACTCTATCTATTTATTATCTATATCTATCTATCTACCTATCTATCATCTATCTATAAAGCAAATATAATTGTTAACTAGCCCAAGGAACCAATAATATATTGTTTTACAATCTTTGATGCTTGGACTATTAAATATTATTAAAGATAATCATAGTTGTTAAATACTTCTCTATGAGTAGAAGTGACTAGGTTTTTTTGTTTGTTTTGTTTTACAAAGCTTAAAAATCATATATTATTTTCTAAGTCTTTGATCAAATATTCTGGTCTACTTCTTTCACTGAAATTGTAGACTGTAATTCTGATGGTAGCAAAAATTAAGAAATACCGTTAAGATTTTGATATTTGATATCTGGTTACCTTAAATATTCAGTACTACAAAGAGTCACAGGTTGAACAATGGAAGTTAAATCAAAAGTAGATGTATCTATCATAAACTTGAAAACATTATTAATCTTCCTGAAAATTTACAAACTAAAGTTCACAATGTTGTAACAAATTATTTGGATGGTGGTTTATTCCTTCTGTTAAAATATTACAACCCATGTGAAACAATAGGTCATACTAATATGTTACTTAGCAAAAAAATGTTATTAATACAGCTAAGATATGAATTAGGCATTAAGGTGTTAGTGAAGACAGACAGAATGTAAATTCCTGAAAGTCATAAGGAATCAATAGAGCCCATTAAACCCCCATTTTTAAAAAAAATATTGCAGACTTGCATGTTTAAATTGACATCTTGAAGTTTTTAAAAGATCAATCCAAAGTATCAGTATGATGAACAATCTTTAATGAGAATACAAGACCAGAAGCAGCTTGCAATATGTCATCTGATATAGTTGTCTGATAAATAATTTTCTTTTCCTAGCTTGATCACAGAAGCAAAGATCTTTGCTCTTAGGAAATCAGCAAATTCAGTTCTTGTATCAGATTTGCAAAACTACAGTCACTAAAGGGCTTCTCAAACATGCCTCGGGCTATGATATAGCCACTTCCAGGAGGAACCCTTGTCTTACTACCAAACACTACAAGATATTTCTAATGGTGCTGGGTAGCACACATTCTTAGCATCTATGTTAAGATTGGAATAATTTTTCCTCTTAAAAATAACACACTAAATCAATTAGCTTTCCAAAATTGAATTAACCTAATAGCATTCAAAAAAATGACAAACATAATCTGTTTGCTTTAAGACAGAAGTGGATAAGTCAACAGAATCATACCTCTAGTCAGTTCCAAATCAAGTTAGAAAGTCTGACTAAATAGCAGGTGCTGGAATAAGTCATGTGATCAGTATGCACAGTCACACTGATCTCAATTGTAAGCAACACTGCCTTTCCAGCAGGGAGATGTAAAAGTTTAGTGCTGAAGAATTTTTTCCATTATGTGGTGGAGGACTAGTTTTCCTTTGATATAAACGGTTCCCTCAAGCCTCAACCTGTTTTGTTACATTTCTTGTAGTCATAGGAAATAGCTTTTTTCATTTTTATGTGCATTTTGTGCATGTTGCTCTTAATGCTTTTTGCCTTTCTGTTGCTTGTTAGAAATCTGTACCAAAGTTAAAGAGACAAAACTCTTTGTGTTTTTAACTGGAGATTTAAAAATATTTTTTTGTTATTTTTTCACAGAAACACTTTTTAGTGATGGATAATGACAGAAAGATATAAAAATGAATACATTTTATTCATTTGTCCCATTAATAAACAAGTAGAGGTAAAATACATGTTTACTTGTTAATGTGAATTATCATTGTGTAGTATGATCTATTTATAACCTCTGCTGAGCCTTTGGGTATGAGGTACTTAGATAAGAATTAAATTGAGGTCTCACTGTTGTTAAATAAATACTGGTTGTTAGACCAGCAGTCTTCATTAAATAGGCACATAGAAAAGCAGGCTTCTCAGTAGTTTACATACTTGGACAGTTAGTAAATTTTTGTATTGAATCAGAGATGGCCTTGAAACTTGCTTTCAATGCTGCATGAGCTATCAAACAAGGTCATAAATGACTTGTAGTTTTTGCTCATGTTTCTTGTCACAAATAATTTGAGAAGAGCTAGCTGTCACCAATATATGAGTGGATATTCAAGCAAGCAAAACAGTAAGGTCATGTGGGAATAACAGAGACACATAAGCAAACTGTTGTTTATGTGCCTCAACCCAGTGTGTGTAAGTTGAGAAGCAAAGATATGGGCTGGAGAGATGTCTCAATGTTTAAGAACACTGACTGTTCTTCCAAAGATCCTGAGTTCAAATCCTAGCAACCACATGGTGGCTCACATCCATCCATAATGAGATCCAATGACCTCTTCTGGTGCATCTGAAGATAGCTACAGTGTACTTAGAAATTATAATAAATAAATCTTTAAGAGAGAGAGAGATAAAGATTGTCAACCATTAGGGCAATTAAATCTTCAAGAGTACCGTGAGAAAAACTTAAGTGAAAATTACCCTGTACTTCCCACATAAATGTTAAGCCACTGAGTATGAGTTTTTATGTTTAATAACAATATCTAGCCAAAGCACAGATATAGGAAAACAAATATCTTGTGTGTATGTGTGTGTAAATATGAAAGTACTTGCACATGTACATGCATGTGGAGGCCAAGTTTGTTTTATTTATTAATTTATTTATTTATCTCTTTATTTATTTGAGACAGGACTCTTAGAGTCATGAAACACACCAATTATGCTAGATTGGCTAACCAGAAAGGCCCCAATGATCAGGCTCACCAGTGATGGTAAAACAAGTACATGCCATTATACCTGGTTTTTGTTTGTTTGTTTTTTGTTTGTTTTTATGTTTGTTTTTTCTTTCTTATAATACTGGTTCTGGAGATTTAACTTGGGTCTTAACTAATGATTTATCCTCCTAGAGTATAGTTCTCAGACTTCCAAATATATTTTACACTCAAAATTTGCTGAATTTTCTTGCTATATTTGTTTTATATACATCAATTCTCATAAAGTCCAAATGAAGAAGGATATGTATATAATTCAGTTATAAAGTTGTTTTTAAATAATGAGAGATAACAATGGTTCTCAACATTTTAAGCAAATATTTTGATTTTTAATAGCTGCCATAAAGGCCACAATATAATTATAAGACTTGTGTATGCTGAACCTCCAAGGTAATAAAGTCAGGTTTTCAGAGTGAAAAAGAAAAGTTAAGAGACTCATTAAGGAAATGGTTTAACAAGGACAAGATTGGGGCATGGTGTTGCTTCAGACTTAATATGGATTCTGGCAAGTGAGGACTAATGCAATCTTTTACATTGATTTCATGGCTGTTAATTCAGTTTATGGAGAGAATGAGAGATTCTTGTGTGATAATGAGCCTCACAGATGTTTGGCATGATTGGGTAAGGAGGGTTTTTTCTCTGAAGTTCACAGAACTAAAGAATCTACAAATTTGGTATTAACTTCATAAACACTTCATCAGGGCTTCCATCTTAGGATTTCTTTTGTTGTGATGAAACATCATGACCAAAACAACTTGGGAAAGAAAGAATTTATTTAGCTTACATATCCCAAATCATAGTCCATTAAGCAAAGCCAAGGCAAAAACTGAAAATTAGGGCAGGAACCTGAAGTCAGAAGCTGATGCAAACGCCATGGAGAGGTTGGTTACTGGTTTGTTCCTCATGGTGTGCTCAACCTGCTTTCTTAAAGAACCCTGGGCCACCAGTCTGGGATGGCTCCACCCACAATGGGCTGGGCCCTGCCATATCAATCACTGATTTAAAAAATGCCTTACAGGCATGCATGCAACCTGATCTTATGAAGGCTTTGTTCAAAATTGAAGTTTCCTTCTTCTAAATGACTCTCACCCTAATGAAGTTTACATAATACTAGCCAGCACAGCTTGTGGGGTAACTAGTAGAATATACTAACTTGGAGGTCTAGGTCTAGTCTCCCAATATCATACAAGTATACTTGTGTCAGATGTTAGTTATCTGGTTTAATTTAGTAAACCTAAGGAATTTTATTTGATAATTACTCAGTATCAGTGAATATATAATTAATAGTGAATGTTTCTTTATTGTTCAGGAGAGTAAAGGAAAACCTAATGATAAACTGTCAGTTTTCTTACTTCTGTGTATTCCTTTGAAGGATTTTCCAATAGTAATATTATACACAGCATGTGTGAGGTAAATAGCAAGGTGGTATTGGAAAGTAAACATTAAGGTTCATTCCTTAAGGAGAGACAAAGAATGTTGAAGGAGAGAGTAAATGAGGTAGAGGCAGGGAGAGCATCAGGAGCAGTCACTGAGCAAAGGACCTGGATGTCCTTCCTGTGCACTGCTGTTCATTGGATCTGACTGTCCAATGAGTATATAACCTATGATTATATAAAATTTTAGTCATTGTTTTCTTCCTTTACAGGATTGTCAATTTGGAGGGTAGAAATAATGTCTAACTTATGATTGGGCCATTATACCTATTATAGTCTTAGACATACAACAGGCAGTTAATTATACTTAGTGTCTTTATTCTACTGTAAAGTTTATGTTGGCCATATATAAATGTATTGGAGTTATAGATAAGGTTGTAAGATGCTTTAAGAAAAAGATACTATCTTATTTTTCCTTAAACTTGACACATTGGGTTAGACTCTTATAAATGGTCAGTGAATGAATGGGAAGTGAACCATAAGTCTTTACTGTTTTAATAATGATGGCTACATTTAAACCTGTAAGCTCTATAAAGTACTGACATTGTTGCAACACACGATCCAGAAGACAACAGGATCCCGCATTACAAATATTGTTGTCATATCTGTTTCTGGTTTCCTCGAGACAAAAATGATGAAGTTACATACAGCTTTTCAGGCTTATGCTTACTTCATACCTTCATTTTTTCTCCCATTGCTACAAAAGGAACTTAAGCACAGTATTTTCCTCACTCAAGTTTGTATCCCCTTTGCTTAAAACTCAGTCCATTCCACTTGACTCTGATTTAGTGTTCTGCCTCACAGATGGACAAATGTACTATGAGTTCCTTGTATAGTTTTTGCATCCTAAAATTTGGATAATTCTATTTTTGGATTGTATTTTGGATTTTATCCCATTCTTGTTATTTCTAGACTCATGCTCACAGTTGTGTGTCATTCTCTCTTTCTCAGGATGAGATTTATGCATCATTCTGATCCTGTGTGGATTTCTAGATCCGTCTTGCTGCTTAAGTCTTGAGACTTCCACTCATCTTTTCCTATGCATTAAATTACTATTTGAATCTCATGGCTTTCCATTTCTCCCCTTTAAAAAATATTCCTTCAAATAACTCCCTAGGAACATGACAGTTGGAGGTAAGTTTTCTATATCTGTGCTTATTGAAAATTGATTTATCAGGTCGGGTGTGGTGGCGCACCCCTTTAATCCCAGCACTTGGGAGGCAGAGGCAGGTGGATTTCTGAGTTCGAGGCCAGCCTGGTCTACAAAGTGAGTTCCAGGACAGCCAGGGCTACACAGAGAAACCCTGTCTCGAAAAAAGGAAAAAAAAAAAAGAAAAAAAAAAGAAAATTGATTTATCTAGATATTCATGCATACACATAATCTAGATTGAAAATAATTTTCCTTTTAATGGTATTGTGTTTACACATTACATATTGCTGAGATTTCTCTGTTGAAATCTTGATATTCAATGTGAGAAAAATTTATGACATCACACCTAAGTCAATGACATGACACACTAGTCAATTACTCTTACTAGTAACTTTCCAGCTTATATATTAGAAGATACACTGCTGCATTTGACTCTGAAATGTGCTTGCTTGTTTGTTTGTTTGTTGTAGGCTGGCTGTCCTGGAACTCGTTCTGTTGACCAGGCTGGCCTCAAACTCACCAGCTTCTCCTTTCAGAGTGCTGGGGTTAAAGGCTATGTGCCTTGACTTTTCCTTTTTTTTTTTTTTTTTTTTAACCTTTCCCTGATGTTTCATGGCTCAGTTCATTGCTACTATGTCATGAAGACTATCTGAAAAGATCATACTTGACAGTGTAGAAAAATAAGCAGAGTTGACTCTACTTACTGGGCATGGCAGCAATATTCATATTAACTTGTTTCTGTGCTGTCCATTGGCAAAACATTTCTTTCTAATGTCATCTGCCTCTAAAAAGACCCAACAGGAGAAAATGAAATCTTTTATTTTCCTTAATGAAACCATGTGACTGTACTTTGGAAAATAGCCAAAGAGTGAACTGCTGTATCCTTTAAGTTATCTGCTATCTTTTTTTTTATGATATTGTTTGTACTGTTTTCTTTACATTTTATGCCCATACTTTTTAAATGTATTTATGCTTCCAGTTTTCCATTGTCTGTAAGTGGCCACCAGATTATTTCTCTAATGAAAGGATAATAGGTACATTAACAAACTCTTTTCAGTTTCCATTCATGTTACATTACATTGAATGGATCCCTGCCAATCACACTGTCACTATTTTATAGACCATGGACATACCCCAGGATGAGAAGTGACTTACTCTAAAACACACAGCTAGTGAATGGGAGACCCATTTAAAAAGTCTACATGTGCCAGACTTTGTAGACTTTCATCTATAAACCACTGTTAAAACTATTTGTGATCAGAGGCAGGCAGATTTCTGAGTTCGAGGCCAGCCTGGTCTACAAAGTGAGTTCCAGGACAGCCAGGGCTATACAGAGAAACCCTGTCTCAAAAAAAACCCAAACAAACAAACAAACAACAAAAACAAAAAACAAACAACAAAAACAAAAACAAAAAACCCTATTTGTGATCTAAAAATCTGTAGCTTTGAATCTTGCACAGAAAATTTCTTGTCTGTGAGTTCATTGGAATAATGTGACTCTAAACACAGCTCACAGCCATAAAATTTCAAACATGAAATAGGAAAAAAGCTCAAGAGAATCTGTGATCTATATGCAGGAAGCTTCAGCAACCCCTCCCATGAGTTAGTAATTGGCAATGTGCCTGTGTTGGGAAAGAGTCCCTGCTTTCCTCTCTTTGATACAAGCATCTCTTCTGTCATGAGGACTCCAGTGCTTTGGCCAAGTAAGAATGTGGAATTTTAAAAGTGTATCTAAAAATGTGTTCCTCCTGCTGTAGGAAGTAAATTTTAGAAATTTGACAGTTGGGCATCCAAATTTGAAGAAGAAGAAGAAGAAAAATTAATAGGAATGCCAGAATTTCTCTTGGAAATATAAAACACCCCCCCAAAATAGGAAAAGGTGACAATCAATTTGGAGAATCATTTATGAGCTGGTATATAATAACATGCTTTGAATTCCATTTTGAATATGCAACATTTCACAGAGTTCTAAGTAAGGATCTGAAACAAAAACAATGGTCCAAATAGTCTCTACCCTGAATGCCAATTTTCCCCCTAAAGTTTCACAAATTCTGCACATATTTCTGAAGGAAATGTGTTGGTAATTTGAAATGACACAACTACCAGAATTGATGATGCACCTTATTTTCAAAAACGAAGGGAAGATGGGCTGGAGAGATGGATCAGCGGTTAAGAGCATTGAGTGCTCTTACAGAGGTCCTGAGTTCAATTCTCAGCAACCGCATTGTGGCTCACAACCACCTGTAATGGGGTCTGATGCCCTCTTCTGGTGTGTCTGAAGACAGCTCCAGTGTACTCATGTAAATAAAATAAATAAATCTTTAAAAATAAGAGAATAGAGCCTGTGTATATCTTAATCAATGTTTGACACTCTATCTTGTTTTAGATCTTTACTCAAATGATTCATAAAAAAATCTATACATGAATTAGCAGGGTACTATGAAATGTTGACATCAAGTTAAGAATATTTAAATCCTAAAAAATGTATCATTTCTTTATGGTAAAAAGGTTTAAAATAGTTTCTACTTTTAAAAAGTGTATACCATATTATTGTTATTTACAACTATTTTTCTGAGGAAGCATATACCAGAACATTTCTATTTCCAACTATCTGTAACTTATTTGTATCTCTTTGTAGCTGTACCGTTGATCATCTTTTCTCCATTCTCCTGAGCCACTAGGAGATTCTATGTGACTGAGATCTTGTGGTCTTCAGCTTTCTCTTTTCTGATAATAGCCCGACCTATTACAATGAGATGATATCTAAATGTGTTTTTAGTTTCATTTCCCTGATGATTAGTGATGGTGAACATTTTCCATGTACTTACTTACGCAATTTGTTTGGCTTCTTGTGCTGTGGGATTGAATTTGTTACCTTATAGTATTTTACCACATGTGATTTTTTTAAAGACTATTGACTGGTAGATTTATATTTGTTATTTATTTTTTATTTGTTTGTTTGTTTGTTTGTTATTTGTTAAATCACAGCAGTACTGGCATCCTTAACTGTGGAAGAATTCATTCTGTTACTGTTATTTTGTTAACTTAAGGAGGATGTGTACTATTTCTTTGAATGTTTAGCAGAATTTAGCAGTGATCTTAGTGTTTTGTCTTTTATGGAAAAAATCATTACACACTCAGACTTGTGCCTTGAAGCTGTTCTGTTTGAGTTTTTCATTTCTCCATGATACAGTCTTTTTTAAAAAAAAAATTCGATATTTTCTTTATTTACATTTCAAATGCTATGCTGAAAGTTACCCTATACCCTCCCCCTGCCCTGCTCCCCTAACCACCAACTCCCACTTTTTGGCCCTGGCATTCCCCTGTACTGGGGCATATAAAGTTTGCAAGACCAAGGGGCCTCTCTTTCCAATGATGGCCAACTAGGCCATCTTCTGCTACATATGCAGCTAGAGACACGAGCCCTGGGGGTACTGATTAGTTTATATTGTTGTTCCACCAATAGAGTTGCAGACCCCTTCAGCTCCTTGGGTACTTTCTCTGGCTCCTCCATTGGGGGCCCTGTGTTCCATCCTATAGATGACTGTGAGCATCCACTTCTGTAGCTTCAAACTTTGTCTCTGTAACTCCTTCCTTACATGTTTTGTTCCCTAATCTAAGGAGGAATGAAATATCCACACTTTGGTCTTCATTCTTCTTGATTTTCTTGTGTTTTGCAAATTGTATCTTGGGTATTCTAAGTTTCTGCGCTAATATCCACTTATCAGTGAGTGCATATCAAGTGACTTCTTTTGTGATTGGGTTATTTCACTAAGGATGATATCCTCCAGATACATTCATTGCCCAAGAATTTCATAAATTCATTGTTTTTAATAGCTGAGTAGTACTTTTTCTAGGTTTTCAAGTTGGTTGGCGTAAACTTGAATTCTTTTATTTTTGCTCCTTTTTATGGAAATTCTATTTTGCCTGACACAAGTCCAGCTATTTCTACTTTCTTTGGGGTTTCATTTGAATGGAAAAAAATCTTATTTTATTCCTTTATTTTCAGTCTCTGTGTGTGTCTTTACAGGAGAAATGAGTTTTCTATAACCAACCTATACTTGAATCTTAAAAGTCATTTATTTCAATCATGGAAAATTTAATACATTCATACAGGTCCTGCTCCAGCGACTATATAACCTATCATCTAGCTTTGCTGTCTACACTTTGCCGATCTCTTTAATTTTAGTCTTTCACTAACTGCTATATCCTTTTCATTTATGATTATCATGAAATTATCCAAACATTTTTTGTTCTTACTAGCAATTTGGATATAATAGCACTTATATTAATCTTCAGAGTTATGACTAATGTTTTCTCATTTTTAATAAAAGAACTATAATTTGTATGTCATCCTCCCTAAATTCAAACTATTGTTGCATTTTATAACTTATTATATCACCAGTATTTAATACATTAATTTTAATAAATTAATACATTAATTTTTCACACATCTATTTGATCCATTCTGGTTACGTTTTATCCTTATTCTCTTTTATCCTCCTTCTTAATCCCACCACATCCTCATTACACTCCCATTTTTTTGGGCTTTGTGATATACTGTATTTAAACTATATTTAACAAGGACCACCCAGGTGAGCATAAAGTAGAAAGCTGGCTACTGGATCCTGTAATTGGTGGCTACATTAGTGAGTACAATGACTTTCTCTAGTTCAACAGACCCTAAGAGGAACTGGGTTCCACAAATCTGCTCCTTGTCCCAAACTGAATGTTTTGGTCTCAGTCTTGTCAAGACCCTATGAAAGTAAGCTGTGCTGTGAGTTCATGAGTACCACAACTTTGTCATGCTCATAAGAGCATTCCATAGCCTTTTTTTCTTTGCTCAGCTCTTATGTCTTTGTGATTCCTCTCTGATTCCTTTTCTGTAATGTTCCCTGAACCTTGAAGGGAGTCGGTCATGGGCTGTCTCGGCTAAGGTGGAACACTCAACAGTCACTTGTCTTTAGCACCTTGACTCTCTATGAGTACCTGTGTTGATCACTCTTTGCTTAAAAGTAATCTTTCAGAAAAAAAAAGCCTTTCTTAATGAAGGCTGAGGACAGCACTATGAGTATGAACATAAACATAAGTATTTAGTTGGCAGTTGGACACTATCTTCATTAAGAAAACAAAAGTAGTAAGATCACCCCTGATGTCTTATGGCATCCATAGCCATGAACCTATTTCCAAGACCCCAGAAATCAATGAGTTACTTCTATAACATCTATGCCTCTACTGTACCAATACAAAAATCTTTTCTGGCAGTTGCTATTATAGCAAGCAAGGTCCAAATCTAAGAAGAAAGAAAGAAAGAAAGAAAGAAAGAAAGAAAGAAAGAAAGAAAGAAAGAAAGAAAGAAAGAAAGAGAGAGGGGGGGAGGGAGGGAGGGAGGGAGGGAGGGAGGGAGGGAGGGAAAGGAAAGACTTATTTCTGTCTTTTTTTTTCCCTGTCTGTATTGCAACTTCTATCTTTGTGAAGGGATAGCTAGCAAGATTATGTTTCAGGATCATTCTAACATAAATTTTCTGTATTCTGCAGCTAACATGTGTGGTACCTCAGCAATAGGACTTTACTATCCAGTTCTCCTTGGCAAGCAATAGCTATTGCATATACAGGTTTATTGAGGGGTGGGGTGGGGCATAAGAGTGGCTATTGAGCTTTCTGAAACAATTTCCATGGAGTTATCACACATTAGACACATGCATTTTATTTAATAACCATGGATTCTGGGATTGGCATCATCTATCTCTACATGGGATCTTTGTCTTTTAAATTTAAGTTTTATAATTAGTTTATGATATGATAGATTTTGCTGTGGTTCTTCATACATAATTAGTTTTGGTAAGTCCCATGCTGAGTTAGTTTCTTTCTTTCTTTGTTTCTTCCTTTTTTCTTTCTTTCTTTCTTTCTTTCTTTCTTTCTTTCTTTCTTTCTTTCTTTTTTTGCTGTTGTATCTATGTGAATTTGGAATTGGTTTATAAGCTGAAATTTTCTTATAAGCTGAATTTTTCTTATCTTTGTTTTGAATGATGTCACATTATTTTTCTCCTTCAATAGAGATTTTTATAATGCTTAAAAAAGAATAAACTGTAGTAAGGTTGAGGTGCCTTTCTCCCCCATGGAACTGAAGTTTAGGTTTCAAGTTCTATCTGTACTTCTTTTCTTAGTGTCAGCTACTGTCATCAATAAGAGTCAGTATCCAGGGTTCAGCATGCAGAGTTAGAAGACAGTGGTCCAAAGTTTTCAGTGGGCAAAGAACATTCATCTACATACTAAAGGCTACATAAAAAAATATAGTCAACACTGGATAATATAGGGAAAACTGAACTATCCCATTTAAAACCTGGGACAAGTTAAGATACCACTTTCTTCACTTTTACTCAACATAGCACTTGAAAGAGGAAGAAGCCAAAATATCCCTACTTACAGATAACATGATCTGATGGAGTCATTATGGACTACTACGTATGATAAATACTCTCAGAAATGTAAGAGGATATAGAAACCAACAAGCATCTATATGTAAACAACATATTTTCTCAAAAAGAAATGAAAAAAATAATACTCATTTTAAAAAGCTTCAAATGGAAGAGCTAGGGGGAGGACTGAAAGAACTGAAGGTGATTGAAACCCCATAGGGAGAACAAGATCAACTAACTGGACAGCCCAGTGCTCCCAGGGACTAAACCACCAACCAAAGAGTATACATGGAGTTATCCATTGCTTCAGCTACATTTGAAGCAGAGTACAGCCTCATCTGGCATCAATGGAAGGGCATGTCCTTTGTCCGGTGGAGGCTTAATGCCCCAATGTAGGGGGATGCTAAAGAGGTGAGGTGGGAGTGGATGAGTGTGGGTGGAGGAGCACCCTCATAAAGGGAAAGGGGATAGGGAGATGGGGGATGGGGCGAGGAATGTGTGGAGGGGAAATCAAAAAGGGGAATATCATCTGAAATGTAAACGAAGTTCTCTTTCTTTGTTGGGCCTCTGTGTAGTTTGGGTATCAGAGTAGTTGTGGCATCATGGAATGAATTAGGTAGTGCCTCTTCTGTTTCTATTTCATCGTCTGGTAGAATTCTGGAAAATAGCCATCTGGCCCTGACCTTTTATTTATTTACTTTTTTACTACAATCCAGACATTATCTCCATCCAGGTCCACCCTCCAACTGTTCCACATCCCACAGTCACCCCACCCCTGTCTCCAAGAGCATGTACCTATCCTCACACAACACCCTCACTCCACCAGACTTCTCCACTCCCTGGGGCCCCAAGTCTCTTGAGGTTTATGTGCATCTTCTCAGTCTCACCTGGTAGTCTTCTGCTGTATATGGTTTGGGGGCCTCAAATCAGCTGGTGTATGCTGCTGGTTAGTGGATCAGTGTCTGAGAGATCCCGGGAGAGGGGGTCTAGGTCAGTTAAGACTGGTGGTAACACTCCTCAGTTTCTTCCAGCTTTTCTCAAATTCAACCACAGGGGTCATCAGCTTCTGTCCCAGTGAGGATGCCTCAATCTCACTAGGGAGAGAAAAGAAATCAATCACAGAAGGGGGGAGGGAGGGCCCAGGGTGATAAAGGGAACAGGGAGGGGAAGAGGAGAACATAATCAGGTATTGGGGGACAGGGGACAGGTCTGAAGCCCTGAGGGCCAGCAGAAAGAATGGAAACAGGTAACCTCGGGAAGTAGGAGGTTGGGGGACCCTCTAGAATGTACCAGAGACCTGGTAGGTGAGAGACTCTCAGAACTCAAAGGGAGAGACCTTAGATGAAATGCCCTACAGTGGGGAGAGGGAACTTGGCAGAGTGAACCTCCAGGAGAATGACAGGGTATCAAGTGTAGGGATGGTGTTGCCATCTTAGTCAAAAACTCTGACCCAGAATTGTTCATGTCTGAAAGAACTTCAGGAACAAAAGTGGAGAATAGGCTGAGGAAAAGGAGGTCCAGTGATAGTCCAAATTGGGATCTTGCTCAGGGGGAGGTCCCAAGGCCTGATACTAATACTGATGCTATGGTGTGATTCAAAGAGGACCATGATGATTGCCCTCCGAAAGGCCCAACAGGCAGCTGAAAGAGTCAAATGCTTATATTTACACCCAATCAATGGACAGAAGGCTGGGAGGGTTTTGATGACTTCTATTTCCTTAGGGGATATGAGCTTGTTCAGATAGTTTACCTGCTCTTTATTTAATTTTGGTACATGGTATCTGTCTAGAAAATCATCCATTTCATGAAGATTTTCCACTTTTGTTGAGTATATAGGCTTTTGTAGTAGGATCTGATGTTGTTTTAGATTTCTTTAGTTTCTGTTGTTATGTATACTTTTTCATTTCTAATTTTGATAATTTGGATAATGTCTCTGGACCCTTTAGTTAGTTTGGCTAGGGGTTTATCTCTCTTGTTGAGTTTCTCAAAGAACTAGCTTTTGGTTTTGTTGACTTTTTTTTTTTTTTTTTTTTTTTTTTTTTTTTTTTTTTTTTTTTTTTTTTTTTTTTTTTTTTTTTTTTTTTTTTTTTTTTTTTTTTTTTTTTTTTTTTTTTTTTTTTTTTTTTTTTTTTTTTTTTTTTTTTTTTTTTTTTTTTTTTTTTTTTTTTTTTTTTTTTGTATCATTCTCTTTGTTTCTATTTGGTTGATTTCTGTCCTGAGTTTGACTATTTCCTGCCTTCTACTCCTCTTAGGTGTTCAAGTGTGCTTTTAAATTGCTAGTGTAAGATCTCTCCAATTTCTTTAGGAGAGCACTTAGTGCTATGAATTTTCCTCTTAGCACTGCTTTCATTGTGTCCCATAAGTAACAAATGTGTAATGTGTATGGTAAACAAATAAAATTATTAATAAAAAAGCTTTAAAACAAAAATAAAACTCAAGAATAAAACTAAACAAAGAGGTGAAAACGTAAAGATCTCAAGAAAGAAACTGAAGAAGACACTTGAAAAGCAAAATATTCTATCTTCCTGGATTGTTAGAATGGATGATATGTAAGTAGTCACATTATTAAAAGCAATCTACAGATTCAATATAATATCAATCAAAATAAAAATTACAATTTTGACAGGAATATAAAAAATCCTAAAATTAATAAAGAAGCATAAAAGACCCCCATATAGTTGAAGCAATCTTGCACAGTATAAACAATGCAAGAGGCATCAAAGCACCTGATTTTACTTTACAACAGGGGTATTTGTAACAAAAGCAACTTATACTGACACAAAAACAGAAATGCAGACCAATAAGATTAAATCAAAGATGTGAAAACACACACACACACACACACACACACACACACACCTTACAAAATGTTATAAGTTGTAACACATTAGAAAAGGCCCTTTAACAAATAGTACTTGAAAATTTGAATGTCCATCTCTGGAAGAATAAAACTAGATCTCTATTTCTCTAAATCATCAAGAGCCAAAACATTGAAATTGCTACAGGAAAACACAGGTAAAGGCAAAAAGAATTTCTGAAAAGAATTCCAAAGGCATCAAAATAATCCTCAAATTTTACCAAAAGGATCAGACAAAATCAAAGCTTTTGCACAGGAAAGGAAACCATCAGCCAAGTGAAGAGACAGGCTACAGAACTGGAAAACATTGCCAATAATTAGGGGATTAATACTCCTGGCATTAGAATAATTCCAGAGCCCTTTCTGTAGATAGACTTGGAGATCTGGAATATTAGGATCTTACCAATGTTAGTGCTCACCAATTCAGTACTTGACTCTAGAACAAAGTCTTGTATTGACCAGTGACTATCATCAGAAACTACATTGTGTTACCTGAGGCCAGTGGAAAGTTGGTGAAGGTCAGCAGTGCTCATAAATTGTATCAGCTGTGAATATCTTTAGGCAATTGTTTGAAAGGCAAGTTATGTCTACAAGGAAAGTTAGACTTGAAAAAACAAATTTTTATTTAGCATTAGGAAATATTAATCTATTAAAAGTCAATCAGAGATACTTCAACCAAAAGTAATAAAGACAGCATGCTGTTCATAATGAGAAATAGGATTACAAACAAAACATTATTGAGCCCTATTTATATGAATGATTAACCAGGAAGATAAATCATCAGCAACAGTATAACTGAGCAACTGTCAGAGGAAACTATTCTGTGAAGTCCTCCATGCTAGCATGTAGCTTAGTTTGAAGATGAATAATGTTAAATGCAAGGTAGAACCCAGAGTTTACTGCATTTTGTTATTTCTTACTGCCCCATACCACTGTCTGGTCAAATTATTGATGTTCATTATTCAGCACAGTTGAAGCTCAGGAATAATAGGCTAATTTATAATAAGTTAGATGAACCTGGATATATCCAAATACAATCAGTCCTAGATTAGATATCATTACAGAATAAACTTCAGATCTCCCATTTATCCTCTAGTAAGCTAGCAAATCCCATTAGTTGGAATTTTCAAGAAATTCTATTTAGTAATAAAATTGCTGTAAGTCTCCACCTGAGGTGAATGGTCTTGGAGTTCCTTTTCTCTACTCTATGACATATGTACTAGGAAGCCTACCATTTTCTTTTTGGTTAATAGGTTTGAGTACTTCAGATATTTATTAATCATGAGGAAATGACTACACATTTGGATCTATGAATCTTGAAAATCTTTATAAGTAAACAGTCCTTATGGGAGAAAAGAGTCAAATCATGACTTGAGACAAGTCAGGGAAAACTGAATGTTGAAGAGAAAATGATTTATAAAAGAAGGGGGTCCAGTTCTCATAATGAACAAAGGAAATAATGATGAGAATCAATTGTATATTCTAGCCATCAAAAGATTGAAGACTGTCATTAGACATGAGAAGTTTCCCCTTTGTGGGGGGGGGAATAAAGCATGAAGTAAACCATCTCTTGACAAGAATATTGTCAGACTTCAGCTCTGGGAATGTGGTAAAATGACTACATGGTTGTGGGGCACCACAACAGGATCTGTTTTTTCTTTAATCCATACAGAACTATTTATAGAACTCATTAGATTTTAAAATGTCCTCATACATAATATAGCCAGTAACTTAGAACAGTGATTTCTCACCTCTGGTTAAATATTACAGTGACTCAGAGAGCTTTTAAAATGTACTTATGCCTAGACATTTCCACCTTCTAAAACCAGAACCTTGGTGATTAGATGAAGGTATCCATAATTTTAAATGCTTTCCAAGTGACTCACGTAGTCAACAGAGATTGAGAGACCCTTACCTGAGGAATCCTTCCTTTCCTGAACTTAGCTGAATCTTCTATTGTTACATACACAAGAGTATAACACATTCAGAAACAAACTGTCATATTTTTAAAAACTTATCTATGTGCATTTATCTAACAATAGTTTCTTCTTATTTCCCCAATATGATAGTATTTTAAAGTTTCTGTGTTCTGATATTAGTGAATATAAAGTTTTATTTAATATAAACCTTAGGCCAGGTGGTGGTGGCAAACGCCTTTAATCCCAGCACTTGGGAGGCAGAGGCAGGTGGATTTCTGAGTTCAAGGTCAGCCTGGTCTACAAAGTGAGTTCCAGGACAGCCAGGGCTATACAGAGAAACCTTGTCTCAAAAAACCAAAAAAAAAAAAAAAAAAAAAAAAAACAAAAAAAAAAAAAAACACAAAACCTTGTGTTTTCCTTGGGCAAACCTGAGTCCATGAAGACTCCTTAGCTACACTTACATGTTCTTTAATGAGGCAATTATTTTGCCAAGTGTCGAGCTAAGAGCTTTACTATGTGTGCAACAGTGAATTAAATTGGTGCGCCGTAGATGCAGTAATCATTAAGCCCTCTTGTTTATTAGATTTGATCCATTGAATTATTTTGCCACTTAACTATGAAACCTTGAATTCACACTAGTATGTTTAACCCTTTTCCAACTGCTCCTTGAAAGACGGTTTTACTTTTTACAATGACATGGTTGCAAGCTTCATGCTAATAGCATCCTTTTTCTTCTTGGTAATTCCTGAGAGGTAAAACAAAAACAAACATAGTCAATTATTTTTATATAATTTCTCATGTGTCCTCATGATTTAAATATAGTGAATTAAAGATGTCAGATCTAAGTCCCAACAAGATATTTTTAGAGACAAATTTTACCTAACTTCTGAAGTACTTATCATGCAGAAATATATCTTCTGATGGTGATACCATTTCATGCATATTTTAAGAGACACACCTCTCCTTTCTTTTTATCATAAGAATTAAAAGTTGGAGGCTGGAAGTATTGAATTTTCAAAGACAATTAATTGTTGTGTTTGGTTTTGCATCATGCTCCAGAATCATGTTCATTACCACAGGATTCTCATGTTAAATGTTGAAAATCTTTAGCTTAACAGTGCCAGACAAGTACAAAATTATATACTTACAGCCATCCACTGGACAGAGCACAGGGTCCCCAATAAAGGAGCTAGAGAAAGTACTCAAGGAGCTGAAGGAGTTTGAAGCCCCATAGGAGGAACAACAATATGAACTAACTAATACATCTGAGCTCCCTGGGACTAAACCACCAACCAAAGAAAATACATAGAGGGACTCATGGCTCTAGCTGCATATGTAGCAGAGGATGGCCTATTTGGGCATCAATCTGAGGAGAGGCCCTTGATCCTGTGAAAGTTCTATGCCACAGTATAGGGGAGTTCTAGGGCTGGAAAGCTGGAGTGGGTAGGTTGGTGAACAGGGTGAGAGGGGTGAGGATGAGGGGGTCTCAGAGGGGGAACTGGGAAAGGGGATAGGATTTAAAGTGTAAATGAAGAAAATATCTAATAGAACAATGAAAAAAAAGAATGGGGAACTCAATATTAAGAAGTCAAGTCTGTTTTTAGCTCTTGATACAAATTATTAGTTCTTGCTATTAGATATTATTGGCAGTTGGCATCCCCCGTGCTATATAGTTCACCCCACATGCCCATGTACCTTAGAAAACACATGATCAGAAATCACTGGAAATCACACAAGACAATTATACAAGAAAATGGAACCAAATTAGTCACTGAAGCTACTGGCTGTAACTAATAATGCATATGAGAAAGAAGCCAATGTACATAAGTGTGTGGGTTTATTTCTAGGTCTTTGATTCTATTCCATTGATAGATATGTCTATCTCTGTACCAATACCATGATATTATTATCACTATTGCTCTGTAGTACTTGAGTTCTGGGACAGAGATTTCACCCAGAAGTTCTTTTATTGTTGAAAATTGTTTTTGTTATCCTAGGATTTTGTTTTTTCCATGTGAATTTGAGAATTGCTTTTTTCATGTCTGTGAAGAATTGTGTTGGAATTTTGATGAAGATTTCACTGAACCTGTAGATTGCTTTTGGTAGGATGGCCATTTTTGCTAGCTATGTTAATAATACCAATCCATGAGCATGGGAGATCTTTCCGTCTTCTGGTATCTTCTTCATTTTTTTCTTCAGAGTCATGAAGTTCTTATCATACAGATCTTTTACTTGCTTGGTCAGAGTTACACCAAGATGTTTTATATTATTTGCGGCTATTGTGAAGGGTACTTTTTCCCAAATTTCTTTCTCAGCCAGTTTGTCATTTTTATAAATGAAGATTACTGATTTGTTGGAGTTAATTTTATATCCAGCCACTTTGGTGAAGTTGTTTTTCAGCTATTGGAGTTCTCAGAATTTTGGAGGTCGCTTATGTTTAAGATCATCTCACCTGCTAATTGTGATACCTTTACTTCCTCCTTTCTAATTTGTATCACCTTGATCTACTTTTCTAGCTCATTGCTTTAGCTAGAAATTCAAGCACTATATTTAACAGATAGGGAGAGAGTGGGCAGCCTTGTCTTTTCCCTGATTTCAGTGGGATTTATTCAAGTTTCTCTCCATTTTATGTTGGCTGTTGATTTGCTGTATATTGCTCTGATTATGTTCCAGCATGTGCCTTGCAGCCCTCATCTCTGCAAGCCTTTTAAGATTGAAGGGTGTTGGATTTTGTCAAAAGCTTTGTCAGCCCCTAATGTGATGATCATGTGACTTTTTTAGGAGATTGTTTATATAGTGGATCACATTGATGGATTTTTGTATATTGAACCATCCCTGCATTTTTGTGATGATATTGCACAATGAATTCTTTTTGTGTGTTCTTGGACGTGGTTTGTGATAATTTTTTTTTGAGTATTTTTGCAACAATATTCAGAAGTGAAATTTGTTTGTAGTTTTCTTTCTTTGTTGGGTTTTTGGTACCAGCTGTGGTTTAGGTACCAGAATAACTGTGGCTTCATAGACTGAATTAGGTATTATTCCTTCTGATTCTGTTTTGTGGAATAGTTTGAGGAGTATTGGTATGAGCTCCTGTTTGAAGGTCTGGTAGAATGCTGCGCTAAAACTATCTGGAGCTGGACTTTTTTTTTTTTTCCCCTTTGGATGGGAAGATTTTAATGAATACTTCTATTTTTTTAGGGGTTATGCCACTGTTTCAATAGTTTACCTGATATTGTTTAGTTCTAGTTCTTGGTATCTGTCTAGAAAAATTATCTATTTTATCTAGATTTTCCAGTTTTGTTGAATATAGGCTTTTGCAGTAAGATCTAATGATGGTTTTGGATTTCCTCAGTTGTATTTATATCTTCCTTTTCATTTTTGATTTTGTTGATTTAGATACTATCTCTGTATCTTTTAGTTAGTTTGGCTAAGGGTTTATCTATCTTGTTGATTATCTCAAAGAACCAGCTCTTGGTTTTGTTGATTCTTTATATTATTCACTTTGTTTCCAATTGGTTGCTTTCAGCTCAGAATTTGGCTATTTCCTGCCCTCTATTTCTCTTGGGTGTGTTTGATGCTTTTTGTTCTAGAGCTTTCAGATGCCCTATTAAGTTATTAGTATAGGATTTCTCTACTTTCTTTATGAAGGCACTTAGTTCTATGAACTTTCCTCTTAACACTGATTTCATTGTGTCTCATAAGTTTGGGTATACTGTGCCTACATTTCCATCGAAATCTAGAAAGTCTTTAATTTCTTTCTTTCTTTATTTCCTGACCAAATTGTCATTGAATAGAACATTGTTCAGTTTCCATGAGTATGTGAGATTTCTGTTCTTTTTGTTGATATTGAAGTCCACATTTAGTCTGTGGTGATCTTACAGAATGCAAGAGACTCTTTCAATCTTTTTGTATCTGTTGAGGTTTGCTTTGTGTCCAATTATATATATGGTCAATTTTGGAGAAGGTTTCTTTTATAAATGTGCATACTCTTCCATTTGGGGCATATATATGAGGAACTGAGACATCATCTTGGTGGATTTTTCCTTTGGTGAGTATGAAGTGTCCTTTCCCATCTCAGGATAGCACAAACAATCCTGAACAATTAACAAAAACAAAAACAAAAACAAAAACCTTCAGGAGGTATCACCATCCCTGACCTCAAACTATACTATAGAGCAATAGTAATAAAAAACTGAATGGTATTGTTATAGGAATTAAATCAAAGACCCTGAAATAAACCCACAGACCATTGGACACTTGATTTTTGACAAAAAAGGTAAAATGATATAATGGAAAAAGTAGGCATCTCCAACAAATGGTGCTGGTCTAACTGGACTTCTGCATGTAGAAAAATGCAAACAGATACATAGCTATCACTGCACAAAATTGAAATCTATGTGATCAAAGACCTCACAGTAAAACTGGATACACTAAATCTAATAGAACCAAAAAATGGAGCATAGCCTTGAAGTCCTTGGTATAGGAGACAATTTCCTGAACAGAACACCAATGGCTCAGATGCTAAGATAAACAATGGATAAATGGGACGTCAGGAAACTGAAAAGTTTCTATAAGGCTAAGGACTTTGAATAGGACAAAATAGCAGCCTACAAATTGAGAAAGGATCTACACCAACCCTACATCTGATAGAGGGCTAATATCCAAAATTTATAAAGAACTTGAAAAATTATACACTAACTACCCAAATCATATGCTATCACTTGAATTTTTGCTCTTAGCCATTCTGACTGATAAGATGGAATCTCAGACTTATTTATGATTTGCATTCCTCCGATGACTAAATACTTTGAACATTTCTTCAAGTGTTTCTTGGCCATTAGAGATTCCACTGTTGAGAATTCCCTGTTTAGCTTTGTACCCCATTTTTACAATTGAATTAAATTTAAACCATTCTGCAAATCAATTTGGTGGTTTCTCAGAAAATTGATAGGAGTTCTATCACTTCTGGGAATATACCCAAAAGCTGCTCCACTGTTCTATAAAGACACTTGCTCAATTATGTTCATAGTAGCTTAATTTATAATATCTAGTATCTGAACCTAGATGTCCCTCTACTGAAGAATAGATTTAGAAAATGTGGCACATGTACACAATGGAATTCTATTCAGGTATGAAAAACAAAGACATCATTAATTTTGTAGGCAAAAGTTTTGAACTTGAGAATATCATCCTGAGTGAGGTAACCCACTCCCACATGCAGGGTATGTACTCACTCACAAGTGGATATTAGCTGTAAAATACAGGATGCCCAATTGCATTCCATAGACCCAAGGAGGCTGGACAGGAAGAAGGGCACAAGCAAGGATGCTTGAGTTGCACTTGGAAGGGGAAATGGCATGGTTATGGAAGGCAGATGAAGGGAGGGACGTGGGTGGGAGAGGGGATCTGGAGAGGAATTGAGGATTCAGGATTGGGTGTGGGGAGGGGCGGGGGGATGGTCAGATGGTCATGAGAATGAATGGATCTCTACAATTAATGGGAAAGGAAGGGCATTTCTAGAAGAATCAGAGACCTGGGATAAGGGAGGCACCCATGAATCAATTGAGTGTTCTTAGCTGTGACTCACAGCATTGGGGATATGGAGTCTGAGGAGGCTGCCTCCTGTGGCCAGGCAGGAACCTCAGGGTACTGATAGAGACACTAACCCACCCAAAATGAGAGAATACGATGAGAAAGAAATCAGGAAAAGAGTCCCCTTCACAGAATATTCATAACATCTAGGAGTAAATCAAACCAAGGAGGTAAAAGACTTTATAAGGAAAAGTTGAAAAGAAAGAACTAGAAAATTGAAACCTCTCCTACGCTAAGCAGTCATCATAACTAATATTGTAAAGTATGGCTATATGGATAAAAGTAATCTAAAGACTCAATGTATCCCCCATCAAATTTCAATAACATTCTTTATAAAACTAGAAAACGGCTTAAAATTCATATGGGAGCACAAAACTGCACCAGTGCTGTATTAAAGAATAAAATAAAATCTTCCTCTTGGAATACTTTAGAGCAAGAATAACCCCAAATCTGAATTCCCTTCATGCCTTGTATCTTTTGTCTGTCCCTGTTGCTACTTTCTAAAAAGGGGCTTTTCTCTATATTTATTGAACACAGAAAACATAGTATGGGGAAGCATGATGAATCACTCATTTTTTCAACAGTGTTTACAAGGGGAGGATTTACCTTACTTCATGTACCCAATTGACCCTAATAACGCTAAAAACCAAAGATGTTATGACCTATACTCACATACTTCTTCCAACACTTATTTTCTTTAAGTTTGCCTCCAATCCACTAACTAATTTCATGGAATCATTATCCCAACTCTCTCTCCACCCCTGTCTCTCTTTCCCTTCCCAATCCTCCCCCTCCCCTCCCCCTTTCCTCTGTCAGAGGTATGCAAGCAAACATAATTTAAGAAAATAACTCAGCAATTATCTTAGCTTGTAAGAGATGATTATACAGAAAGTTCAAGGCATAGTAAAGTTGGTTATACTATTTACTTAAAGGCTTGTTGAGTAGGTACCTGGTGTAAAACAAATACTAGGACAATAGACCAACTATATACTTTACATAGATGCTTTACCTTGATAGCAAGGTCTGACAAAAATTTTCAATTTCTAAAGGCAAGAGATGCTTTTAGACAAATTATGTATCTGCATTATGTGAACTTGGATTCATTAGATTTATTTTCTGGACTTGGATAAAATAGTTTCATGTAAAAATAAGCACCAAATGAATTGGGCCAGGAGGTGGTGGCACAGGCCTTTAATCCCAGCAGTTGGGAGGCAGAGGCAGGTAGATTTCTGAGTTTGAGGCCAGCCTGGTCTACAAAGTGAGTTCCAAGACTGCCATGGGTATGTTGTTCCACCTAAGAAAGATTGAAGTATCCACACTTTGGTCTTTCTTCTTTTTGAGTTTCATGTGGTTTGTGAATTATATCTCAGGTATTCTGAGATTATGGACTAATATGCACTTATCAGTGAGTGCATATCATGTGTGTTCTTTTGTGATTGGGTTACCTCACTCAGATTAATATCCTTCAGATTCATCCACTCGCCTAAGAATTTCATAAATTCATTGTTTTTTATAGCTGAGCAGTACTCAATTGTGTAAATGTACCACATTTTCTGTATCCATTCCTCTTTTGAGGGACATCTGTGTTCTTTCCAGCTTCTGGCTATTATAAATAAGGCTGCTATGAACATAGTGGACCATGTGTTCTTTTTAACTGTTGGAAAATCTTCTGGGTATATGCCCAGGAGTGGTATTGCTGGATCTTCAGGTATAGTCTTCTGCAGAATCACCAAACTGTTTTTCAGAGTGGATGTACAAGCTTGCAATCCCACCAGCAATGGAGGAGTGGTCCAATTTTTCCACATCCTCTCCAGTGTCTGCTGTAACCTGAGGTTTTGATCTTAGCTATTTGTACTGGTGTGAGGTGGAATTTTGGGGTTGTTTTGATTTGCATTTCCCTGATGATTAAGGATGTTGAACATTTTTTAGGTGTTTCTCAGCCATTCAATATTCCTCAGTTTTGAGTTCTTTGTTTAGCTCTGTACCCCAATTTTTAATAGGGTTATTTGTTTCTCTGGAGTTTAACTTCTTGAGTTTTTGTATATATTAGATATTAGCCCTCTATCAGATTTAGGATTATTTTTCTAATCAATTGGTTGTGGAAACTAAAAGGGGCCCAGAGTGAAGGGGGGGAGGGAAAATAGCCCACATCTTGCCAGAGTTCCACCTATGCTCTGGACAGGCTGACGTGGGAGGGCTGACAGATGCTTTCCACTCAGCCCCAGGTGGGTATCCAAGCCTCTGCCCCACTCGACAGAGGGTGGAAAAGGGGCAGCCCCCGAAACCAAAAGGGGCCCTGGGGTTACACCCTGTAGCCCTGGTGTTATGGGAGAAAGGGCATAGGGAAGAGAGGTTCCCACACAGTTGAGAGTCTGCACAGTTGAACAGAGACAGTCTATAGTTTTAGAGCTTTATTATGGAAAAGAGGGGGAAAGAGAGAAGAGAAGAGAAGAGAAGAGAAGAGAAGAGAAGAGAAGAGAAGAGAAGAGAAGAGAAGAGAAGAGAGAGAGAGAGAGAGAGAGAGAGAGACTGACTGGCCATGGCCAAGAGGAGAGACGGGGGAAAGGAGAAAGAGAGAAGAAAGGCTAGAGAGTAAGAAAGAGAGAGTAAGAGGGAGAGGAAGAGAGAGGAGAGGAGGAGACAGAGAGGAAAGAGGAGTGAGAGAGGAGTGAGAGAGTGAGGAGAGGCCAAACAGCCCCCCCTTTGTTGTTGTTGTTGTTGTTGATGTTCGAGACAGGGTTTCTCTGTGTAGCCCTGGCTGTCCTGGAACTCACTCTGTAGACCAGGCTAGCCTCGAACTCAGAAATCCGCTTGCCTCTGCCTCCCAAGTGCTGGGACTAAAGGCTTGCGCCACCATGACCTGCTCAAACAGCCCTTTTTATGGCATGCTATCATTACTGTTGCTAGGTAACTGGGGAGGAGTTTATCCTGAAGGTCAGAAACCTGAGTGACTTCTAGCCATGCTTCTTTTGTGGGGGCTGAGGAGGGCGGTAACTTAGACAGGAGCCAGAGTTCCAGGAGACATGAGAGAACTCCATCCGTCCCATGTAACTAAATTATCACCACCGGGTCCCGGGTTTCAGCATCTCAGCTCCACTGGAGACCAGCCTGTCTGTGCATAGCCCAATGCCCCACAGTTGGTTGCCTTTTTTGTCTTATTGACAGTGTTCTTTGGAAGGCTTTAATTTTTATTTTCTTTTGAAATTTCTTTATACTCTTTAAATATTTTTGTGAATCCTATTGAGTATTTGTTTATGTGTGACATGTCTCTTGAGATTTTCCTATTATAAATTAGAAATCAGTAAGTTAGAAAGTTATTTCATTAAAGAATAAATCTATTACACATTATTAAGTATTTATTATACATTGTTTATTACAGAAACAATGTGTTTTTAGTGAAATATAACTATTTCTCAAACAAAGAAACAAGAACCGCATCTGAGTGCTTTTACATCAATTCCTGAGCACGTACAGCTGGGTTATTATCTTTTCATCTGTATTTAATGTGTTATAAGCACATGTGTCACACAAATGCCAGAAAAGTGTGAACAAAGAAAGGAATGAGTATTATTACAAAAGTAACTATGAGAGGGTAATTCAAACCCACTTGGGCCCCACACATTGACAATGACTGTCTTCAGGAACAGTTAAAAAAAAAGCCAATGACACATGATGATCATTGGCTATCTTTGTAGCATATGCTATTGCAAAGGTAAATAAAATATACTATTTGCTTAATTAAAAAATGTCATGACTAATAATTTGTTTCCTTCCAATTTTAGATTTTTCCTAACTGTTGTATTTCTTAAATATATAGAATTGGTGAAAATTAAGGGAATAACTGATAAATAATTAACTTTATTATTTAATCCTGAAAACTGAGTCCTAAACAAGTGATGTGATTCTTAGAACTTGCCACAGGTGTCATACTGAAAGGAAAAAAAATCGCTAGGTTGAGTTGTTAATTTTTTTTTTTAAAGTGTAGATAATTCTATAGAAACAGAATACTTCAGCTATAAATTAGCATCCAGAATAAATCAAACATTCATTCTGAAGTCACCCTTTTGTTAGGTCATGTTACTGCTTAGATATGAGATGTGGAATTTGGAAGGAGTGAGAAGGGTACTAGATTTTATTTGTTATTTCAAATTCCTTGAAAGAATGTTGATACTGTGGAATGAGTCATTTGCTTCAAGAACATAAATGGCAAAAAGGAAATAAAGGGGGAGGACTAGAAAGGCAATAAAGAGTTCATAACCTCCTGAATTCATTTTATTTGCCAATTATGTTATAAATAACCCTTTGACAAATACGTACTGGGTTTCATGCAGGGATGCTGCAAATAGTTACCATATCCTACATGCTTTAGTTACTAAGAAACTGTATAGATCCCAACACATATTTAAATGAAACACAAAGCCAGTGTATCACTATTCAATATTTAAAACAATTAATTGATTTATTTTTTCCCTTCAACCCTGCACACATTTCAAAAGTCTGCCTGTAAGTAGGGACAAATATGGTCTGATCTTTTAAACAAGTAGATCTCTTTCATAGTAATAGGATCAGTTGTTAGCTTGATGCATGTCTAAAAGTTTTGAGTAAGAACACGTGACAAAAAAAGATAATGCCTTTAATACCCTTTCTCCACAATTTTTATGACAAACTTTTTTTTTTTTCTCCTCACTTTTGAGAAAGAAAATGAATGGTCAGCTCTGCTGAATCTTGTTCAGTTTAAGCTCTGTCAAGTTACAAGAAAGTAACATATGTTCTTACATAGTCAATGTCACCAAAATTACACACTTTCCTTAGAGCTCGAAGTTGTATATGAATGAAACATTTAATAAAGCCATGTAACCTCTTTGTAGAACACCCATTCTTTGAATAGTTTATAGTCTCAACTTGGATGCATGTTAACCTTATCAAGAAAGATTTCAAACAAAATGACTAAGCAAGTTTTGGCTGTATTCAGATGAATTAAGATCAGCAGTTAGTTTTGTTTAAAGTCAAATATTTCTAAGGTGCTAAATACTGCTCTGTGTAAAGGTGCTTGTAATCATCAAGGAAACCCACTCAGATGAGGGAAACCTATTGCTTCCTAGGATAGTGGGCAGGTGTTAAGCATTGTTAATGTACTGGTAAAATCTATTAATATCACTACCACTGTTAACAGTAAGCTCTTTAAGTTTTTATTGTTAACACTCCTGATGTTCTTCTTCCTGTAACTACTGAGGAATGGGATGTGGATTTCTAAATAGAAATAGTTGGACACTCTCTTCCTACCTCGGCTGCTTTAAACAAAGGACTGCCAATCTAATAGTTCAGTACCATGAACCGGGCCATCTTTCCAGACTACTTAATAATGGCTAGCTGGTTTGGCTTATCTCCTGAAGGTATAACCTCACCCAGGGCTGTTTGAAACAGTCTGTATCAGATTTTTTGCTGCCGTGAGCCTGATGAATCTAGATGACTCCACAACCATCTCTACCTAGGTCAAAGCAGCCCTTCAGAAGGATTGTGATAATTGATGAAAACACAGATTATCATTCAAATGTGATATGTCCTGTCATCGATACTAACAGCCCTTCTCTAGCTATGAAAGTAGGCTGTTCAGAATCTCTTAATGAATTGGTGGAGTTACAATTCTCTCTATATTCAATTCTCTATCATTATAGAGAATTACAAGTTCTTTACCTTTTGAATGTTTTAATATTTGGTCCAATAAAGGCTTTTATCAAGTGTGTGTGTTTTTTTTCCTACTTTCGTTAGTGCCAGCTGATCTGGTAACATGAATAAAGACGGCAGATTAACCATGATGACAGGCAGTGAGGCAAGAATCAGTATCTAAGCAGTAGCCTGAGAAGTAGGTAGGCCAAAGTGTGAATGCTGAAAGGCAAATGGCCATGAGACAGCTGAAGAAGCAATGTAGCTGAGCACTGAGAATAGCCAGAGCAGGAAGACAGGTAATGTAAGTACAAATACAGCAACGGAGGGTGGAGAACTCAGCCTGAAGAAGGATAAATACTAGAAAAGAAGAATAAATGGCTGGAAGAAGAAAACTCCAGGCTTTGGTCACTGTAAGAGTTACAGAGAGCTGGCAAGACTTTATGGCCAAGAAACCCAGGCAATTAATGTTAATTGCCAAACAATTAACATTGGCTCTTGTCAAGGGCTGAGGGATTATAATATCTACGCCTGCCTGTAAGCTTCAATACCAGCTGCAGCCAAGGGAATGTTGGCTTCCTAAGCCTGAAACATATAGAGCCAGAGGTCTTGATGGTTAAATCCTACAAGAGAGCAGATCTCCCCAGAGCAGCACCTAGTATGGCTGTTTCCACCTGATTTTTGCTGCTGCTCACTGTTGTCCAATGCAGAATGATTAAAAAAAAAAAATCTGCCAGATTTCCACCTTTAAAAAGCTGCTGGACTTCTCAAGATTTCTCTCCAGGAAGAGTAAAAGCACTCACTCCAGCTAGTTGACGGGTCACATGAGTTATAGAACCTCTGATTTGTCATTTCCTGATTCTGACTCATGACTCCTCTTAGTGACTCACATTTATCCATGAATGAGTCTGACCTAAAAACCTGGATGAAAATGTCTTTGGTAGATGGAATCTGTGGGAGGTAGGAGTCGTGGAGCTGCCAGAAACTGTATTTCTGCTAAATAAAAGGACAGGGAAACACAATCACATTTATAGAAAAGCAGAGATGGAAACAGATGGTCTTATATTTATACTCTCCTTTAGGTTTAGGTATGTTTCTGAATCTGATGGTTCACATTATTTGGTAGTGTCAAAGAGTGTCCCACTACAAACCCCATTGTTTAAATAATACTAGAATATTTCTTGGTGAATACTCATGTCTACTAGGGGTCAAAGGAGGGCTTTGCTCATCAAAGTACCAAGTATATAGAGGAGAACCCTCTTAAATGTTGTTTACAGTGATGGGAGGAAGTACACATGCTCTGAAGAGTCACTAGTCAACAATTAAGTGCTTAAACCCAGAAATAACATGTATCGCTTCCATTCACAAATCACTCAGGAATAATATTGACCCACCTAACCACAAGGGGTCTGTAAAGTACATAGGAGACTTGGGGAGAATTAGAAGACAATTACCTAACATTACAAAACCCTATCTCATTAACCTTCCCACATATTTTTTTCACATTTCACAAAAAGTTCAATTATCCTTTCAATAATTTCCTATTTTAATTTTAACTTACCATATGAAATTTTACTTTCATAACATAACAAACATAAACAAAGTAAATGATACTGAAAGGCTTTTAAGAGAAATAACCCACCCTGTTTGCCATTCATTTACCTGATTCCCAGGAGGTTAATTGTTAAATGCTTCTTCCTTCTGATTTCTCAGTCACTGCTGCTATAGGTACCAGAAATATATTTTTTTTTCTTTTAGTGAAAAATGTCCTCAGGGTCCAGGATTTTATTCTAGTATAAATATACCTGGTAATAAACATCACATTTTTGCTGCTGTCTTCTCTGCCACATTTATTATATTTATTTATTCCTTTAAAAATAGTCTTTGGGTCTGAGGGCATAGCTCATGGTGTCTATATAGCATATTAGAGGGCCTGTGTAGGGAATAATATAAAAGTGGGGGTGGCAGGGAGAAGCAGGGTAAGGAAAAGGGGCCAAATGGCCGGCCAGAGTTCCTGTGCTCTGGGCAGACAGATGCAGGCAGAGCTGCTGGATCGGGTGGAGCTACCTTGCAAAAGCCCCAGGGTTGTAGAAGAGAGGGAATAGGGGAAGAAGTTCCCAACACTGACCAGAGAGTGCGCAGTAGCTCTAGAAGGAGAAGAGACTCTCTATGGTTTAAAAGCTTTATTATAGAAATGTAGGGGGAAAGAGAAGAGAAGAGAAGAGAAGAGAAGAGAAGAGAAGAGAAGAGAAGAGAAGAGAAGAGAAGAGAAGAGAAGAGAAGAGAAGAGAAGAGAAGAGAAGAGAATGAGTTAGTTGCTAGGTAACTGGGGAGGAGTCTGAAGCCTGAAGGTCAAAAGCTTGGGCCATTGCTTATGTGACTACTGACCATGATTCTCTTGTGGGGGCTGTGGGAGGTGGTACCTTAGGCAGGTGCCAGAGTTCTAGGAGCATGAGGGAACGCCTACCCTGTTATGTAGGTGAATTATGACCATCGGGTTCAGACCTCAGCTCAACTGGATACCAGCCTGCAATTCCCCACAGGCCTGGATTCAGTCTTTAGGACCAATAAAATTATTTGATAAAGTTTCAAGAGGGAATATAAATATGTTACCTAAGCTGTTATGCTCCAACCCTGATTCTTCTTAAATTCTAATTGAGTTTTACTTAATTGAAATAATTTCTTCTAGCAAATATGGGAAAATTGAAGCTTCTGTGTCTTCAAACTACAGCCCTAAAATTGGAATGCTACAGAGAGTACATTGTAATACATTGTTATATGCACTAACATTTACTTCAAAGTGAATACTACAGACAAAAATCTTCCCAGAAACTGATGTACCAAGTTTTTTTTTGTTTTTGTTTTTGTTTTAAATCAGGGAAATTAACTAATACAGGAAGAAAATCTGACTGAAAAAATTACAAAGGATTTTGAAATGTCATAATTGTTTTTTTAGTATCTGTAGGATATTTTAGCATGTATCTCAAGAATTTCTATTCAAAAGTTAGCCTTGTGCTGGAACTCAGAGGGGAGAAATGACTTTATTCATTGGTTTTTATGAAACTGACTTTTGGTTTTTGTTTTTTTTCTTCAGAAATGTTTCTGACAACCATTCCTCAATTTTTCTCTGTTTTGTTTCTAGTGTCTCTCTGGGGATCTCTCAGAGATTTCTCCCTGCCCTAAGATTAGACACTTCCTTTTTTTATTATTAGATATTTTCTTCATTTATATTTCAAATGCTATCCCAAAAGACCCAATACCCTCTCCCCATCCTGCACCCATACCTACCCACTCCCTGGCATTCCCCTGTACTGGGGCATATAAAGTTTGCTAGACCAAGGGGCCTCTCTTCCCAATAATGGCCGACTAGGTCATCTTCTAATACATATGCATCTAGAGACACGAGCTCTGGGGGTTCTGATTAGTTCATATTGTTGTTCAACCTATAGGGTTGCAGACCCCTTCGGCTCTTGGGTATTTTCTCTAGCTCCTACATTGTGGACCCTGTGTTCCTTCCTAGAGATGACTGTGAGCATCTAATTCTGTATTTGCAAGGCACAGACAAAGCCTCACAAGAGACAGCTGTATCAGGGTCCTTTCAGCAAAATCTTGCTGGTGTATGCAGTAGTGTCTGCATTTGGTGGCTGATTATGGGATGGACCCCTGGGTGGGGCAGTCTCTGGATGGTCCATCCTTTCGTCTTAGCTCCAACCTTTGCCTCTGCAACTGCTTCCATGGATATTTTATTCCTTATTCTAGGGAGGAATGAAGTATCCACTCATTGGTCTTCCTTCTTGATTTTCTTGTGTTTTGGAAGTTGTATCTTGAGTATTCTAGGTTTCTGGGCTAATATCCACTTATCAGTGAGTGCATATCAAGTGACATCTTTTGTGATAGGGTTACCTCACTCAGGATGATATCCTCCAGACACATCCATTTGCCCAAGAATTTCAAAAAATTATTGTTTTTAATAGCTGAGTAGTACTCCATTGTGTAAATGCACCACATTTTCTGTATCCATTCCACTGTTGAGGGACATCTGGGTTCTTTCCAGCTTCTGGCTATTATAAATAAGGCTACTATGAACATAGTGGAGCATGTGTCTTTAATACCAGTTGGAACATCTTCTGGGTATATGCCCAGGAGAAGTATTGCTGGATCTTCCAGTAGTACTATGTCCAATTTTCTGAGGAATCACCAGACTGATTTCCAGAGTCGTTGTACCAGCTTGCAATCCCATCAGCAATGGAGGAGTGTTCCTCTTTCTCCACATCCTGGCCAACATCTGCTGTCAGCTGAATTTTTGATCCTAGCCTTTCTGACTGGTGTGAGGTACATACTCAGGGTTGTTTTGATTTGCATTTCCCCAATGATTAAGGATGTTGAACATATTTTCAAGTGCTTCTCAGCCCTTCGGTATTCCTCAGTTGAGAATTTTTTGTTTAGCTCTGTTCCCTATTTTAATGGGGTTATTTGAATTTCTGGAGTTCAGCTTCTTGAGCTCTTTGCATACATTGGATATTAGCCCCCTATCAGATTTAGAATTGGTAAAATTTCTTTCCCAATCTGTTGGTGGCCTTTTTGTCTTATTGACAGTATCTTTTGCCCTACAGAAGCTTTGCAATTCTATGAGGTCTTATTTGTTGATTTTTGATCTTACAGCACAGGCTATTGCTGTTCTGTTTAGGAATTTTACCCCTGTACCCATATCTTCGAAGGTTTTTCCCACTTTCTCCTCTATAAATTTCAGTGTCTCTGGTTTTATGTGGAGGTCTTTGATACACTTAGACTTGAGCTTTGTACAAGGAGATAAGAATGGATCAATTTGCATTCTTCTACATGATAACCGCCAGTTGTGCCAGCACCATTTGTTGAAAATGCTGTCTTTTTTTCCACTGGATGGTTTTAGATCCCCTGTCAAAGATTAGGTGACCATAAGTGTGTGGGTTCATTTCAGTGTCTTCAATTTTATTTCATTGATCTGTCTGTCTGTCCGTGTACCAGTACCATTCCATTTTTTTTTTTTTTTTATCAGAATTGCTCTGTAGTACAGCATGAGGTCAGGCATGGTGATTCTACCAGAGGTTCTTTTATTGTTGAGAATAGTTTTTGCTATCCTAGGATTTTTGTTATTACAGATGAATTTGCAAATTTCCCTTTCTATCTCAGTGAAAAATTGAGTTGGAATTTTGATGGGGATTGCATTGAATCTGTGGATTGCTTTAGGCAAGATAGCCATTTTGACTATATCAATCCTGCCAATCCATGAGCATGGGAGATCTTTCCATCTTATGAGATCTTCTTCAATTTCTTTCTTCAGAGAATTGAAGTTCTTGTCATACAGATCTTGCTCTTCCTTAGTTAAAGTCACACCAAGGTATTTTATATTATTTTTGACTATTATGAAGGGTGTTGTTTCCCTAATTTCTTTCTCAGCCTGTTTATCCTTGTGTAGCGAAACGCCATTGATTTGTTTGAGTTAATTTTATATCCAGTTACTTCACTGAAGTTGTTTATCGGGTTTAGGAGTTCTCTGGTGGAGTTTTTCGGGTCACTTATCTATACTATCATATCATCTGCAAATAGTGATATTTTGACTTCTTCCTTTCCAATTTTTATCCTCTTCATCTCCTTTTGTTGTCTAATTGTTCTGGCTAGGAGTTCTGGTATTGTATTGAATAGGAAAGGAGAAATTCGCAGCCTTGAGATTAGACACTTTTTTGACTCTCTCCAGACACCTGCAAATGACAAGGGACAGTTTGTCTTGAGAGTCATCTTAGCTCTACTGAGTCTTATTATATTTGGGTTATCAGAGGGTTTTATTGATATATTAAGAGAAATTCTGTCTGTTTAATGTAGTCACTGTAGCGCAGAAAAGATTTCTTGGATTAACTTGTATTGTTCTGCTAATCCTCAGAGAAAAATGTATAGGCCTGGAAATTTCCTTCTTATTTTAAGTGAGTACTTATGCTGATATGGATGCATATTCTCATTCTAGACAAGTGTTATATTTATAGGACACATGAGGCATCTGTGATGTAAATATTTGTTGTGTTTAAAGTTCTATCTTAGCCACAGTTTTTAACATTCTGCAATGAATTACAGGCATCATTACAATTGGACTTAAATTATCCAAGTATACTTAAAATAAAATGTACTTAGATGATAGAATTTCTTCAATCATTAGACTTATCTCCATCTCCTTCCTCCCCAAATATCTTTGCTGGGTGCTACCTATTCTTCATAGTAAGAGAGTTTAGATACTATTTAAGCATAGTAGAAGCAGACAGAGGAATCTTAATCTTCCTAGGGACATTTGGCAGGAGATGAACTCAGTTAATCATCTAATGCCCCAAACCTGTTAGGCACTGTTTTAGGAATGATGGTTTCATACCAGTTATTTGATGTATATGTGCTTAGTTTACTTTTCTTCAAATAACTTTAACTATTGGGAACAAGTTTCTCAATATCTTGAGCACTAGTTGTCAGATTCTACCCGACTCCAAGTCAAACAGCCTCAAGTAAGAAACCATCTTCCAAGCATCCCTTTGGCAACAAGAGCCTACTTCTAAGGCATTGGGTTATTTTAAATTTACTACTACCAGGCCAGTGAGGTTGCTTGGTGAGTAAAAGTACTTGCTACACTATTTTGATGATCTGAGTTTGATGCCCTAAATCCATGGTGGAAGGCAAGAACTCACTTGTGAATCATGTTCGTTCTCTCTCTCTCTCTCTCTCTCTCTCTCTCTCTCCCTCTCTCTGTATTTCTCTCTCTCTCTCTCTCTCTCTCTCTCTCTCTCTCACACACACACACACACACACACATTCCTCAACAGAAATAGTAAAATAAATTTTTAAAAAAATTAAAAGAGGAATGGATTTTAGTATTACCACTTTGAGGCACACCTCACTCCAGCCATGAGGGCCAGAATAAACAAAACCATAGCTCAAGCTCCAGGGTGCTTTCCCCAGCTACATCAGATAATTTGTTCTTGTTTTAGAAGACATCATGATAAGCTAACTACCTATATTCTATCATTCAGGTTAGGGGTAGAATCCATCTCCATGGAGCCCAGAAGAAATCTAGTGATTGACAGTCTTGTGGAGACTGTTGCAGTTCCTTATGTGAGGCCCAAGAGTCATAAAACTGGAAGCTATGCTGTGGTTGATGAAAATTACATCACATTTTTGTTGTGGCAGTATAACTGATCTGTGCTGTGTTCCCATATTAAGTACAATAAAAAGCACCTACTGCACTGTCTTTTCATGTGAATCTTTGACTTTATTTTATTGCTAATAGAGAAAGCTGAACTGGTAACACAGAGAGGAAATAGACACAGCGACATTAGATGGAAAGAACAACAGTGTTGGCAGTGAGAAAGTGATTGAGTTCCAAAAGACTGGGCTAGAGATGGCATGGAGCAATGGTAGAAATGATGAATGGTGGTAAAGTAAAGGAAAAGTAGAAGGTTGTAAAGTTCTCAAGCTGAGGAATTATAGGCCCTGGTCACTGGAATACTTCAAGAGAACTGATAAACTCTAAGGGCAGTGGATCCTGATACTCAAGGCCTATGAGCTGAAACCCTAGTTTCTACTAGGGACTCTGGGTCATAATATTCAAAGCTTGTGAATTGTACCACAAGCTGGATCTACAATGGCAAAACTGTAGAAAAGTAAAGTGTTTCACCCTTCAAATAATTATGTCTTAATTTGGGTTTTATAGACAGAAATAAAAAAGGAAAATTGTGCCAGCAACCCACAAGAGATAATCTTATGGGATATACTTTGAGAGTTCAAGTTGGATGTCAAGGCAATACCTGCACTAGGTAGGCACCATAGCAGTTAACACTTTCCAAAGTGCAGGCATGATGTAGCTCTTTTGACTGTAAACTTCCACCTGAAGTAGGTTTTGTCTTCATTGCCCTAATTTTCCAAGCCAGCTCAGTGCCAAATTTATTTTTCATATTCAGTTGAGGTGGATATCTAATTAATATAGTTTTTATTGCTTTATTTTACTTGGTAAAACAAAATTTAGCTAATACTATAAATAAGCAAATTTTCTGTCCAGATAATTATGGTTAATTCAAATTATTCCATCTGCTTTCTTTTATTCAATTAATCTTGTATAGTTTGTGAATGTACTGGATGCTTTTCTAAGTGCTTGGGATACAACTGAATAAAAAGGGACCATCTTTATATTCTATCATAGGTGCAATTCATGTTGTGGAGATATTAAATGAATACATGATATACAGAAGTAATAATACTAAGAACAAACACAGAACCTAGAAATGTGATCAGGTAAAAAGCGAATATTATCTACTTAGAGTAAAGTCTCCTAGATAAACTTGTTTGTGAGTACTTGTCATTTGAACCAAAACCCAAGTAAAGTGAAGAAAAAATGTCACACAGGTATAGGGGATGCTTTTGACATGAATAGCAAGTGGAGAGACTTTAGGGGTTCATGTGAAACTGTTCTGTATAGATACAGTAGAGCCCAATGTGTCTGAAGCATCTTAATGGATGGAAAGCATGATAGTTAAGATGGAATGAAAGTGGAAACATAAACATATGAATGAAGACCTTATCCAGACTGGTTAAGTGGGATGAGACTGGAGTGTCTTACATTTAGAAATGGGAGACTATTATGCCCTTTACTTAAACTAACAAACAACAACAATACTCCAGTTTTGTGGCATAGGAAGAAAACAGACTGATTAAAGGTCTTCCAGAATAATGAAATCTAAATGAGTGAAGAAAGTGAGATGGAACAACAGAGGAGCAGAAAATTTTAACAGGGCAGAACTATTTGTTTAGTTAGTTTGAACTTAGTTTAGGCTAGTACATGTGGACTGAACTTTTTGGGGGCTCCATAGTTAAGAAACAATAGGAAAGCTCTGTGGAATTTCTCCTAATCTTGCAACAAAATGTAGAATAAGAATCTACTGACTGAAGGAGCTAAGGAAGTTTGCAGCCCCATGGAGGGAGCAACAGTGTCAACAGGCCAATCCCTTGTAGCTGCCTGGGATTGGACCACCAACCAAAGAATACACATGGAACAACTCATGGCGCTGGCCACATAGTGGCAAACGATGGCCTTGTTATATATCAGTGGGAGGAGAGGCCCTTGGACCTGAGGGGTTTGATGCCCAGTGTAGGTGAATGCCAGAGTGGGAGGGTGGGAGTGGGTGGGTGGGGGATCACTCTTATAGAGGTAGGGGTAATGGGGGATGGGATAAGGGTTTCCAAAGAGGAGACCTGTGAAGGGGAAAGCATTTTAAATGTAAATAAAGAAAATATCCAATCAAAAAAAGAAAGAAGAAAAATAAAAATGAATCTACTGACTATAAAGTAGGAAGCCTAAATGTAAGAATAGAACTTTGTTTAGTGCCTTTTGAGGGAAGATCTGGCATCAGGAAGATCCAAAGGCCCCATCTTCAGGGCAGTAGTCAGAGATAGAGGCTCAGGATGGATCTCATCTAGTAAGTTCTGTCTTCTTGTTGTACAGACTTGTGTTTGTTCTACATCATCACAGCCTTTATGGGCCTGTTGAATATCCCTGAGGCTACATATGTCCTTAAGGATAGAAGATTCATGAGAAATCAGCCTCTACTGGCACCCAGTCCACCTCTCTTAGTGTACAATACTAAAATTAGAAAGATTCTGTCTATCAGAGTTAGAGTAGGAAGGAAGAGTGCTATGCTTTGGAACTCAATGCCTGGATGGTGATTGACCCCCTGTGCCCAGTGCTGTTAAACAGTGCTCAGTGGAAGGCAGAAGCCTAGTCAGTCACCTAGTATTTATTGCATCACCTGTCACTGATGATACTTGCTTTGGACATGAGCTTTACTTAGCTACAGGCAGACAAAAGTTGTATCAACTTTGGTTCTATGATTATGATCCTGTGCTGTGTTGGTTTCAACAGGCTGTAGGTTTCAGAGTATGGCCTGCTATTGTTGTGTATAAGATTGTTTTTTAACCTCACTCTTCCCTGTCCTCCATACCACATTATGGAAAGATTGACTGTCCATTTGGAGAAGGGTATGGTGAAGTAGTTGCTGTATAGAAGTCAAGGACTGATCTCTCTAAAGTGAGTCCAAACAGAATGTTGGAGTGTGTTACTGTGTACTGGAGCAGGGGATGTGGTATTTGAACCTACCCTGGCCCAAAGTAAAGGCTTATAAGGAAGAACCACTTCTTTTAGACAGTTACCTTAGTTAATTTTGAACAAAAATAACTTTAGGTTTGCAATCTAGCCTGGCATTTGATCTCCCTCTAGTGCTGAGACAATGACAGGACACTCAGGATGGATTTGGACATGCATAGATTTACTGTGCCATTTCATGATGAAATTGAGAAACAGTCTACAGGTTCAGAAAAAATAATAAAACATAGCTTATAATTCTAAAATGATAGGTATAATATAGTCATAATATGTATAAACCATAGATAAACATACCAAATCCTTCATTGTGCAGATGTTGGTGAGTCAAAAGCATCAAGAACTGCCAGAGAACCATAACTTCACCTTACAGACAAAGTAGGATGCCATTAAATGACCGTACAGTAAGGAATGTATGCAAACTCCAAGGTTCAAAATACCTTTCTAAAGGAAACTCAACAATCTCCAGAAAAATACTGAAATGATTCAGTATTCTTATAGAGAAAATGCAGAAAGCAAAAATACCACAAATCATTGCTTAAATTAAAGAGTACTCTAACTCAAGACAATGAACATAGTTACAAAATTGTCAACAAATTATTAGTAGACCAAAATCCAGCAGCATATGAGAAGTATTATTCAGAATAATTAAGTAGAATTCACTCTACAGTCTAAGAAATGTTCACCATATGTGATATTACCAATATCATATCAATAGAAGAAACACAAAAGCCATATGCTATCTCATAAATACAGAAAAATCACTTGATGAGAGTCAGCATGGTTTCATGATAAAACTGAACAAATTATGCACAGAAAGCATGTACCTAAACAACAAGCCATAATCTAACACAAAATGGAAGAGGTTGAGCTTTCCTCTTTAACAACTGAAATAAAGCAATAATGCCAATTTTTACAATTTTATTTAACATAATGCCAGAAGTTCTAGCCAGATGAAGAAGACATAATTAAGAAGAACAGGTCATCTTGATTTTACAGGCAAAGCTATGGTTCTCAATTGATACTTATGCTCTTATAGAGAGAAAATGTCCCCAAATCCACCAAAATATATTATTAATAATAAAATATTAACAATCATTAATATTTATTAAAGTACTTTTAATTTAAAATTATATAAAAATAGAAAATGAAAATTAACATAGCTCTAAATAAGTATTTCTCAGAGGCACTAATATAAGAAGCCATCAAGTACACAAATACAAACCACGCATTATTAGGAAATTCAAATCCAAGCACTATGAGATATTTCTTACTCTAGCTAGAATTATTAATGTCAGAAAAATAAATAAAATTATTTTTAATGGATTTATTCATAAAATATTAACCTTTTTGAATTATAATTAATAATAAAATATTAATCATCTAATTTGGCAGTCTTGTTGTATACAAAGCCAACATACAAAAATTAGCAGCATTACTATGTAATAATAAGGTTATTTGAAAAAGAATATAAGGACATGAGTCTATTCAGAGTAGACACGATGATCCAGAAATAAATTTAATCTTTTATGAAAACAATGAAACCTTGATGAGAGTAACTGAAGAGGACATGAAAAAATGGATAGAAAAATCATCAACTAAAGTGTCCATATTAAAGCAATCTATGGATCCAGTAAAGACAAACATGAGACTCTGTGGAGTAATAAAACAAAACCAAAAATAAAGGAGTGTTAAGCAAAGAGAACACAGAAGGACACACTTTACCATCTCTCTTTAAAGTATACTGAAGAGGTATAGTAATAAAAACATGGCATCTACTGTCACAGCACAAGAGAGGCTGAGTCATGGGGGCAGTGAGTTTGAAGTCAGACTGACTTATCTGGAGAAAAACAAAACAAAACAAAAAACACAACTTCCCCAAATAATACCTGAACAGCAAAGTTGCTTGGTAAAACCCAAAGAGAAAAAATAAACAGTATTGAATCCTTAAAAGTAAACCCACAGATTTCCAATAAATGATTTTTGGACAAAAGTCCTAAGAACAAGCATTGGCCAAAAACTGTCTTTACAGTAAATAGTGCTAAAATTGGATATCCCACAACAGGAAAAAGATACTTGCTTTCTGTGTCTGGCTGGCATCAGCCAACTTAAAATGCACCAAAGCCCTAAATGTAAGATGCGAAACTTTGACATTTCCAGAAGAAAACTCAAACCACTTGAGAATATCAGAATTATAAAGATTTATTTATTTAGTCATTTATTCATTTTGATATAACAAACACAATAAAGAGAAAACCTTTACTTTAATCTTTAGAATGGGAGAAAATATGTGCAAATTACACTTTATACAATGAGTTAATATCTAGATTATATAAGTTTAAACAACAGTAAAGAAAAAAGATCTGCAAAATGAATGTAGATCTAGATATTTCTCAAAGGCAGTCATGTAAGAAACATTCAGATACAGAATTGTAAATCATTTGCCATCAGGAAAACTCAAATCATTATGAGATATTTTCTTACTCTAGTTAGAATTAGTCACGTTATTTATTATTAAAGACAGAGGTATGAAGTTATCAATGAGGGCATGGAGAGAAGAAGGCTATTGCACCTTTTCGGGCAAAGAAAATTCCTACACTTACTATCAAAATAATATTGGGGTCCCTCAAAGAGTTAAAGTATATCTACCTCATGATGCAAGAAGCCCACAAACTGGGCACATGTTCAAAGGAAATATTATCAGCTTGGTCAAGTGACACTGTTCAGTTCTGACTAGCATAGGTTTAACCCATCACTAGGTACTATAGTTAAAACATAAGATGAGTCTCCACCAAGGGATTAATGTGGAAAGAGAGGCATATTCACACAAGGAAGCCACAGAAAAGGATGGAATCGTGGAATCTTGTCATCTGTGGTAACATGGATACCACAGGAGGTGCTTAAATAAAATAAAACAAACAAAACAACTACAGGGTTTAGTTCACATAGAATTTAAAAGCATGATCTCACAGAAGCTCAGGGTAGAATGGGAGTTCACCATGGGGTAGAAGTAGAGAGAGGGGAGGCTGATTTTGGGTGACAAAGTAGTGTTAAAATGAAAGTAAGAAATCCTGGTGTTTTGGAGCAGAGTAAGCTGACCATAGATAATCATAATGTATTTTTGTGCCTTTGTGTATGTTGGGTATACATGTGTTTATATGCTGTGCATGTGTGCATCTGTGCTGAGTGTACGTGGAGGTCCCAGGCTGACATCTGAAGTTTTCCTCAATCATTTGCCATTTTGTTAATGGGGTAGGGTCTCTCAACTGAATGACAAGATTCCATGATTTCATCCTTTTCTGTGGTTTCCTTGTGTGAATATGCCTCTCTTTCCACATTAATCCCTTGCTGGAAACTCATCTTCTGTCTTAACTATAGTACCGAGGGATGGGTTAAACCTATGCTAGTCAGAACTGGACAGAACTAGTCAGTACTCTCCAGTAGTTTAGCTAGCTGGCTTGCCTGGGCACTCCCTGTCTGTTTCCAAAGCAGACCTTATATTTTATTGACAGAGGGGAAATATGTGAAGAAGTAGGAGGTACATGAGGTTAGAAAAAAAATTGAAGGTTATCACTGGCTACTTACTGAATAGGTAATGGAGGAACTGAAGACCATGGATTAAATTAGAATCCCACAGAGTGAAAGTTAAGTACAGTAAAAAAACTTATTAGGGGTTAAAAGTATGGCTTAGAGCTAAAGTCTTTGCCTGGCAAGTACAAAGTGCTAGGATAGATTCTCAGCATGGAAAACATTAAGGAAAATCAAATCAAGATTTATAAACATACTAAGAAGTAGTATACAGATTAAAATACAAATCTCCTCAACACCAGAAACAATCCTTTATGTAGTGACAATGAATTAACAAAAAGAGAAACACAGCGTGATATGATACACATGAAACAGAAAATGTGATTAAGATAAGAACAATTGTTATCAGTCATATCCATATAGGTGCAAAGACTTAGCTTAACTATTAAAAGAAAAGCTTTAAAAAATAGTCTTGTGACATGCAATCCCATCAAGATCTTGGAAGCTCCAGTTGTCTCTGAAGACAGCTCAATCTATGCACCCCAAAGCACAGGAAGTTTCTGTAGGGAAAGAGAATAGGAAAGAACAGAACAAAAAGAAAGCACAAGAAGGTGTGAAAGATTATAAGAAGAAAATTATAGATGCAGACAATGAAAATGCAGATTAAATAAGTCAAAATTCTGGGTTCTCAGAAAGATAATCAACAAGTGAACAACTGACTAGAAAGGACCTTCAGGAAGAAAGGACTCAGAAATACCTAAGTAATGGTTGGAAAATAATGATGCCTGTTATTCTGCATGCCTTTAGACAAAATAATAAAATCCCTAAGATACTAGGAAGGGAGAGTTCATCAAAAATAGTATGAGTCAAAATAGGAAGTTTACAAAAACCCATGCATGTAAAAGCAGCCCAAGTCACTTAGGAGCTACTCCAACATAAGCAACAGTGACAGATGGCTCTACAGTATCAGTCTGTAAACTCTGGGGACCAATTAGTGCCAATGCTACATAAATAAAGAAAACATTGAGTATTTGTTTTACAAAATGTGAAATAGTCACATCTAAATTTGCTAAATGTAACCCAGAAAACCACAGGTAGATGTTGCTTACAACTGTTCACACTAAAGTCCCAAATCTTCTACAAGCAGAGACAGTTAGCACTGTATGAGGAAAAGAACCATACAGACATGGGTATTTGTGATTATTTTGTTAGGCAAAAATCTGACAAAAGAAAGTAGTACATAATAGAAAGTGAGACAATACTAATAAATCTAAGGGATACTTTTAGGGAATGTACTAATTAACTATGCATCTTATTTGACTGAGGGAAGAAATTATACTAAAAGCCTTCAATAAAAATAAATCTTAATTCCTAATAAACCCTTGATGAAAATATAGTTGCATTTTCATAATTTGAACATACATACATATATATGTTCAGGCATACTCTACCCCTAATCTACCACAACGAGAAGCTGAAAATGCTTTTAAAATATAAATGCAAGTTAAAGAAAGAAAATATTTTCAACTTGAGAAGGGAGTTGGAGCCAAAACATAAAGGCCTTTTACTAACCAGTATTTAAAATATCTGTAGTTCAATAAGAAAAATGCCAAAAAAAAAAAAAAAAAAAAAAAAAAAAAAAAACCTGTGGATGGAGCAGGAGAAAAACACTGGCCTTGCAAGACTCACAACCTGAATTCTACTTTTGACATGTGTGCCTGCTGCTTTGGGAAGCAGTTCTGGCCTTTGATTTTGTTTTGTTTTTGTTTTTGTTTTTGTTTTTGTTTTTGTTTGATCATTTTTGTTGTTTTGTTTTGTTTTTTGATATTTTATGTATTTACATTTCAAATGTTGTCCCCTTTCCTTTTCCCTGTCCCCCCACTCCCAGAAATCCCCATCCCCTTCCCATCCACCTGCTTCTATGAGGGTGCTCACCCTCCCACTCACCTACTCCTACCTTCCCACCCTGACATTCCCCTACACTGGGGAACAAGAATAAGGCTCCTCCTGTTGATGCCAGACAATGCCATCCTGTGATATATATGTAGCTGGAGCTGTGGGTCTCTCCATGTGTGCTCCTTCCCTGAGAGCTCTGGAGGGTCTGGTTAGTTGATATTGTTGTTCTGCCTATGGGGTTGCAAACCCCTTCAGCTCCTTCACTCCTTCATTGGGATCCCTGTGCTCAGTCCAATGGTCAGCTGTGAACATCCATACACCTCAGTGTTTGTCAGAATCTGGCAGAGCCTCTCAGGAGACAGCTGTAACAGGCTCCTGTCAGCAAGCACTAGGTATCTGCAATAGTGTTTGCGTTTGATGTCTGTATATAGGATGGATCTGCAGGTGGAGCAGTCTCTGGATCTAAACACTCCTATCTAAAGGAAATACAGGGGTTAAAATGTGGAGGCGTTTGACTTTGTTAAGGCAGAATCTCTCTTACTGTTTCTGCAGCATCATTGGCAACAGCCTACCTGGCCCTTGAACACACAGCCTGTGTTCCTGTTTCTACTTTGCTGTAGTAATGTTGAGATTACAAATGTAAGCCATTGCATCTGGCTTCCTACAAGGGTTCTGGGAAAGCTGTCATGTACAAGAAGCATTCTTTGGAAATGTGGTGTAGATTGATCCAAGGTGCTGGAAATTCACCCATTTCACAAAGATCCTCAGGCAACTCTACCTGTTTAAGTGAGTGATGGCATGTGGGTAATAGCTGAGAAAAGTGCTCTAGAAAAGTCATACAAATGCAATAAGGTATAAACCTGTCTTTTTTACATTAAGCAGATACAATCATTGTAGAAACTGTAAAACACATGCATAATGATGGCCAAAGGTCAATGGAAAAAAAATTGCAACTATCCCAAGACAACCCCTGTTGGCACACGTTAGAAATGTGCTTTCTGCCATTGCAGTATTACTATCTGTTACATTTTTTTGTTGTTGTTGTTGCTGAAAAGCCTATCTTCCTCTGTGTCTGGCTTCTTTTTCTTAACTTCTTGAGATCTGTGAGCACCTGAAGTGGGTGCTGGGAATAGAACTCAAGTCCTTGCTGAGGGACTCCTCAGACTTAGAAAAACAGAGGGAACTGCACTATGAGCCAGCCTGTCAGAAAGATACAAAGGCAGGCAGATTCCTGAGTTCAAGGTCAGCCTGAGATAGAGTGAATTTGGTCCTGGAGTGGTCCTGGTTGCAATGGTAATCTCGGGACAGAATCTCACCCTGATAAATTTACAAAGCAGGCAGATCTCTGGATTTCTTTTTCTTGTATAAAAAACAAACAAACAAACAAACAACAACAACAAACAAAACAACACAAGAAGTACTTGTCCTTTTCCTAAGAGTCAAGTGGCTAAGGTTATGGAAAGCTGAATCATGTGATAGTCAAAAGGGAACCTGGGTAATGACTGAATTGTCAAATGTAAATAAAAAGACTGGGCTTTTGATCTGCAAGAGATGGACTTATCCAGAGAGTATTTTTAGAATAGCAAGAGAAATCTATTTCAAGCAGGAGAGGGGAGGTTACAGAGGGAGGGAAAGAGAGAGAGAGAGACAGAGAGTGCTGAACAGCTGAACATAGGCCATCATCCTGGACCCATAATTTGATTTAAGTTCTTTGTTTGGCACTCCCAGACACCCCTTCTTTTAGGAACCCCTCTCCAAACAGAGGCTAGTTGTCCCTACCTTTTACAACAAAATGTCCTAAATCTAACAACTACTGACATATTAATTGGCAAATCCTCAAACAAGTATTTTATGTTCACATTATCATTCCTATGATTATATGATCATTTGATTTGGATTACTGCTGCCCTTTAAATTAATTTTCAAAATGAATCATTTCATTATTTGAGATTTTTTTCTTTTTCCTTTTGAATTTTTAAAAATTTCACTTTACATCCTGATCACAGACCCACCTTCTTCCTGTCCTTCCAGTCCTTCCCTCACATACCCTTCCTTCCACTACCCCATCCTCTTAGAGAGGGTGAAGCCCCCCAACAGAGTTAACTCTCTCTTGTAGTCTGTTCTTAGCAGGACAAAGCCATCCTCACCCACTGAGACCAGACAAAGCAGCTCAGCTAAGGGACAGGCATCCAAAGGCAGGCAAAAGAATCCATGTAAGAGATAGCCTCCACTCTAATTATTAGGGGACTTACATGAAGACCAAGCTGCCCATCTGCTACAAATGTGTGTGGGACCTAGTCCAGTCCATGCATGCTTTTGGTTGGTAGTTAGTTTCTCATGGGACCTGGTTAGTTGACTCTGTAAGTCTTCTTGTAGTGTCTTTGACCCCTCTGACTCTCTCAATCCTTCTCCTCAATTCTAACATAAGTCTTCTCAAGCTCTACCTGATGTTTGTCGATGGGTCTCTGCATCTGTTTCCATCAGCTTCCAGATGAAGCCTCTTGGAAGACAACTGTGCTAGGCTCCTGTCTGCATGTATAACAGAGCATCATTAGTAGTGTAAAGGGTGTCTCTCTTCCGTGGCTTGGGTCTCAAGTTGGGCCAGTCATTTGTTGGCCATTTCTTCTACCTTTGCTCTATCTTTATCCCTGCATATATTATTGAGTTGAATGTTGTGTGGGTGAATTGGTATTACCTCCCTCCACTGGAACTTCTGCCTGTCTACAGAATGTGGCCACTTCAGTCTCCGTATCCCCAGCATCTAGAAATCTCAGCTAGGAACATGCCCATACACTCTAGAGTCTCCCTTGTGCCAGATTCCAAGCTAGTTCCAGTGATGCTCACCCCTCCTGAATTTCTTCACTCTCCCAACCCTCTTCTACACCTACAGCTCTCCCCATACCTGATACCCAACCCTGTTCACCTTCCACTGAGATCTCTCCCCACCTCCACCTCCAAAGTCTATTTTATTTTCTCTTAGAGTGAGATTCATGCATCTTTCCTTGGACCATCCCTGTTACTTCTTTGGGTCTATGGATTATAGCATACATATTCTGTGCTGTATTGCTAATGTCTACTTAATAAATGAGCTCAAACCATGCATGTGTTTCTAGGTCAGAGTTACATCACTCAGGATAATATATTTTATAGTTCTATTCATTTGCCTGCAAATTTCATGATGTCTTTGTTTTTAAAAGCTGAGTAGTATTCTATTGTGTAAACATACCACATTTTCTTTATCCATTCTAGGTATCCAGTTTCTGGCTATTTTGAATAGAGCTTCTGTGAATATAGTTGAACATTTGTCCTCGTGATATGGTGGACATACCACAATATCATATACCTTGAGTATATGACCAGGAGTGATATAGCTGGATCTTGGGGTAGAGCTATTCTCAGTTTTCTGAGAAACCATCAAATTGATTTCCAAAGTAGCTGTGTAAGCTTGTATTCTGACTGACAATGTAAGAGTGTTCCCCCTATTCTACAACACCTGTATGTGCTGTCACTTGACTTTTTTTTTTTATCTTAGCCATTATGAGGTGAGTAAAATGGAATCTCAGAGTCCTTTTGATTTGCATGCCTCTGATGACAAAGTGTGTTGAACATTTTTAAGTGCTTCTTGACCATGACAGATTCCTCTACTGAAAATTCTGTTTAGTTCTGTCCAAATTTTAATTGGTTATTGGTTTGCGGGTATCTAATTTCTTTTTTCTTTTTTTCCTTTTTTTTTTTTGTTTTAAATAGAATATTTTATATTAGATATTTTCTTTATTTACATTTCAAATGTTATCCCCTTTCCTAGTTTCTGTTCTGAAAATCCCCTAACCTCTCCTCCCTCCCCCTGCTCCCCAACCCACCCACTTCTGCTTCCTGGCCCTGGCAGTCCCCTATACTGGAGCATAGAACCTTCAGAGGATAAAGGGTCTTTCCTCCCATTGATGACCAACTAGGCTATCCTCTGCTACATATGCAGCTAGAGCCATGAGTCCCACGATGGTTTTTTTTTGTTGTTGTTGTTGTTTTAATTTTTATTTTTTTATTGCTGGTTTAGTCTTAGGGAGAACTGGTGGTACTGGTTAGTTCATATTGTTGTTCCTCCTATGGAGCTGTAAACACATTCAGCACTTGGGTACGTTCTCTAGCTCTTTCATTGGGGACCCTGTGCTCTGTCCAATGGATGGCTATGAGCATCCACTTCTGTATTTGTCAGGAACTGGCAGAGCCTCCCAGGAGACAGCTATATCAGGCTCCTGTCAGCAAGTTCTTGTTGTCATCTGCAACAGAGTATGGGTTTGGTGATTGTATATGGGATTGATCCCTAGGTGGGAAAGTCTCTGAATGGTCATTTCTTCAAGCTCTGCTCTGACCTATGTCTCTGTAACTCCTTCCATCAGTATTTTGTTCCACCTTCTAAGAAAGATGGAAGTATCCACACTTTGGTCTTCCTTCTTCTTGAGTTTCATGTCTTTTGCAAATTGTATCTTGGGTATTCTAAGTTTCTGGGCTAATATCCACTTATCAGCGAGTGCATATGATGTGAGTTCTTTTGTGATTGGGTTACCTCACTCAGGATGATATTCTCCTGGTCCATTTGCCTAAGAATTTCATAAATTTATTGTTTTTAATACCTGAGTTCTACTCCTTTGTGTAAATGTACCACATTTTCTGTATCCATTCTTCTGTTGAGGGACATCTGGGTTCTTTCCAGTTTCTGGATAATATAAATAAGGCTGCTATGAAGATAGTGGAGCATGTGTCCTTATTACAAGTTGGAACATCTGAGTATAGTTACTGGCCCTTTAAGTTAAAAATCTTCATTCTTATCTACTCCTATTCTCCTTAGGTTTGGTCTTCTCATTGTGTCCTGGATTTCCTGGATGTTTTGAGTAAGGATTTGTTTACATTTTGCATTTGATTGTTGTGTCCATGTTTTCTTTTCTTTTTTTTTTTTTATTAGATATATTCTTTACATTTCAAATGCTATCCCAAAAGTTCCCTATACCGTCCCCCCGCCCCACGCTCTCCCGTACCAGCCCACTCCCACTTCTTGGCCCTGGCATTCCCCTGTACTGGGGCATATAAAGTTTGTAAGACCAAGGGGCCTCTCTTCCCAGTGATGGCTGACTAGGCCATCTTCTACTTCATATGAAGCTAGAGACATGAGCTCTGAGGGTACTGGTTAGTTCATATTGTGATTCTCTCTTCCATCTCTTATATTCTATTGGTGATACTTGCATCTATGGCTCCCGATTTTTTTCCTACCACTTTTATCTCCAGAGTTTGTCTCTCTTTTCAATTTCTTTATTTTTTTTGTAGTGTAATTCTGTGTTTGTAAAATAAAAAATAAATTTTATTGTTGAGGAAAATTAACAGCACACATCTTCATAGAGTTTTAAAAACTTTGATGCATAATGGCATTTAATTTCAGCATGAGAAGGGAGAATTATTCCTGAAAATATTACCAGTCATTGAGGTGTTAATAACTCTAGGTACCTCAAACCTAACTAGTTCTAAGGTCAAACTCTTGCTTGTTTTGGAGGAAGTCTGACAGTTTATAGCATCTCCATGGTAACTGATATGGCATTTCACAGTTAATCATAGAAGTTAGTGCCTTCTGCCACACCTCCCACCCACTATATCTTTCTTGCAGTGTTTGGGATGACACACAATAGCTAAATGTGTTTATGTGTTTTCCTGCTGTTTTGTTTACTAACACTTAACTGCCTAGTAATTTGGCTTGGGATCATGGGATGCAATCCTAATTGCTAACTTTAAAATGTATTGTAAACACAAGTTTTCACATTCATCATTGTGATAATTACCGTCATCAACTTTACTGGATTTAAAATGCAAACACACTTCTATATCATGAGGTTATTTCCCTAAATATTTCACTGAAGATGGAAGACCTTACTTAGATGTGGGCTGCATCAGCCAATGAGCTGGGTCCCAGATTGAAAAAGAAGGAGGAAGCCAATTGAGCAGCAGTATTTACAGCTATCTGCTTCTTCATTATAGACCTCATCTTCTTGCTGCTATGACCATTCCCATGATGGATCATAGCATCCTCAAACTGTGAACCCAAATAAACTGTTCTTTCCTCAAGTCACTTTTGTCAGATCTTATGTCACAGCACCAAGAAAACTAGTGAATTGAATCACCTTCCCTGGCGTAACTATTAAGAACTTTCTTAAGTGTAATGCAGGAGATCATCATAGTATTTATGTCAGCCTATATTGGAAAGAATATATTCTTTATTGCTAAATGATAATAATGATAACAAGCATTTGATAAGGGCTTACCATGAAATCACTTTACTAACATTGAATTAACCCTTAAGTTAAGACTCTAAGGTATTTGGGAGACCAAAATAGGAACCATATACTTTGCTGGTTAAGTTTTCTGCTTTCAGTTGAGACAGTTAAGCATAAATTTGTTTGACCTGTGCAGGTTAAGGTATCTATTTGTAGTTAAATAATAAGTTCTTATTTGGCCCGTGTTAACTCCTTTCAAGTAAGGTTTCTACTTGTAATTAAGAATAACTTCCTGTTTCTTAGATCTGATATAAAATGCAAAACATGTTTTAACCTATACTAAACTTGTGACCCCATTCACACGATGCATACCATTACCTGTGCTCCTTCCCTTTCATTGTATCGTATCTTTCTATCAATGTGTAACAGCCAACTCCCTCTCCCTTGTGAACACTTTATCTCTTCTATGGAAGGAATATCAAAAGGCTGTCAGGGCTTGCTTAGGGTGAGACAGCCATGGGGCCAGTCATAGATGCATCCCCAAATATGAATTTTTTCTCCTCATGATGTTTAGAAGTAATAACACTATCATTTCAAATTTATAGATGAGATAATTAGAGCTTAGAGAGATCCAGAACATTTCCTGATGTGGTATTTACATGTGGTAAGTAGACATGAAACTGGTGTCTGAATCTCCACTTTTGAGGATATATTACATCGACTCCAAGTCAACACACTACACATACCTACACATACCTGGTACCATAAATAATAGCCAATTATGGATCAGTCTAGGTATTCAGCAAAAGATTAATGGACAAAGAAATTGTGATGTGTGTGCATGTGCATGAGAAAGGAACATAGTAAGTTATTTTTAGGTGAATGTGTGAAATTAGTGGAGACAATTGATAGATGGAAACAGCCATACTCAGAAAGACAAGTATTATAAATACTCTTTGTAGCTGCCAGCAGCTACATGAAGTGGGTTCCTGAGAGGAAAGCTGAGGCTGTATGGGAGGGATAACAAGAGAAGAATGAGACCAAGACAAAGTTTCTGATCAAGGCCCAAAGTTTACTTTTTGAGTCTGAACTTAAAAAGGGGGGAAACCCATCCCTCACCATGCCAGGATCTCATTGCTTTGTCAGGATCATGTCAGGAAAACAGGTTCAGCTCTCAGCAGGTAGTGATATTTTGAAGGAAACAACAGATATGGCAGGACAATAGACTTTACCTAGGTTGGAGGTCTCCACCCTAGGTGGGCTGTCTATCTGAGGCATAAACAAGGTCTAATCAGCCTGCTCAAGACTGGGGAAGGGCACAACTCTCAAATGTAGAATCTACATAAAAAATGTGTGTAAATGTTAATATTCACACAAAGCAGTGGGAGGAGAATGGGTCTATTTGAGGTGAATATTAGCAGAAAGTGGGAAGGGGAGAAGAGAGAGTCGTAGGAAGAGTCAATATGAGCCAAATATAATGACATGTTTCTATGAGCCCCGTATTAATTGTAAGTGAATGTGCTCTTTTAAAATTGAATTCTTTCTCTGTTGTGAGTACTACTGACACTAGGTAATTTTGTTCATTACACTTTTGCTGTAGATGCACTTTGGTGAGTATTACAGGTAGGAGATAGTTCCATAAGTGATTAGGGTCTCCACTACCCCTTTTTTGTCTCCAATATTCTATGTCCATTTTAGTTGTAGTGCATGTTGAAAGAGTCTTTACTAGGCGTGGTGATTCACACCTGAAATCTCATTATTAAGTAGGATCTGGGTTTAAAGCCAGCCTGAGAGCAATTTGGGGGTTCTGTCTTCTTATTCACATAATTTTCTAATGCATTCATTCCTTTGCATTGAGGTTTTTACTTTACAGTGACTTGAAAACTGGCTCTGAAGTAGGATCTCTAACCTAACAATCCACTAGAAAACCTTAAAAAATTCTACCTTGATTAAACAAGGTCAGACAGACCCATAACACTAGCAGCACCAGTCAAGAGGAAAATTTTCTTCAGAACTCTATGCATTGGTTCTATGCAATAGAACATAGCTCTGGAATTAGGCATGGGTATTCTTGTGGGACTACAACTCCGGTGTATAATCACTCCAGGCATTGAGTTTCCTCATTTATAAAACAAAGACACAGATTTCTTGAGTTTACTTTGTAAAATTTTTATGATGATTTTTTTTATGCCTGAGAAACGGAAGGCAAGGACATATCCCAGCAACATGTGATTAGAGCACAGAGACACAGGCTTGAGTCAAACTGATCAGTTACAGGAATATCATGCTTGCCACTTTTTGGTGCAGGAAGATCCTGACAACAGGAGATGATTCTAGCTAAGTGTGGCCTTTTCTTTTTTACTTCCAGCATGGCACCTTGTTTACAGATTTGGGTTAAGCCACATTTACTTGCATGCTTCTTTGTGAAGATCTGTGACCAGAGAAATAAGCAAACTACCTGCTACTCCATCTGTGGCACAGGCTTCAGTATCTGTGGATTCAACCAGCTTTAGTTGAAAAAAATGTGTAAAATAATTCTGTTTACACTAATGTGCACAGACATTTTCTTATCATTATCTTTAGAATAGTGGAGCACATCAACTCTTTACAGAGCTTTTACATCTCATTAGGTACTTCCTGTAATCCATAGATGATTTGAAGGAAGAAAGATGTTTGTCAAGGATCTAGTATTGTCATGCCATTTTTTTTTTTTACAAGAGATTGGTGTGTGCGTAGAGTTTTATTATTGACAGAAGATCTTGGAACTAATCACCTGTATGTATCGAGGGGAAAATTACAATTTAAAGTGAAAATCATGTAATTGAAAAAAATTTAATGGGCAAGAAAGGTTCTAAAAAAAAAACACTATTAAAAACTCTCCTGTATACCTCTAGAAATAGTGTAGTAAGTAGAATTTCAAGTGTTTCCCTACTCCAAAACTCCAATATTTTCTGCACTAATACCTAACTCTGTGACACTTATAGTTGTGTAAATGCTTAATTTTGCTAATTAGTTGGTATTGAGGACATCTAATAGAACACTACCAAGGTAGGCCTTATCTATTCAATCATCCAGAACCTATTAAACACAGGTAATTTCTCTGGTTGGTAGTAGCAGAGGAGGTCTGAGGGAATCTATGCATAAGGTAGACTCAACATGACCTAGACATGTTAGAACAAAAAAGAAGCCTGTGGAAAAGAATAACATGTCCACCTCCTGCCCTCAGAAGCTAGAATTGCTGCCCTAACCCCACTGTGAGCAGCCAACAGAATTATTACAGCATTCTTAAAACTGTAGTATGGGCTGATAAAATGATTCAGTGAGTAATGACACCTGCAAACCTGGTGACCTGAGTTTAATCCATGAAACCCACATAATAGTGGAAGAAGAGAATTGATTTTACACCATTATCCTTTGAGAATGTCCATATCCATGCCATGGAATGTAACACTTTGATATCCTGAACACACACAGAGAATAAAAAACAAACAACACCCCTTTCATGCCCCACACCTCTGCCCCCTCCCCAAGTTCTACAAGAAATAAATTTCTTTCCACAGTCTGAGTAAGTTTAGAGTGATTCTTCCCATTGGGGATACTGGTGCATACCTGTAATGCTCCACACTGGGGAGACAAGTATAGCAAGAACTCTGAGTTAAGAGCTAATGTGGCTGACATAGAATGAACCCATCTCATAAACAAAATGAAACAAACAAACATAAATGCTCAGAAGTCAACTTTCCCAGAGCTTCTAGATTTGAACTCCTCATGAAAAATTTAATTTTGACCTTGAAAGATTCCACACTGAACAACCTAGTCTAGCATGGCTAGAAGAACTAACATAGATTTGAGGTCATAAATGTGTGCTATTTTAAGCTTTAGAATTTATGGTAAATTGGTATGCATCAGTACAAAATTAACATGCAGTTTTCTGTATATATTCCCTATGCCAATTGCTCCATTTGAAAACTCTTTTGGCTCTATGGATGAAATATTTTTATTGAAGCTATTTTTACAATGACTTTACTTTTGAATTTGTGACTTTAAATATGGATGAGAAATATTCATGCATTCATTCAGTAAATAATGATCAATTGTCTATTATATTCTAGGACTTTCTAGATACTGAGGATTGCTGTGAGCCTCTTGGCCTAGACCGGGTTCAAACAGGACACAGAGTAGGACCCTAGTGTGGCTTTAAACATTGATGGTCTCTAAACATTCTAGCTCTCTAACTATACTGAACTGCTAATGATATCTTCTAAAAAGTCTTAAAAGCTTTCTTGATAATTTGAGGGGTTAAAACTACTGGTTTAGGTAATTAATACCTGTAGCCTAAGGGCAGGGGATTAAGTAATGGAGCCTTTGTTCTATCTCGTAGGAACTATAGGCTCTTTAGCCTACTATTATAAGTCTCAGGAAGATAAAGGGACACTTTGAAAAGTGAAATTAGCATTTATTTCTAAGTTGTAAAATGTTACCTATGAAAGCTAAGAAAAAGGGGAAAAGCAGAAAGATCCTAAGTGGGACAAGGAAAAAATATTTCCCCCCATACTCTTCTCTTTGTCCTCAGTACTTACACATCTTTCAGAATACATGATCACCCGGTAAATGTTCATCACAAGTTCACATATAAAGTCAAATAATAAATCGAATAAGAAGCTTACAACAGTGAATATTTACATGCATATCTATTAGGAGTATTTATCTGGCTAAACATTCATGACTTTTCACAGCTCCACAGGTTCATCAAGAGTTAAAAACCATAACAAAGTTATTAGTGAAGTTTTGAATAGATAAACCCACTCAATATTTTATCTTGTGTCCTAGCACCTATAATAAATCATTAGTTCCCTTTTAGGACCTTTATTTAATGGTTTTACCACCTCTTGAAATGTGCTCTGATTAGGAGAAATAATTAACAAGTGACACAATGTGAAACTGGCAGAGTTCTCATTGCAGTTTTGACTATTAGAAAAGGACCTAATAGCAGTCCCACTTTAAAAGAGCTTAATAAATACTGATATAATTGTAGGAATTCTTGTAGGATCATCACAAAGAATTGATATGTTACCTATTTGTCTATATAATGTCACTATAAGACAGCACATCTTTGTAGATCTACAGAGATCTGCTCAAAAGGGTGGGGTAATAGCTAGTGATTGTCAGATATGCTTAATAATAACAACAGGAAAAGCATATTAACAGCAGGAATCTTTCCCAAAATGATTTTCTCCTGGATTTGTCTATAGGAGCAAATATGTTGTGGATTATTTTAATCTGAGGCAAACCATCTCAAGAAGATCACCTGCTATTGATTAGCTCCTGACAGAGGATGGAATATTCTCTATGTTATCATGGTTTGTATCAAGTTAGGAAAACTGTATATGATAAAATGAGAAAATCCTTGAAAAGCAGTGATCATGGAGCATAAGATTGCAGTTGGAGAGACAAGGTAGTATTGTATATGGTAAAGGACACTTTTTTTTTTTTTTTTTTTTTTTTGGTTTTTTTGAGACAGGGTTTCTCTGTATAGCCCTGGCTGTCCCGGAACTCACTTTGTAGACCAGGCTGGCCTCGAACTCAGAAATCCGCCTGCCCCTGCCTCTGCCTCCCGAGTGCTGGGATTAAAGGCATGGGAACTCATTGGTCGAGTTCCTCATTGAGGAGGAAGAAGATTGAACTATATTTTTGATTGTAGAGGATCACTCTGACTGTCTTATAGATGACAAACCAAAGTAAGGTGTAGGTTAAGGGAAATATGGTGAGAGATGAGAGGAAGAAGGGCCATGGGATGAAAAAATGAAACCCAGATAAGATACACTGGTGGGGAGCACCAGACAGGCAGAAGTAGTGGTAGTGGAACATAATTAAATCTGAAGTATGTGTAATGGCAGGAGAGGAATAAACAGAGACAATTCTCTTCTTCTGTACCAGCTCAACTTTGAGATATATACTCATCTCTGCCACTGTCACTTAGTCAAGTACTCATTTCTTTCAGACCAGAGTGATCAAGATGAGTTTGTTAATCCTCCAAATAATCAGATGTAACAGATCTGTTAATTAAATTGAAATTGGTATATATTATAGATCTGCAGGGTTGTTTGCAAACAAAATATATTGAGTTTTTTTAAGGGTTATTGGCAGTTTAATGTTGAAAAGTTTATTCTAGGCAAAATGGGATGGGATTTTCATTTCTGAAATTTTCCTCCTCATTCATGCCATTGCTTTATGGCTTATGGAAGAGACTGATTCTAGCTCTGATTTGAATTTGTATATGTATTGATGTTTTTTGTGTTCTATCACACCAGTAGAGCACCCTGGGAAATCTTTGGAGTCAGAGTGAGACTGTAGGATTATGAGTTGAAAGCAGAATGTTGTGTTACATCTCCACTTCTGGCAGTTGATTTTGAAAGCACTTTAGCACTTATAATACTTATGTGTGCTTCAGAGTCTAAAAACAACCCATTACTGATTTTTTGGAAATTCTTCTGAAACAGAAGAAAGGAGGAAAGCTAAACTCAAATATATAATGTTGATCTCCTTGGTGTGCTTTTAGAAAATGAAGAGAATGAGGTTTCTGAAGCTATTTAAGGAATTTATACTCTTTGAACAACTTTGATTGCCTCTTCAGTTTTGGAAACAGTCTCTATGGAGAAGCCAAGAAACCTGCTCATGTTCTCTGGGTCAAAGAGATAATCCAGTATTCACCAAGTATTTAAGCAGACAAGAACATCATTGCAATGTCCTGAGAAATGCTATGAAAGAAAGGCAATATCAAAAATTACTTGTATATTAAGAGTAAGACTTTGGAGTACATGAATTCATCTGTATCATAAGAAAATTTAAGAAAAGGACTCAATTTGAAAAAAAATAATATTTATAATCTATTCTCTTGGTGCTAATAACTTAGAAACTTTAAATTTAAAAAATTCCGATTTTCACTGACAAATAGTCTCAGCAAGGGGCTGTTTTTAGATTTCCAGTGGGACTGAAGTTTATACCCTCCTACATATCCTAGAAGCTTCAAATCATGTCTGTGCTTTTGCATTCTCATTTATTATTCTTTAAAAACATTCTATTGTACTTTCTGTTAGATTAATAGGTTTTTTATATCCCAAAACAACACAAGGCATTATATTTGCATATGTGTTTTCATCTCATTTTTAATGACTGAAATGTGTATCTCAGTCTTATTTAATATGTTGGAAAGATGAATAAAAAGCAAATCTATTACTCCAGAACAAACAGACCAGTTTGAATTTGCTTGAAAATTTTTATCTTTTCACCATTTTGGTGTGGGAGGGACACAAAGAGATGATACAAGAATGGCTAAATGCTAGCGTGATGTATGATGGAGGGCTATGTTCTTTCCTGAGAATTACAGATCAAGGGGTTTGATTTTCATCAACAGTTGCTATGTGAGGTACATTCACCTCTATTTGCTATTTCTTTAGATCTACAAGAATCTTATTGTTAGGGACTTTACTTCAAGATATTGTTATGTCATGCATGTCTATCAGAGAGTCCTGCTATGTGTACAAGACAAGGGTATTATAGACTTCAGAAGTGCTCTCTGCCCACAATGCCCTATTCTTGAGTACAGGAGAGACAGACTTCCAGTATTTATTTTCAACTTTCATTTTAATGTTCTTAAGAGACTTACTATTTGTGGCTTCAGATTGTTCAGGTGTTTCAAATAGGTATGTAATGTCATTTCTTTCTTTCTTTCTTTCTTTCTTTCTTTCTTTCTTTCTTTCTTTCTGTTTGTTTGTTTGTTTTAAAATGGTAATGACATATTTGATTACTCTCATTTTCACTGTTGATTTAGGAAACTCATGAAGACCCTCTGGCAGTATCTTGTCACTCTATGCCAACTGGTGAAGCAAATGATGCACAGATTCAAATTGTGTTTCCCCACCCTTACATCAAGGGTGAATCTCATTTTGGGATATACCATGTATGCACGTCCTCAAAATCAGTCTGCTTTTGTCTGAACATTAATTCAACTATTATGATTAGTGAATAGAAGAAAGGGGTTAAACGGTACTAATATAGTGGAATTTGCCAGAGTTATTAAAAACTCTTAGACTTAATGATTATTTAAAATAGGATTGGCAAAGGTAAAGTATTGTTAGTATTTCTCCTACATTCTCATTCGTGTGCTTGCCCCTATATTTCTTATTATTTTCTAGAAGATTATGGTCTCCTGAATCATGCATAAAATAATAAGACATAAAATAAATATTGGATGTTTCAATCACATGTTTTTGGATTAAATAGAAAATACAAACTGTTAGCCAAGTTATTTATATTCCAAAGGCATCGATTTCCTTATTGGAAAATGGGAGCTAGTCTGATCTGCTCTAATTATTTTGCAGGTTTTGGAAAAAAAGAAGTTATTTTGTGGAGAGTATTTTGTGGTGAGCAACCTTCATACAAATGCCAGTATATTTTTAGCTTCTAACAAAAACATGATTAGGAAATATTCAGAAAAATCAGTAGGCAATATTTAAAGGCAGAAATCATTTAAAAGGAATCTAAGACTCATAAGGTTTGAGCTTGTCCTTGACACACTATTGAGAATAATAATTTTGGCTTATTTACTTCACTAGAAACCTAAAATTTGCAATGATGTTTTCTCCTAATTTCAACATCTTTGTTGAGTAGGAATAAACTAAAATACTGAGAAAAGATATTTGCAAAATTTAACTGTCTAACCTGTGAACTAGTCTATCAAATGTTCTACATTTTAGTTTTCTCAATAGTATTAGTTTATTATGTATTTCCTGTATGACCATTCATTTTACTTTAGTAAAAAAAAGTTAATAAAATGTTAGTAAAAACACTTTATAGTTATCAAAAATAATAGGTAAAAATACTTTAAATATTAAATAGTTTAAATACTTTTAATTAATGATTTTATTTATTTATTCCCTCCTCACAGAGTTCTTCCCCTATACTCCCTCCCCTTTGCTTTTGAGAGCATGCCCCCCTGGGCATCCTCCCTCCCTGGGGCAACAAATCTCTATAGAATTAGTTATATCCTCTCCCACAGAGGCCAGACATATGCCTGGGGCCTCAGAGCATCCCATGTCTACTCTGGTTGGTGGCTCAGTCAGGGAGCTCCCAGGGGTCCAGGTTATCTAATACTGTTGTTGTTCTTCCTATAGTTTTGCCACCCCCACTCATTTTCTTCAGTCCTTCCCCTAACTCTTCCATAGGGGTCCCTGACCTCAGGCCAATGTTTGGCTGTAAATAGCTGCATCTGTCTCAGTGAACTGCTGATAGAACCTCTCAGAGGACAGCCATGCTAGCAAATACATCAGAGCATTAGTAATTATGTCAGGATTTGGTACCTGCCCATGGGATGGATCCAAAGTTTGACCAGTCCCTGGTCAGCCATTCCTTCAGCCTTTGATCCAGTTCTGTCCCTGCATTTCTTTTAGACAGGAGATTGTGAGCCAAATTTTTTGAAGGTGGGTTTGTGTCCCCTCCCTCCACTGGGAAGCCAAACTACTAGAGATGGTCTCTTCAGGTTCCTTCTCCCTACTGTTGGGCATTTCAGCTAAGGTAACCCAAATTCAGTCCTGTGAGCCTTCCTCATCCCAGTATTTTAAAATTAAGTATTAAACTTAGGAGGCATGTTCACAGCATTTGGTAGAAACAATTTTAATTAATATCTTCATAACAAATATTATACGTATACACATACATACACGATCACACACTTGTTTGTGTGTGTATGTTATCATGCTGAAACCAAGACTTTAGTTGTTTCAATAAATTTACTTAGGGGTATATGGATAAATGGAATTGAACAAGTTTTATCAAGCTTGATTTTGAATTTTCACTTCTATGTTATCTGGTACTACTTATCCTGAATGAAACTAAATAATTAGCCATTTAGTATTTCTTTGCTTTCTGACTGTCTGTATATCCATCTAGTATCTCCATGGATTTTTACTTAAACATTTAAATAGTTTGTATAATAAATTAAGTAAATATTTGGACTGTTCTGAATGGAAAAGGAGAATTCTGACAAGGTGACAGGGGTATATTTGTGCTCTGGTAAGCTTTCCTTGCGGATTTGGACTTAAGTGAATAAGCAAGCAGCTGCCAACTCCAGTCTAGTGTTTCAGATTTTCCAGGACAATCAAGAGCTAATTCTCATGGAAGAGAGACTTCAAAGGTGTGCAAACTGGCAGTGCTTCTGAACAACTCTAGGCTTGAAATCTGACAAGAGATGAGTTAGATAACTATTTTGAACTTAAATGTTTAGATTTATTTGCATTTTTATATAAATTCAGCCTACTTCAGAAGACTGATAAATATTAATCTAAAGTATAGAATTCCATTATCTTAGTCTGTTCAAGTTGCTACAACAGATTAGGTTTTATTTGTTATAGATATGGAGGAAAAATTCAGGACCAAGACAATCCAATTAGGTGTATAATTGTTCTTCTTAATTCACATTATTGCTGATGATTGTGTTTATTTTGCATGTACCTAGTTGGTGGTACTCATACTGATAGGTGCTGAGGTACTCAAACTTGTAGTTTGACTATTTCTTTGATGATTTATTTTATTACATTTTTCTCTGTTAGCAACATTGAACATCTTTTCATATTCCTATGAAAACATTTGCTAATATTCAGAAAACCCCTGTCTATTTGATTAGTTACTTTGCTATTGAGTAGACTGGCTACATGTTTTGATATTAACCTTCTATATAAATGGTTTAAAAATACATTCTGCTTTTCATAGGTAACCCTTTCATTCTATTGATTACATCTTAGTTAGGAATGATGCCTTTTAACTTTCGAAAGTTCATGAGTTGATGTTTTTTATGAAGGTGAGTGACACGCAACCTTCCTTGAAGACTTTGCTTTAACCATTTAAGAATGTGATCAATACGTACTTAATTTTAAAGTATAAAAGACTAAAACAATTTCATCATCTTGTTAGAGGCAGAAAAATTCATAAAGTTTAATATCTACCAAGTGATAAACAATTCCCAAACATTCACAATAGAAAGACTCTTCCTGATTTAAAAAAAAAAAAATGGCTAATTAAAAAAAGATGACCTTGATTAAGGAAAGGCAAAGCTTCCCTGGAGATTAGAAGACACCAATGTTTTTCTCACTTCTACACTTAATTTTTTTTTCAGTATAAGAAGACAGCCAAAGAAAATTCTCAGCATGTTAAAAAAAAATTACAAAACTATCATGCCTCATGAGGCTTAGAAAAGATGAATATTAGAGGCAAATGTACAAACACCAGTAGTTTTTCTCTATAGGGGCAATGAAAAACTCAGAAAATAAATAAGAAAAATTTTATAAAAACATACTAAATAAAAATTTTCCAAACATTCACAATAGAAAGACTCTTCCTGATTAAAAAAAAAAAAAAGGCTAATTAAAAAAATGACCCTGGTTAAGGAAAGGCAAAGCTAAATGTAACTAAAACTACATGTAACTAAATGTAGCAAACTGAAAAACAAAACAAAGCAAAACTTCTGAAATTCGAAAATACCTAGTAAACAGAAAGTATACAATAGAAGATTCAACAATTCTAAGATAATGATTCTAGATGAATTTATCAACAGATTCAAGACCACCATTACCAAATTCAATCTGATTTTATTTTTAAAGGAACCCATTGTCTCATGTACATATGGAAATGTAAGAAACTGGGTAGCCATAATTATTTAAAAAGCAAAGCACAACACAAAGAGTAGCCCCATCTCATTTCTAAACTCCTTAGAGAGCTGCAGTAACACATAGCCTCAACCAACAAAAAGAAACATAGGCTCTTTTCTGTCAATTGTGTCATAGATGGAGATGCTTGCTCTTGCATTAATAAATTAAGGAAAGCCACAGGCTATGAAAAAAATGCTGTGCATCCTCATCCTTACAATTCAAGACTAGGGTGATAGATATCCAAACTTTAAAAAGCAAACAGCATATTTAAATAGAAATGTAATTAGTGAAGATCTCAAAGTGCAAAAGAATGTACATTCAACAGTTTGGCATCATTTTAAAAGGAAAGGTAAAATCAATACACAATGAGCTACATACAGTAGAATGGCTAACATCAAAACTTCTGACAACACAGACTGTTAGTGATTTGGAATAGACACATTTTCAATAGTTACTAGCAGGAATGCAAAACTAGCATTTCCATTTTGTAAATCAGTTCAACAGTGTATTAAAGATAAGACCTATCCTGGACATAAACCTAAAAATTCTACCTTATGTATTTACCTAAGATAAGTAACAGAAATATATGAATATGCGTAGGTTCATTATACTTGAAAGCTCCAAGATGAAAGAAGTTGAATTTCTTTTTGGTTGTTGAGTTTTTTAATTAATTATTTTATTTATTTACTTCCCTAATGTTACCCACCTGGTTCCCCCTTGCAGGATCTCTTCCCCTTCACCTTTGAGAGGGTGCCCCCAACCAGCATCCCCCTTTCTTGGGGCACCAAGTCTACAGGATTAGGCATATCTTTTCTCACTGAGGCCAAACAAGGCAGTAATCTGCTATATATGTGCCTAGGACCTTGGATGCTCTCTGGTTGGTAGCTTCACTCAAAATGTATATATTAAACAACAGTCTATGCTGGCATCTCAGCAAATTTACATAACCAGGAACCACTAATGGAAAGAAAGCCCAAGCTTCTAGGAGGAAGGAGGCTGTAACACCATGCCATTTGTTTATAGCTATGGTTCCTTAGTCTTTTTCTGGGCCCCAGATTATATGATTCATAAAAATACAATATAAGGGAAGTATGTAAAACTCCCTTCTCTTTCTCCCCATATTGGCAACAATAATAGCACTAGTGGCTAATTCATCCTTCTATATCCTCCTATCAGCATGTCAGGAATGCAGGATCAGTAGTCCACATAAAGTCTTCACTTAATTCACCACTCTTTTTTTTTTAAGCCAAATAGGTACTCAATTGCAGTGCATTATTATAAACACAACTAGGGAATGATGTAATTACAGGGTTAGATGTGGTATTTCTGCTAAGGCAGATCAATATAGCTTCAGGAATATAAAATGTGGCCAGTGACATCACAATCCCTTTTCAGTTTCTTTGCAGAAAACTTAAATTAGCTTGAGATTCCCTTGGATGGCCCTCCCTTCATTGTTTCCCTATAGTTCACTTTACCTCTGGCATTATGTATATACAAAAGCAAAGGACCCATGGATGAAGAGCTTTCACCTGTGCAGAGGATAATTAGCCTTGACTGATAAAGAAGTGAGCCTGTTGTAATTAACAGGGAATATCACTGGGTGAGATCTTAAAATTACCTTAGCTCAGTTTGAAGTCATTTGAACAAGTACCCCTGTCATGGAGTGGACATGGTGAGCAAAAGGCTTAAATCTCTCTGGTTAAAGATTTACTTAAACAGATATGCTAAACTTAAGGCAGATGTTTCTATAAAAGGCTATTCAGGAAGAAGCTAATGACTGTGAATTATGACATTGAGTCCCTAACCATATTTCTATTACTATGATAAATAACCCAAGAAAAATGAAAGAGGAAAAGATTTATTTTTATACATGGTTCTATAGACTTCAGTCATGGTCACTTGGCTTCATCAATCTGAATCTGTGGTGAAGCATGTCAAAACTGTTCATCTCATGATAGTTGAGAAGAAAATAGGAGTGGTCGATAAGGAAGAAGGGAGACTAGGAGATAAGAAAAAAGGAAGGAGGGAAGAAGAAAAGGCAGGAAGGAGGGAGAGAGGTGAGTAAAGGAAGAGAGAAGCCATTATGAGGAGGAGGGAGAAACAGAAAAGAGAACAAAGACAAAATATAAAGGTACATTCTCCAGGAACTACCTCTTCCAACATATTCTGAAATTCAGATATATTCTGAAATTCAGGTCTATCACTCTTCATGAGAGATACTCCGTCAGCTGCCTGGGGAATTGTCTAACTTGGATGTTAGTAGCCTACATTTTAATTCCTTTTAGAAATTTCTTGTCCCAAGGAAGTTACCTTGACCCTTGTTAGGTTGCTCCCAAAGGGCAGCTTACAGCTAGTCAATTTTATGGCTGCAATTGAATTCCTAATCTCAGTTTGGTACATTTTTAGATAGCCCATCTAAGATTCAGGTTTACCCTTGGGATTTCCTGAGGCCTCTTGCAGCTGCTTCCCTCACCACATTTCTCTGTACATTCTTATTTGCCTGCTCTTTTTTGTACTGGTATAGCTCTAAGAAAAAGCCATTAACCAGCTTTATGCAATCCTTCATGTCAGAGTTTCTTTTATGGACAATCTGAGGTCTGGCTGGGGAGATGGCTCATGAGATAGCATATTTGTAGAAATATGTCAATTTTACTGATGCTTGTCTCAGGTGATGGAATTTTAATTTTCTTTTGTCAGCTACATGCGCCTGTCATAATCTGAGTAAAATGATTACTTCTATATAAAGTAAATAAATATTAAGAAAGAGTATTATTTCCCTCAAATATTCTAGGGTAGCCTTAGAAATAATCTGTGTGGCATTTATCAAGTCATCAGCTATGGTTCTGTAACTTGGGTTCAACTGGAAGATGCAGCTGCTCATTATTACACAGCTTGGATCTGTGTTAAGTAGGAGGAAAATAATGAATACAAAACACTTAAAAACTGTAATGTGCTACTGAGATGTTATTTGTTTCTAATTTCATTTTCTCTTAGCACTGTTTTCTACAGCTTTCATACTTGTGTTTTGGTACTAGTAAGAGTAGTGTTAACTAAAATAGCTAAGAGGACCACTGCGAACATTTCATTTTTCTTTATGAAAAGATTGGAGCTAAGCCAGTTACCATAGTTTGCTGTACTCACATCAAACCTTGGATGTAATTTACACAGAAAAGAGGCCAATGCTTTGCTTGAATTCTGTAAACATTCCATGCTCAGGACCTATGATTGCATATGGGACTCAAAGCCAACATACTCAATGCTTCTAAAATACAGCCATTTCTCCAACTGTTGGGCCACAGCTGAGTGAAAATGCTTTATGGAGAATCTTGCTTTTATTTGGCTTCTGGAAAAGAATTCTTGTGCTTCGTAAGGTTGGAAGACTTTGGATGTTAGTTACAAGAGCCTTTTCATTCCTCCAGGCAGCCATCAAAGTTAAGCAGTTAATAAAAGTCTGGCTGCAGCTAATGTTGGAAAGCATCTGTTCACAGCTGCTAGAGGAGTTGTTCTCAATTAAAATTTCTGATAATTATTTGTACAGTCAACATCTTCTGTAGCTAAATTAGTCTGGTTTGGGTCAAAACTAATTTGAAATGATAGCATGCCTTTTCATACCTCGTATTTTATTAAATGGCTTCTCCCTTTGTGGTTTGTGATGAATCAAGACAGAACATACTTAATATAAGGCTCAATTGATACAAAGCTGATGGAGCCCGTTTTCTATATTACCCCTTATTTGTAATACATATTTGTTTTAGCAGAGATCTGGAACAAATTTACAAAAGCATGACACTTGCACAAACACATATTTCTATATTAGAGAAATGACAATCTTGAACAAATGTTACTAGAAAATTTGACTATGTACATGTGGAAGACTGAATACTGGCCCCATTTGCCATCTTTTTAAACAAAAGCCAACTTAGAATGGACCTGAAATTCTGAAATTATCGGGTAAATAAAAAACACAGAACACTTTAAATATTGAATCAGAGAATTTTTTTTTCTTGTGAGAAACACAACACTCCAGGAAACAAAAGCAAACATCAATAAGTGGGATTATATTAAACAAAAATGTTTTCACATCCCAAAGAAAATAGGAGCAAAATAACCTACAAATGGAAGAATAGTGTTGACAAATATTACTCTATTGGGGGATTATGAGCAGATACTCACTGTTGGTATAAAACTGGTGTCCCTCTATAAAACATACTGATGTGCAGAAACAGTTTTACCAGGAAACCCCAGTGTCCATACTAGGGTACTGGAACTCAGCACATTTGTATTCCTTTGCATTCACTTATGCACAAAATCACTTTTTACCAGGTACCCCATTGCCACCATACTTTACTAGGACTCAGAGTGGTTAAAGCAACCAAAAAACCAAAACACCCACCCAACAAAGATGAGAGCATATATCTAAACCAAGAAACACCCTAAACATCTAACTCCAGATGCTTTGATCCCAGTGCAAAAGCACAAACATAAATAGCAGACACAATATTCCTCCAGCAACCCAATTGCAATAGGTCCTGATAAAAGCATTTTTTTCTGAAGTATAAGATATGGACTTCAAAACAGGATATGAACAAATGCCTTAACAAAAAGCATGAAAACACAAACAGTTCAATGAAATAATGAAACCAGGCAGTGGTGGCTCATGCCTTTACTCCCAGCACTTTGGAGGCAGAGGCAGGTGGGTCTCTTGAGTTCAAGTCCAGCCTGGTCTACTGAGTGATTTCTAGAGCGGTCAAATGACACAAAGAAACAAAACCAACATCAATCCAACAAAATATTGGAAATATTTCAAGACACAAAAGTAGAATTTAACCAAAGAAATAGAAAGTCAATCTCTCTCTCTCTCTCTCTCTCTCTCTCTCTCTCTCTCTCTCTCTCTCTCTCTCGCTCTCTCTCTCTCTCTCTCTCTCTCTCTCCTTGCTTGGTGTTTTCTGGTACCATAAATACTAGACGTTAGGTAGGAGGTTTCCTGTTCACACATCTCTAGACCACGTTTCTAAAATGTATTATGACTTAGCTCTAAATCCCAGCAACCACATGGTAGTTTACAACCACCCATAATGAGATCTGATGCCCTCCTCTGGTGCATCTGAAGTCAGCTATAGTGTACTTATGAATAATAATAAATGAATCCTTGGACCGGAGAGAGCAGGGACTGAGCAAGTGGGTCAAGTGGGACCCACCAGAGCGAGTGGGGCTGGCCAGAGCGAGCAGGCCGATGGGGCAGACAAGAGTGAGCAGCATTGACCAGAACGAGGAGGAAAAAAAAAAAAACTTACCTTTCACCTCTGAGGAGCAACTCAGAGCAATGGCAATAGACTTTAAGTTTAAGGAATCTCTTGAAGAACACTGAGCAACAACTCAAAAGAGCTTTTCATGCCTGCCTGACGTTGGGGCTTTTGTTAAGTGGTTTTCAGCTTTTGGAGGAGACTCTATCAAAGCAGATAAGGAAATTTCATTTAAACTATACATGGCTATTTCTTCATAGAATTATGTGTACCATAGGTTCCTTTTAGGTAAATGAGAAATAGAATTATTATTTATACAGTTCTTTTTGTTTCTTAGAAAGATTATTTATGCCCTTTCCGGACATCCTTATTGTTTTTCTTTTTTAAACCTTATTCTCCATGTATCTCTTTCTTCCTTCTCCAAATTTAGAGTTGTTACTTTCCCATCTCCCTGATTCTATCACTTGTAGCCTCCTCTTTCCCTCTTTTGTTTCCCCACCCACTATCTCAGCACTGGACTCCTTTTACTCTACTGGATTCTGTAGTTATTCCTTCATATATACTAATTTCTTAATATTTGGAGCAGGTACCTCAGCTGATAAAGAACATGTGGCTTTTGTCTTTCTGGGTCTGGGTCTTTTTACTAAATACGATCATTTTTTTGGTTCCAACAATTTACTTGCAAACTTCAAATTTTAATTTTTCTTTACAGCTCACTAGTATGACACATTGTATATGTACCTTAGTTTCACAATTCATTTATCAGTTGGACATTTAAGTTGTTTTAGTTTCCTAGTTATTATGAATAGAATATCAATGAACATGGGTGAGCAAATAACTTCAGAGTAGGATGAGTTATTTGGTCTTATTCAGGGAAATGATGAAGTTAAACTCATAAATCAAATGGAACTCATAGGTATCTATCTACAGAACATTTTCCTCAAATACTGTGAAGAATATACTTTTTTTCAACAGCTTATCAAACTTTCTTTAAAACTGATAACAGAGTAGGACATAAAGCAAATCTCAACATATATAAGAAAATTGAAACAATGCCCTCTATTTTATCTGAACACAATGAATTAAACTTGTATATCACAAACAATAGAAACAGAAAATATACAAATTCATGGAAACTGAAAAACTCACCATGGAATAAAAGTTGAGCTAAAAAAGAAGGCAAATATTAAATTTAAAGCTCTTTTGTAATTGAATTAAAATAAAAGCACAACATTCCAAAAACATGGGACATAATGAAAGGAGATATAAGGAACAATTTCATAAAACTAAATGCCTACATCAAATAGTTGGAGAGATCTCATATTACTGACTTAATGACACAACTAAACCTTAAGAAAACAACAAAAACAAAAAATACTCAAAAAAAGGAAACTAGAAGAAAAAGTCAAATTCAGTATTGAACTCAATAATATACAAACAAATAAAAATTCAAACAATCAATGAAATGAACAATTAGCTTTTTGAAAAAATGTACAAACAAACAAGGCTTTAGCCAAATTAACCAAAAGATACAGAGAGAATATCCAAATTAATAAAAATAGAAAAAAAAAACTATAAATGTAGAGGGAGACATTGCAACAGACACTAAGGAAATGCAGAGAATCATAAAAGCAAACAAACAAAAGCAACCAAACCAAACCAAACCAAAAAAAAAAAAAAAAGCTATATTTCAGCAAATTTGGAAACATAAAAGAAATGGATGAATTTCTTGATATATGTAACTTCCAAAATTAAACCAAAATGAAATAAGGATTTTAAAAAATCGGATATTATATTTATGTACATTTCAAAGGATATCTTTTCTTGTTTCCCCTCCTGAATCTCCCTATTTCATCCTCCCTCTCTCTACTTTTAGAGGGTGCTCTCCCATCTACCCACTCATCCACTCATGTCTCCCTGACCTGGCATTCCCCTACACTGGGGAATCAAACCTTCATAGAACCAAGGGCCTTTCCTTTCAATGATGTTCAACAAGGCTCTCTTTTGCTACATATGCAGGTAGAGACATGTGCGCTCTTTGGTTGGTGGTTTAGTCACTGGGAGCTCTGGGAGGTCTGATTGGTTGATATTGTTGTTCTTCCTATGGGTTACAAATGCCTTCAGTTCCTTCACTCCTTTCTCTAACTCCTCTGTTGGGGACCCTGCTCAGTCCAATGGTTGGCTGCAAGCATCTTCCTCTGTATTTGTTAGGCTCTGGAAGTGCCTCTCCGGGACAGCAATATCAAGCTCCCGTCAGCAAGCACTTGACACCTGCAATACTCTCTGGGTTTGGTGTCTGTGTATGGAATGAATGTCCAAGTGGGGCAGTTTCTGGATGATCTTTCCTTCAATCTCTGCTCCACACTTAGTCTTAGTATTTCGTCCCTTGAGAGTTTTGGTCCTGACTCTGAAAAGTACTGAATCATCCACACTTTTGTCTTCCTTCTTCCTGAACTTCATGTGGTCTGTGATTTGTATCTTGGGTATTCTGAGCTTTTGGGCTAATACCCACTTAACCGTGAATGTATACCATGTGTGTTCTTTTTTGACTGGGTTACCTCACTGAGCATGATATTTTTTAATTCCATCTATATGACAAGAATTTCATGAATTCATTGTTTTTATTAGTTGAGTAGTACTCCAATGTATAAATATACAACATTTTCTGTATCCATTCCTCTGGTGAAGTACATATGGGTTATTTCCAGCTTCTGGCAGTTATAAATAAGGCTGCTGTGAACATAATGGAGCATGTGTCCTTGTTATCTGTTGGAACATCTTTTGGGTATATGCCCAGGTGTGGTATAGCTGAGTCTTCGGGTAGTACTATGTCCTGTCTTCTGAGGAATCACCAAACAGATTTCCAGAGTGGTTGTACCAGTTTGCAATCCCACCAGCAATGGAGAAAGGTCCTCTTTCTCCACATCCTCACCAGCATTGACTGAGTTTTTGACTATAGCCATTCTGACTGGTATGAGGTAGAATCTCAGGGTTGTTTGATTTGCATTTCCCTGATGACTAAGGATGTTGAACATTTCTTTTTTTAAATATATATTTTCTTTATTTACATGTCAAATGTTATTCCCTTTCCTAGTTTTCCCCCTGAAACTTCCTAACCCTCCCCTCCTCTCCCTGTGCACAAACCCACCCACTCCTGCTTCCTGGCCCTGGCAGTCCCCTATACTGGGGCATAGAACCTGCAGAGGACCAAGGGCCTCTCCTCCCATTGATGACAAACTAGGTCATTCTCTGCTACATATGCAGCTAGAGCCATGAGTCTTACCATGTGTTTTCTTTGAATGGTGGTTTAGTCTCAGGGAGCTCTGATAGTACTGGTTAGTTCATATTGTTTTCCTCCTATGGGGATGCAATCCCCTTCAGCTCCTGGGGTAATTTCTCTAGTTCTTTCATTGGATACCCTGTGCTCTGTCCAATGGATGGCTGTGAGCATCCATTTCTTTATTTGTTAGACACTGCCAAAGCCACTCAGGATCATGCTCCTGTCAGCAAGCTCTCGTTGGCATCCACAATAGTGTCTGTTATTGGTGGTTGTCCATGGAATAGATCCCCAGTTGGGGCAGTCTCTGGATGATCATTCCTTCAGTCTTTGTTTCACGCTTTGCTATGTAACTCCTTCCATGGTTCTTTTGTTCCCCCTTCTAAGAAGGACCCAAGTATCCACACTTTGGTCTTCCTTCTTCTTGAGTTTCATGTGTTTTGAGAATTGTATCTTGGGTATTCTGAACTTCTAGGCTAATAACCACTTATGAGTGAGTGCATACCATGTGTATTCTTTTGTGATTGGGTTACCTCACTCAGGATGATATCCTCTAGATAAATACATTTGCCTAAGAATTTCATAAATTCATTGTTTTTAATAGCATGTTAATTGTAGTATTTCATTATACCAATGTACCACATTTTCTGTATTACTCCATTGTGAAAATGTACCACATTTTCTGTACCCATTCCTCTGTTGAGGTACATCTGGGTTATTTCCAGCTTCTGGCTATTATAAATAAGGCTGCTATGAACATAGTGGAGTATGTGTCCTTATTACATGTTGGAACATATTCTGGGTATATTCCCAGGAGTAGTATTGCTGGATCCTCCAGTAGTACTATGTCCAACTTTCTGAGGAATCTCCAAACTGATTTCCAGAGTGGTTGTAATCCCATCAGCTTTCAATCCCATCAGCAATGAAGGAGTGTTCCTCTTTCTCTGGTTGGCATCCACAATAATGTCTGGGTTTGGTGGGTGTTTCTGAGATAAATCCCCAGGTGGGGTAGTCTCTGGATGGTCCTTCCAAATCCAATATTCATACAGTGAACAAAATGTAAACCCATAATCTGTGAGGGCACTTTTCTTGCTCTCCAGACTCATTACACTATACAGCTGTGTACCTTTCATGAACTTGGGAGGAATCAGCAATCTAATTGCATTGGTTGCTGACTTGGTCAGCATGTTCCCTATTTTGGTCTGATTGACCCATGAGAAAGGACATATTTGTTCCTTTTGTCTACTAAATTTTCACTTGTTTTTAATCATTGATACCACATTTTAAAAAATAGAGAAAAATAGGATTTCAAAAATATATCTTTACTTCTGCTATTTTCCTATCTAATCATTAGTTTAAGAGATGCATAGAATTTTATTATGGCAAGAAATGAAACCATAGACAATGGGCAATTGCTGGAGTCATCAAAATGTATAGAGACCTGACTCATCCTATACCATGTTCTTGGGTAAATTATTTATAATTTACTTAAGAAAGATCACAGTGAGATCAATTTTTCATCTTTGAATGGACAGTTTGTAGATGAATTTCTTGTGATTCTAGCATGCCATCATTTTACATCTGATATGTCCTGATTAGGGAATGAGAAGATTTCTGTCTTTTTTCTCTTCTAAGTACTCCTGATGAAGAATGATGACATTCTTTGTTGCATCTTCTTTGTAAAAGGAATGATGCTAAATAGTTTGAAGGTACTGAAATTTGACATTCCCTAATGAACACTAAGTCTGTCTTTGTATCTTGTGATTGTGTGTTTACATATCTGTGTATAAGTTCCTTGGTCTGAAGAAGCCCCTGGAGGGAATACATGTTTGCAAGTAATTGGAGGTGAGAGGTCAGTGTCAGGAGTCTTCCTCAATAATTCTTCACCTTAACTTTTGAGATGGGATTTCTCACTGACCAAACAATATGTTGATTTGGTTAGAATAGCTACCTAGCAACAATCCAAAGGATTCTCCTCTCTCTGCTAAGGATCAGCCAGAGATATAGTTGTGTAGCTAAACAATTATAGATGGACATTAACTTTATCACAGCAAAATTAAGTATAAATACTTTTTATTTTATTGGGTATTTATTCAGATATTACTTAATGTTGATTTAATTTTAAGCTGCAATTATTTCTAAGACTATTTTTACCATAATTTTTTACTGAATCTCTTGGAATTTCACATCATGCACCCAAGCTCACTCATCTCCCAGTTCCTCCTTATACAACAATAACAAAAAAATCTCACTGACCCTTCAGGACAACAACACACTCCTCTATCAATTGCAGCCTTCTGTGCATGTACCATTTCCCTCCTCCATCTTTCATGCTTCTCCCTAACATACTCGTTCATTGTAGTGGCATTGAGAGTTGTAGTGTGTCATGTAGAATACCCATAGTCCAAGCAGCTTTACTTGTGACTGTTTATTGCAATTTGTTAGACTAATTGAGACCTCTGACTTCTGCTACAATATCAATACTGGACCCTCATTGAGACTCTCAGGTATCATGCTTTTGTCCTGAGTAATGAGGTTCCTACAGCCCCTTCACACATTCCAGCAGCTCATAATTAGGGAATATTATGAGTGGTTGGTCTATTCAAAACCCTGGATCTGGGCCTGGGTGGTAGTTGGTTTGGTTGGCCTCCCAGCTTTCCTGTGCCCACACCACCAAGCCTTCTTCATATGCCCAGACGAGGGGTGGGGCCAGCTCTCGCACACCCATGTTACCACTGGCACTACCATAGAGGACAGAGCTGGTTCAGAGCACCCCTCAAACATCAACATGTTTAAAGACCATGGATATCTTCATAGACTGTCGTGGCAGTAGAGGCTACAAATATCAATTGGCTGCTTCAGGACAATGGACCCAGAGATGGATCTTGGCAATAGCATGGGCTAAGTATCATCATGGATTCTGGTGGCTATGCACTTCTCTCTTATTAGGCCTTTCTTCATCACTGTTGTGTCCAGTTCCATCTCTCTTCATAGTCCACAGACTGCTCAGCTTCTATCTTTCCCATCACTCCAGTACATACTTGCTCATTTCTGTTCATGCCTGGTGAGGGCCAGGCAGGGCCTTTAATATCTCAATGCTTCTATTCAAAGACTATATTTTAAATTTGTAACCATTTATATTGCCTCTAGCATGAATTGTCTCCATGGAGATGAATATTAAGAAAAATTTATAGACATTTATGTAAGTTCTTAACTTTTATAGGTACCAATATTTTATTATTCTTCAGTATTTTGAGAAACAGAATATAAAGTTATTCATTTTTGTTTTTATTCTTATAAACTGAATATTTTATTTATCAAATACGACATTCTTCCCTTTGTGATTCTCTTATTGCAAAAGAAATTTTCACTTTAAAATGAAATTTATAGTTGATATCAGAGCAGAATAAGTTCAAGAAAATCTAAATCCTGTCCACTAACTAGATTCAGAACTGCTTATTAGTGTGGCTTATATGACTCAGATGACAGTTTTGAAAATAGAGTAAACTACCCTATGGATACTGTGGGCTCTTTCAAGGGTGATGTTTCCTACATACATCTGCTTTCATCTTAGTTAAAGCTGTAGAAACTGACTTGGTTACCTAATGAAGAGTATACTCTTCAGCCCTTCTAATAAGACAGGTTGATGATTCATTTTCAATGAATGGAGAGAAGCTGGAAGCTCAGAACTAGGGATATATGCAGGACATATGAGAGGACTTTGGAGGTCTGGGCAAAGAAACTGGTAGTGAAAGGCAATATGTACACAGTCGGGTCCCACTGCTGCCAGAATCTGGACTTTTGTTATTTTTTTGTGATCACTAGTTCTTAAGAATATACAACATGAAGGGTTCATTGAAACTAGAAATTGGAATGCCAATGAACAGGGAGCATAGAATGTCAAGCAGCAAAAATGAGGTTTCATAAGGACAATCAGATACTGAATGTTTTTTGCCTTTAGATTCTAGCTCACTGCTCTTAAAGGAGTCCTCAGGTTTTCCTTAGCTGAAACATAACAACAAAACTCAGTGGAAACTAGGTTTCCTTTATTATAAATTATCATTTAACAGAAAATGTAAATATCTTTAAAAAGAGGGCCCGAGAACTTTCTATTCTAAGTATTTTCTTATATATCTTATTATTATTCCAAATACCTTCTATATGGTTGCTCAGATAAAGCTGGTATAAAAGGGTCTTGAACTAACAAAAATAACTGTGTAGAACACAGTTGGTCAAACTCATAGATACCTACCTGGCTTGCCTCCTAAGCACTAGGGTTAAAAACATGTTCCTCTATGGCCATCTTCCAATGACATTCTTAACAACAACAACAACAACAGCAACAACAGCAACAAGATTCTAAAACTTACATGGAAACATAGACATTGACTAATCAAAGGAATTCTGAACAATATAACAGTGCAGCAGGCAGCATAGCACTTGATTTCCCACTACAGTATGACTTTTATAACACAAGTATCATGATACAGGCACAAATACACATAGACATCACCAAATAGCATCACAGACCCAGAGTCAAGCCACATAGTCATAGGCCACTTATTCCAGTTAGTGTTACCCAAATGCACATGAACTTGGGGCTGAAGCACCAGATGAAACATTTGCTTCATTTGAATAACTGCAGTGTCCATGCCTTCATTTATTGGTGACTGTTGTTTGGACATGTTTATTGCCTTTGAACTCTTTTGCAGTTCCTTGTAAGTTACATATCTACTGATAGGTATGTAAACTCTCTCTTCATCAGAAAAAAACAATAATTTATATTTGCAACCCATCTTCAGATTCATTTGTGTTAGTTTGTGTTGTTCAGGTTTCCATTAAACTTCCCAGGTCCTGTTAAAGCCTTTAACATATAGTTGTTCTTATTTTTCTCTGTATGATATTAGTCTGATAATTGTTAAGAAGAGAACAAAGACATGATTCAGGACTTGCAATAGGCATCAAAGTTGTCATCGTGTGAAAAAGATCAAAACCTGTTCTATCACAACCCATGTCTCCAACCAGCAGAGATAATGGAAAGAACAACACGGAAGCCAAGGCAAGTCTCATGCAGCTTCCTCTTCCACACCTTCTGCTTTATTCTGGGACTGCCCACAATTTTTCCCCTTCAGTTCACTCATGTCACCTCATACCACACTAAGGAGTCCAATCATAGACACACACTCCCAAGGCATGACTTTAGCGTGCAGGCAAGCCTCTAATGGATAGGCTGATAGAATGGTATCACGAGGCATTATGCCATATCTGGCGAGTTACACAGGCTGCTTCTATCGCACATGACTGAGACTGGGACAAACAAGCGAAGGTCACAGGGCTTGGCATAGAGCCAGGGCGCCATCTTGGCCCATGTGGCTGTGTCTGCTTCCCACACTGTTCTGAATATAACATGGAAATGCAAGGGATTATGACCAGACTAGAGTATGAGGTCCATTTGGTAGGCATAAAGTTGCTATGAGTAAGAAATTTCTGATAAATTTTTCTAATAAGTTTATTGCTGAATATCAGCCAGAGTAATCTAATACTACCTGCATGGAATGAGAAATTGGGTGAGATATTAAGATATTGGGGTAATTAGATACTAAAGAAGGGAAGAGTCTCTATTACCTAGTTTAGTAGGGATTTGTTAAAACTGGGCTCTGCAAATGAGAAAATCCAATATGTAGCCAATTAAAGGGCTTGGGGTAACCTGACTAAAGTTTGGTCTAGAAGAAAGACTCTCCCAATATGAATTATGATTTTATTTCATTTTATTATAAAAACTATTTTAGCAATCAGGATGTAGATAATGTGTAGTAGAACACAGAGTTGTGCTGAAATGAAACAGAGTTTGCTTTGGGTGAAGAAAAAATAAAAATAACAAAATAATCCATGTTTGACAGCTTATGACAAACATCTAAATTTCTGCCTCTCATTATTAGAACTAAAAGTAATAATTAGTAAATATTCTTATTCTAAAAACCTGAGAATAGTCTAAAATTCAAATCTTCAGGAAAAGCTTATATGACAATCAAGACTTCAGAATTTGGACTTTCACATTAAAAATATCTAAGTGGTAGAATGTATATTAGGATTTTCTCATTTGCATAGCCCAGTTTTAACAAATCCCTACTAAACTAGGTAATAGAGACTCTTCCCTTCTTTAGTATCTAATCACCCCAATATCTTAATATCTCACCCAATTTCTCATTCCATGCAGGTAGTATTAGATTACTCTGGCTGATATTCAGCAATAAACTTATTAGAAAAATTTATCAGAAATTTCTTACTCATAGCAACTTTATGCCTACCAAAATTCTAAAATATGAACATTTCTGAAATAGGAAACATTTCCAAGCATTCTGTGTATGCACACATACTTTGCATGGTCAAAACAAGCTAACCTTGAGTGTGTGAGTCAGTTATTATGAAGACAGGCATGCACTGCAGCAACATGAAGTACAGGCAAGGTCAAGGCACAGCACATTGGCTGGAAGCCTTTTCCAAACACCTCTATTTCACCTGAGCCATACAATCTATAGGACCTTTGAGAAAAATCACAAGGTTTTTACTGGAGGGGTTATACCCTGAAACTACAGGAAAGGAAGTTTTCCATTCCAGAACAAAATGAGATTCCATGAAGCTGTCCTACTTTGTCATCTATCCTCTAGAACACAATCCCTTGTCACTCCATAATATACCTGGTATGACTGTTCAATATATATATATGCATGCCTGTGGGTCAGTTAATATCAGAGAGATAAGTCACTCTGGAGACAGTTTCAGGGATCAGCATATGCTTTATTGCATGTAAACAAGCACTTATATAGTGGAAGCCTAATGATTGTGATTGGTTAACACATTGGGTTGGATAGTGAGCGCTCATACTACCAAGGTCCTATGCTGAAGAAACATATTAAAGGAGACAAAGAAAGTGGAAAGTTTTCTGAAGACCAAGTCTGGGTTACTTCAGAATTTACTATTCTGACTTCAGGAGCATGGTGTACTGTTGTGGATAGCCCTGGGGCTAATTATATTTGATATTAATTTCATTCTCCTGTGAGTGGTTGTGAACAAGGAATGAGTCAGCACTCAGGTGATTTCTTATAAACCTGCTTCCCACCTTATTTGTAAAATAAAGGAGAGATGATGATTGGGCAGATAAAAGGGAAGGGGGAGCGAAAGGTAGGGAGAGAAGAAGGAGAAAATGGAAGAGGGAGAGAATGCAGAGGAAGAGGAAGAAGAGGAAAAGCTGAGCAGAAGCACATGGCCTGGAGAAACCTCAAGTTCTAAGTGGTCTCATAAGATGGGAAAGATGGTAGTGTAGTGGTAGATCTGCCCAATCTAGCTGCACAACATGTGTATTCATATTAACTGAATTGTGTTGTCATTGCTGGGGCATATTTTGTTTGAACATTTACTGCAACAGTGTAACATGCTTCTTATTTAGAAGTCTAGCATGTCAGGCAGGCTGGCTGCTAGGTCAAGGCTGCATTTTCCCCTACATCTTGTTTTTTTGGTTCATTTCCAAAGGCTTCAGTTGATGTAAGAATTGTTTATTAAATCATTTCATGTTTCTTTCTACCTCATTGTGTTATAGAAACTCATTACTGAATGGATTGTAGAGTGAAGAAAATGTATTTTCTTTCTTTTTCAACAACATTGTGGGAACCAAAGAAGAGGGTCATTTAAGTTCTCCTTTCTTTGTCATCTATCCTATTTTTTGTTGTTGTTGTTGTTGTTCATTTGTGTTTTTGAGGAGTGATGATTTACCACTTATGTATCCCATGTCTTTTCAAGCTGCTTTGCTCCCTAATATGGTTGTGGGATAGAGTAAGATGTGAATGTCAATGTGTCCTATGGTTTCACAAGTCTCCTTAACTCACAATTAGTCACCAACAGAATCTAACTGCTTTATAATTCCATTACTTTTGTCAAAAATGATGTGTATTAATGTAAACAATACCTCTTAACTCTTTTCAACACAAGGTTGTAACTGCAGGTTTTATAGATATTTTCTACTGATATCCTCTGCTATCCATTAATATTCCTCAGATTTTCATTTTTTTTGTCAACTAATCTATTACAACTGAATGTATAAAATGCTAGGTAGACCGTGGGCCCATTTTAGTATGTCAGTATTTGCTTTAGTTATGTCAAGATTTTTAGTTCCTTACATATATTGGAAAGTAATTCCTGTCAGGTGAAGAGTTAAACACTATTTCTCCTACTCCATAGATTATGTCTTTACCTTGTCAATTGTTTCCTTGCTATGAGGAAGAATTTCAATATCTGATATAACACCATCTATGCATTTTTCCTTATGTTGCACACATCTTTTCCCAGTCTTATGTCACATAACTTACTTCAAGTTTTCTTCTAAGAGTTTTTATTGTTTTAGGATATACAGTTTAGCTTTTTCATTGTGAGTTGACACTTGTATGTGGGACTGGGTTGGGATCTAGTCTAATTCTTACACATGTGACACCCACTTTTCACAGGGCCATTTATTAAAGAGAGTTTCTTTCTCCAGATGTGTGTTCTTCTTTTTATGTATTAAAAGCCACTTAGTTCCAAGTATGTGGGCTGACTGATGGGTTTTCAGTCATGTGGCTTTGGTATTTTTTTAGTGCCAGCTGTAAAGATAATATCTTGTACTAAATGGAAACATTATCCATCAATAAAAGGCTGATTGGCCAATGAGCTGAGACAAGATATCTTGTGAGATATCTGGTAGAGAGAGGAACTCTGGGAAAATGGTCAGGCATTAGAGATTTTCCTGGACAGTCACATAAACCAGAGGAAATGTAACTATCCAGTAGAAGAATTTAGACCAGAATAAACTGGATTACTGATGTTTGAGCTAGTCAGGGAACAGATTAAAAGTTATTGGCCTAAGAATTTATTAATAAATAATTAGTATCAGAGTCATTATTTTAGGGAACAAGGTTGCTGGGAGAAAAAGCCAATAGTTACAGCCAGCTCTTACTCCCAATGGTCAGTGAGTCTTGAAATAAGTTCAGGGTCACTAATCAGGGGACACATTAATACATCAAAAAAGTGTATCTTATCTCAGTCAGAATAATTTCAGTTAAAAAAAAAACAAGCAATGTCAAGTATTGGTGAAGACGTAGAGAATAGGACATCCTTCTGCCACATTTGTGGAAATGTAAATTAGTATGACAACTATGAAAAGCAAGACAGAAGTGCCTTGAAACAAACAACAAGAAAAAAAACAAACAAAATGTTACAAAACAAAATAAACCTAATCAACAACAGCCCTAAGACCCCATAAATCCCAAATAAAAAACAATTCACAATTAATAATCTCACAAAGAGATATACACATTCTCATGTTTCTTTTAGCAGTTTTAGTGCAGGTAAGACATAGTGAAATCAGTGAAAGTGTTCACTAATAGATGAATAAAGAAATATGGCAAACATTATGGGACCCATATCATTTGTAGAAATGTAGATTGACTTGCAAATCTTAATGCAAAACCAAACAAGCCTGGAATTGAAAATCAGGTATTACATATTTTAGTGACATTTATAACCTAAGAATGCTGAGCTGATAAAAGTATAGAGCAGATTAGTAATCACCATAAGCTCATAGAGAAGGAGATATGGTGGGATTATAGGTGCAAAGTCACAACTGCATAGGAAAATAAGCCTTGTGTTATAATGAAGGGTGATTCTATAACAATATAGTATATATAGTATAATGAAGTTCAAAACAGCTAGAAGATAATTTTGAATATTATCATCACATATAAATAATTTATCTTTGAGATGATTGAAAAATCTAAACATCCTGACTTGATTAGTATGTGGTATACAGAACAAAACCTAGATTCTGTAGCCCATAAAGTGAAACAATTATTATCTCTCAGTAATGGAAAAATGATTTGACAATGTCCAAGGAACATCGAATACAGATTCTATTTTTACATAACAATTTTCTGTGAATTCTGAAATGCTCTGTGGTCTTTAAGTTTGGAGACAATATGAGAAAACATTGTATGATTCACGAGCAATCCAGAACACTGACTTCTACCACCACATCTCTGCTTCATAACCCAAGGTTCTGGCCAGACCAAGTGAGTAATTGGAGTGAGCTACAAGGACTTAGTTTGGAATATACAGTGAACACACAGATCCAAAGAATTGGACACAGAAGCAATATTGTCAGAGAGAGCTACTTCCTGCTCCTAGGCTTTATCAAGCTATTACTTGAAATGCTGGCCATTCAAAAGCAATGCTAGCTAGCAAAATTATATTGCCATCATAAGTTTATAGTTAGGTAATTGGAACTATAAGTACCCATTGCTAATCTACTAAGCACAGACTTAGGTAGGAAGTTTAGCAAAGAAAAATGCTTTGTTCAAGCTGACACCACTGGCTCTCCGTCTTTTTCTGAACAGCACATAAGACTATGGGTTGATGGACCCTCACTGTCAGTAAGTTTCAATGAGTTGTGCATCTGCCAAGTGGTGACTGGCATTTCCTTTTACCATCTGGCAACTTCCTCACTCTGTTGCCCCTGCATAGCCAGCTGGGTATCTTATGTACACAAAGACTCATTAGCTACCTTGATAGAGTCCATTTTCTTAAAAGATATTCATTTTTATTATTTCAGCTTCAACTCATCAGAGGAGGTATGGACAATCAAAATCAATAAGTCAAATAGTCTGCAGGGCTATCCTAAAGGTTCAGATTATTATTTAGTAATTAGCTGCCTCTTATTTGGAATGTATTTAAAACCTAAAGAAATGAGATTTGGAATTTTGCTCCCCCATCTCTGACAAAAAGTGAAATAAAATGCAATTAATGACTATGCATCAAAATTCTTTGGTTTGTCTTATTATCTTAGTTAAACCTGGGGTAACTTTTCTAAATATTTCTGCCTTCACCATGGCAGACTTCTTCCTTTCAAGATGGCTCCATTTTTTAAGTCTACATGGGTTATATGAACTTCACTTCCCTTTACAGTTTCCATTCTCTTCTGTTTGCTATTGATTGTTATTCAAGTTAAGAATGTCCCCACAATTATGTGTTTCCATGTCAAAGTTAGCATAACAATAGCATGATAGAGGAATGTGGTTGGCTTCCTTTGTGTTATAATTAGCATATGTGAGGTTGTATTGATTCTTTGCCAATATTTCCGGTTACTGTAACTCCACTGTGACCTAACTGGAGTATGTTTTTCTTCTTCACAGTTAACCTTCCTGAATGGAATATAAACTTCTGAGTCAGAAACTAGTTCTTGAAACACTTCTAAAATTTTGCTTTGAATACCCATTAGTAAGCAAACTCATTTAAACTTGGGAAAGTTATTAGAAGAAAGTAATATAGATCCATTTATAATGATTCCCTTGCTTGAGGAAACCATTAACTTTGCAAGCTATGCTATTAGTATGACTAAACTTCTTAAAATAGCCAATATTTAGGGATAATTATGGACTGTGTAAAAGGTACTAGTTCTACGAGCAGAGGATACAAGAGCTAGTTGAATATATTTATAATTAGATTATATAAATAGCAAAGTGGCTAAAATTTAATTTATCTGAGGCTTTCTCAATATACTGAATAAATTTGGGATAAATCATGCAGAACATGTGCACATTATCTAGCCTTTTATCATTCTGAGTAGCTTTCTTCATTATGCAGTGTTTTGTACTTTCTTGCTCCCTCCTAGAACTCATTGCTTATGATACAGTCTTCCTCAAATACATTTACTATAAGCTGCCTTCAGAATCATGGAATACTGCTGGTGTAAAGCCATGGATATGAATGAATTTCCCATGTGTGAGAACATTACTAAACTACTACATCAGAAGTGATTTTTTTTATCATACTCAAAAGAGAGAAAAAAATCACACAACACATATCAGCAGAAAATATTATGAACATATTTGCTAGGGACATTGTTTAGGCATATATATTTTAAAGTGTTTTGTCCCAGGAGTAGTCTGGATATAGTAAGCAGAAACATGCAGAAGAGGGAGAGAAAAACATGACTATGATTACTGCACTGAACATGGCAGGAAGTTATAACATTGTGACATTTGTCTCCACAGAGAGTATATATCGTAAGACAGAATATAAAAGGGACATGCAAGTCATTTGTAGTGGGCATTTACTACATGGAGCTTGTAGAATTGTTTGGGTAGGTGTGGATCCTTGAGTCTCAACCAAGCCTATCACATGACTGCCTGCTACTGTAGACTCCAGCAACACAAAACAGGCTATACCAAACATTAATCTTAAGTATAGTTTCCCTAATATTTTGCTTTGTAAACTTATCATTCTTTTGACTCTTTGCAAGACTTCATTTTTAAAAAGAAATACATTTTTAAGTATACAGATAATTTCCCCTCAATATTCTTAGTTTATAAATTTTTCTCTATTAAATTTTCAAACTAGTATTTGTATGGCTGTTATATATTCATATATATATATATATATATATATATATATATATATATAGAGAGAGAGAGAGAGAGAGAGAGAGAGAGAGAGAGAGGAGCGCCCAACACATGAGAAGACAACTCTGGATGTGATCCCACACTCAGATTCTTATATATAGCATTCTATTTGCATATTCAGCTACTGTTCATAAATACCACCATTTAGTAGTGTTGGGGGATCTAACATGCCTGATGAAGAGACTCTGGACACTTGGAGTGTAGTGAGCAGGGCTCCGGCATGCCTTACTATTCTTCCCATTTTTTCCTTGCTAAAAATCCATTAGATTACATTCCTAAAGCTAGTCCTCAGGACCTTATTTGGCCAATCACCACTCCTAAGGCTATCAAGTTGCAACTATCCAAGTATTGAAGTCTAGTAATCAAAAGTCCTCTTTGGCTCATCTAATTAACACGCTCTCTAAATTAAACACCTATCCTAACATGTTCTCATATATATATATGAACATGCATATATATATATATATATATATATATATATATATATATATATATATATATATATATATATATATATATATATATATATATATATATATATATATATATATATATATGAACATGCATATATATACATATATATATATACATACACACACACACACACACACACACACGTGCTCATATGTACACACATGTGCAGGTCAGAAGTACCTGCCAGGAATTTTCCTCTCTTGCTTTCCACACTATTTTATTAAGACAGAATTTCTCAATGAACCTGAAATTTGCTATTTTGCCTGACTGGCTCTCCAGCAAGATGCAAGGATTCATCTATGCCTGCCTTTTAGACTTATGATAGAAATTATAACTCAGTTCCTTTTGCTCACTTTGGAAGTACTCCAACCCACTAATCCATTTCTACAAATAATCAGATTTAGTTTTTACTTGTTTATTTTTGTTGTTGTTGTTACAAAACAAGGCACAAACACATCCATTAGCCTAAGTCTCCATGAGATTACTATTTTGAGATCATTCTGTAACTACCAAAATACTTCAGATAATATAAAGATAGAAAAGGTTTGTTTTCAGCTCATGTTTTCAAGGTTCCAGTTTAAGATCATTTAATCCACTGTTTTGCAATTTAGTGAGCATGCTTTATGAATATGGTAGAAATCATATAGCATAGCAAACTGTTTGTCTCAGGGCCAGAAAGCCAAAAGGAAAGAGGAAGGTGCTGAGTCTGGGGCACCATAATCCTCTTCAATAGCAGATCATAGATTGATGAAGGACTTGCTACAGGCTTCACCTCCTGGTGACATTGACCTCCCTATTGTTCTACCTTAGGAAAGCCGTTAGCACACAGACCTGGAGATATGCAAGATTCAAACCATGACAATATCCTTCTATCTCTTGCCCCACTTTTATATCTTGTCCCACTGGGTTTGTCAGGTACAGTGATTTGCAAGGGGATGTCACCTATCATCATAATGTCTTCTGAGGCTGCGGTTTAGGAGTTTTAACCATTTTTAGTAATATGTTCATGGTGGTTTGCTTTCTTTTGTAGTTATTGATTTATTTGACAGTAGCTAATATACCACAAATATTTCCCTCTAGTAGTAAAAACTTTTGGTTTTGGGTTCACAATTTTAAATGAATAGGAAGATTATTAAGATATGCAAAGGTTTCTGATTAAACCCTTTACTCTGGATCTTATTAGGAGCTATTACCTATCTTTTTCTCATGGAGTCTGCTTTTGCATCCTTTATGGGAGAATATACTCATAATTATGAACCTGAAAGTGTGTATTGCTCAATGACCAGAAGTAAACTTGGAAAACACATAGAAGGACATTTTAAGGAAAAGGAATATTATTTGGAAAGCATCAGTAATTAAAGTGGGTCTGATTTGCCCAATATGTCGAGTTCTTTCTGTCCTTACCTAGGAATGGCATAGAACCAAGATAAATTTGATGTTTGACATTTGAGTAGAAATTTACTCCTGGCAGGATTGGGAAGTGAGTAAAGTTTGTAATCTGACAAACAAGAGGCTAATGAAAGGCTTGCAAGTTCGAGGTTCATTTATAGAGTTATTGCCAGAGTAAGCCCAAGCAACCAGTAAGATTTTGTCCTAAAAAGAAAGAAAAGAAGAAGGTTTGGAATATAGTGGAATCTCACTTGTCTGCCTTTTATGAGGTCCCAGGTTCAATCCTCATTCCACAAAACAAAACTAAATAAAGGTTTACTGCTGATCATAATGATGCAGGAGGTATTTAAATAAAATGGCATCTGGGAAGGTTAGACACAGATTATTTTATAATATCTTATCTGAGTACTAAAACCAATGCAAAATATAGACAATTATCCATATCCCTGAGTTCTGCATCCATAGATATCACCAACAATACTCAGAAAAGACATGACTACATTTGTAGGAAGCCACGGTGGCTCCGGGGAAAGCATCCGGGCTCTGGGAAAGCCTCTGGCTTCGGAGAAGCCTCCGGCTCCCCAACATTACAAGTTGGTGGTGGACTGGCTTGCTGTCGGGGAAGAGAGCCTAGTGCACATGCGCAGCTCTCTTCAGGCTCTCCTCAAATGATAGCCCCTCCAGAACGGGTAATATGCAAATGAGGCGTGGCTTGAGGCACCAATGAATGGGTCATATGCTAATGAGGTGTAGCTTGGTGCACCAATCCGCAACCACATGACACCCTCCCCCTTCCCTGGGAGAGTATAAAAGCAGCAGCTCTGCTGCTGTCCAGGGTACTGGGAATCTACTATCAAGATGCTCCGGAATAAAGCTGACTGAGAAGATCCTGGTGGTGGTTTGACTTTCTTCTGGTCGAGGGAGGCACGTTGCATACATTGCATATATAAAAGACTTTTGACTATACTTTTAAAAACACAGTATAATAACACTTTGGGCAATATTTACATCATATATTGGGTAAAATAAGTCATCTGGAGACAATGTGGAGTACAGTTTACAGACAAATACTACACTATATAAGGAATTGGAGCATTTGTAGACTTTGGTATCTGCAGGGAATCCTTCATTTAATTCTTCTCAGACACTGAAGAATAACTATGCAAAGCCTCCCTTTCACTCTATTCTCCTCTAAAATCTGATATTTCATACATGAAGGACATGTGAAATGAAAGCAACACCATGATTTGTAGAAAGCATGAAATGAAACAGAACTAAGACGGTAAGAAGGGTGGAATGGCAAGATTAAACACCTTCCCTTTCTTTCAAGTATCATTTCTCAAGCTAGTAATTCCCCCCACCCCTTGCTTTTCTTCCCTTCCCCTAATTCATTTTCAAGTAAAGCATGTTAAAACCCTATTGGAAAAACTATAATTTGTCTATTGACCTTTTCAATTTCCCCAGCTGTAGTTAACACAAATTTTGGTAAGTTGGTTCTTTAGAGATTTTTTTCTTCTGACAATGCCACACTCTGTGGATAATAAAGCTGACAAATGACACCTGTGTGTAGTGCTATATTGGACATACTATTTCTGTTTAGGCACTAAGGCAACTTCATGTTTTTTTGGGGGGCAGGGGGAATGTTAACAACAGTCCTGAGTCACTTCAACACTCTTTATGCATATTCAGGTATATAAACACAATTAAAAACTATCATAAGAGATGTATGTATTATTTTCAGTTCAGCTATTATACTTTTGTGACAGGAGAAATGTGTATTATTTATGAATAGTTTTGTCTGATACTTCTTACCCAGGTTGTTATGTGGATTATGATGGCCTCAGTTTTGGTAGAGACTGAAGAAAAGCTATTTCATTATGCAATATACCTGTATCATTGCTCTGTATATGAACATGCATCACTTTCACTGATGGTGGCAGGTTTGGCAGACTTAGAAACTTTAGTTGCTTAGCATTTAAATAATCTAAAAACTACACAGATTAATTATATATTACGAGAAAACTAAATTCAATAAGTCAATCCCTACTTCCTCTTGCATAACAAGTTATACAGATTTATAATCATAATCATGATATATATATATATTCTTATATATATTCATATATATATATATACATATATATATATATATATATATATATATATATGTATATATATATATATTTGTGTGTGTGTGTGTGTGTGTGTGTGTGTGTGTGTGTGTTAAGGTTATTTGATCTTAGCCCCAAGAAATAAAATGTTAGTTTAAGAGTAGATTCTTACTTTAATGCTGAATTTTAATACTTATATTGATGTGTGAAAAAAGACAAAATTTCATGACATTTTCTTTTTAATCTATTTTTTCAAAAATCTTGTGTATTAGTTGAAATTCCCTGCATATTAACTTATTTCTTTAAAAAGTGATTTTGTATATTAATTCCTTACTAGTTGGTTGTGTTATAAAGAAAAACAAGGAATAGATTCCAGGTAAAGGGAGACATAAAGAAGCCTAGCATATGTTTCTTCTTTTACAAGGAAGCATCAAAGCAATAGGAAGATAGAAACATTTAAGGTGAATGATTGAGGGAGAATATTAAAACTAAACATGTAATAAAGACTTGAGCTGAAAACAGTGCAGGAGAAACAAAGCAGACAAGAAATCTTGGTGCTGCTTCCTCATCAAAACCGAGTCCCTATTGCAAGGAAAGAAGGAATGGGAGATTCCAGTATATCCCATTATCATGGGTTCTAGAAAACCTAGCTACAGATAGTTCAATAGTCCTCAAAAACTTGGAGCTCAGTTTATGCTTGGGGTTTGCCTAGAGTCTACATAGTAACTGTCCTCTAGAGAAAGAATTCCCATATCCACCCCCCCCTTCTTTTTTAACAGTTTTTAAATGGGATATTTTCTTTGCTTACATTTCAAATTTATCTCCATTCCTATCCCTCTTGCCCCTGCTTCTATGAGAGTGCCCCCCTACCTACCCACTCCCACCTCCCTGCCCTTTAATTTCCTTACACTGGGGTATCAAGCTTTCACAGGACCAAGGGCCACTCCTCCCACTGATGCCTGACAAGGTACCTACCTGCTTGTATACTCCTAGGTTGTTAGTTTAATCCCTAGGAGCGCTGGGAAGTCTGGTTGGTTGATATTTTTCTTCCTGTAGGGTTGCAAATCCCTTTAGCTTCTTCATATTTTCCCTTCTAATCTCAGGGATCAGGCTGCTATACTTTGAATCAACTTGAGAAGAAGGCCATTGTCAGAATTCTTATTCCCTAAGAGCCAGAAGTTTCTGCAATTGACATTCTGATAGGCCACCACAATAGGCTGCAACACCATGGTACTCATTTCCCCTGCCAAAATAAAAACACACAGCAGAAGGACTATGGCCCAAATAGTCAAGACTAAATTTATATTGCTCACCATTCTGTGCCATGGATGTTGTATTCCCTTTGCTGGTACTGGGGTGCTCAGTGCCACAAGTCTTTCAGAAGTAAGGATGATTCATCAAATTCATAAAGACATACCCACCAAACATTATGTTCCCAACATCATTTTAACCTGTAGAGTGGCTACAGACTATGCATTTCACATCCCATGTTATATGCACCATACTCTGCTGGCTGCTAGAACATTCCCACCTCTGCTCAAGTCTCAGGGAAATGGGTTATTTTTCTAATTGTAAATAATACTCCAATAAAATCCACCCTGTATAGCTGAAGATTCTATAGGAAAATGGCATGTTATAGGGTCTGAATGAATATGACTCCCTAGACTCATAGGGAATAGTAATATTTGGAAGTGTGGCCTTGTTGAGCTAGATGTGGCCTTTTGGGAGTAGGTGTGGCCTTGTTAGAGGAAGTGTGTCACTGAGGACTGGTTTTGAGGTTTCAGAAGCTGAAGTCAGGTCCAGTGGCTTATTTTCCCTCCCCTGCTGCCTGTAGATCAAGATGTAGAACTCTCAGCTACCTCTCCAGCACCATGTCTACCTTTGTGCAACTATGTTTCCCACTGTGATGATAATGGACTAAACCTCTGAATGTTGTTAGTGCAATTAAATGTTTTCCTTTATAAGTGTTTCTGTGGCCATGGTGACTCTTCATAGGAACAGAAGCCTTAACTACGACATATGCTATATCAAACAAGAAACAAAGTCACTGTAACTTATGAAACTTTTATCCTAAGACACTTCTTTAGAAGAGTGTCTTGTACTATAAAAACGTCCTTATAAAATTGGTAAACTCAACTAACCCACAAGATGAAACATAGGGACACAAGAAATATGAAAAACAAAGTAACTTAATCACTTCAGTGAACACAGTAACTGCCTAGTGCCAAGGCTGAAAGAAAAGGTTATTGATAACATACCTGATTAAAATGAAAAACAATGATACTGAGAAAAGCCAATGAGATAGTTCAATGAAAATTAGAAAATGAATCATGATTTAGATGAGAAATAGAAATCACCAAAAATAACAACAGAAAAATTGCAAATAACTTACTCAAAACATAAAATTAAAAACACAGTTAAGTATCAAAAGGGGAATCTCATATAAGTTCTGTCATGCAGAAGAAAGAATGTTTGAGCCTGAAGACAGGTCTTTTGACGTATTTTTATTAAACGAAAATTAGAAACAAAGAAAAGAATTAAAAGAAATGAATAGCCAAGAGTGTTGGCGTACGCCTTTAATCCCAGCACTCCGGAGGTAGAGGCAGGTGGATTTCTGAGTTCGAGGCCAGCCTGGTCTACAAAGTGAGTTCCAGGACAGCCAGAGCTACACAGAGAAACCCTGCCTTGAAAAATCAAACAAACAAACAAACAAAAAAAAAACAACAAACAACAAACAACAACAAAAAAATGAATAAAGCCCAAGACTTAAAAACTATTACCTAGTTCTGCTTCCACATTTCTAAAGCTAGACAGGAAGGTTTATTCCCTCCCTCCCTCTCTCCCTCCCTCTCTCCCTCCCTCCCTCTCTCTCTCTCTCTCTCTCTCTCTCTCTTTCTTTCTTTCTTTCTTGTTTTGTTTTTTTGTTTGTTTGTTTTTTTGATACAGGGTTTCTCTGTGTAGTTCCCTTTCTTATGCTTTATTAATTGCTGAGGCTGATCACCAGATCCAATTACCAAAACATCTAAATCATCTTAAAATCCTCATTGGCTATCTTAAGTAATAGGCCCAATCAGAACTTAACAACCCATTCTAGCTCATTCTAACACAGACCTCCATTTTTTTCCTCTTAAAACTACATCTGCAAAGCGATTTGCTGCTTTTTCTGCTCAATTGATATTCAGCCACCTTTTATCTTTTTCTTGCTTAATAAAGGATAAATTAGTGTTGGAAAAAATGTGTTTGGGTATGATCTGTGCCTAATCCATGGTTTAATGAGTACACTCCATAGTGTGCAGCTCCCTTCAAAGTTAGATTCTATCTACAGCATTCAAGTATCAGTGAGCAATACAAACTGTTGTGGGAGGAGGGAGGGGAGATAGAAACAGGGAACATTTATTGATTTATCCAGCAAGATTTTGAGAACCTCATACATGTTTAGAAATGCAGGCTTGAAATAATGGAGACAAATTAAGTGCATCTTAGATATGCCTTGCATTTCATGAGGAAGATGGATAGGAAACAACTAAAAATGCAAATAAGTAATTTCCAGATATGATTATTGCTATACAGAAAAGAAACTTATGAGTATGATGAAGAGTCAAGGTATATGCAGATAGGTTGTCCAGAGAAAGCCTCTCAGAGGAATTGACATTTACTCAGACTTAAAGAAGGAGGAGCCATACTTAAGAAATTCCTAGGGGAAAGGGTTAATGCTCCAAGCTGGAGGGAACAGCTGTTCTAAAAAGACCAACATCAATAACTTTAAACAGCAGAAGGATGATATTTTGTTCAAAGGTCAGGGAATAGATTACAAAAGTATGCTTGTAAAGGTGGGAGATCAAAGAAAAGACTTCAGGACATAATGAGCAATTTGCATTTTGTAGTAAGTATTATTACTTACTACAAAAAATAAATGCAAAGCAGAGGTAACTACAGTATCAAAGAAGAGGCAGATACCACTGAAAAATATTTCAGGGGTGAGGGGAAATGAAAGAGCCCTATTTATGGAACAATAAAGTAGAAGGGATCCTGGGCTTCTCCTGGATTTTCAGTTTGGTTCACACTATCAATTATTTTGACCATTTCTGTGACAAAATTCCTGAAAAGAATATCTTAAGCTCGGAGTTGTATCTCATAGAACAGTCTTGCCCAGTTATCCCATAGAATGGATCTTACCACCTTCAATAATCCAAATGAGAAAGTCTCTCACAAAATATCCAGTGGTTTGTCATGTAGGTGATTCTAGATTCTGTCATGCTGACAATGCATCTTAAACATCATTAACTATTATGTAACATTATCAGAAAAATAATAAGAAAAAGAGTAGGTTTGTAGGCCAAGGCTGTTGAATCTGATTCAACCATTCTGTATTTGTTATATTTATAGAGGCATGCCAAAGAGATGTATGCATAATAGTATTTATAACAGAAGTCTAAAACACCAATGATTTAAACAAGCTGAGAGTTTATATTATCCTTATATGAATAAAGCTGAGTTAGAATCCAAGACTGTTGCTTGCCCTGGTCTTAATATAATGAAGTGACTCAATGATGTCAGGAAGAGGTCAAAGCCATTGAAATGAATGTTTACTGTTAAAGTTCCTACAGGGTCCTTCAATGTTATGCAAAGAAGAACTGGGCTTGTTGAGAAGACAGAAGTGTGAATGATTCCAGTCTATACTGGATTTTCTATAAGAAGGGAAAAGCTGGTATAAGACTTGAACAATATCCAGGAGTCTTTAGGTATGAGGGTTATTCATAAATGTGTGTTTTAGAAATCAGAAGTTTCATTGGGAGGAGAGGCCCCTTGGTCATGCAGACTTTATATGCCCCAGTACAGGGGAATGCCAGGGCCAAGATGTGGGAGTGGGTGTGTAGGGGAGCAGGGCCAGGAGGGGGGAGGGTATAGGGAACTTTCTGGATAACACTTGAAATGTAAATGAAGAAAATATCTAATAAAAGTTGGAAAAAAAAGACAGAGAAAAAAAAAAAGAAATCAGAAGTTTCCCAAGCCCACCCTAGGAGATTCAGCTCCAAAAACCACATTATGAACTGCAGCAGCCAAATGTGACACATTTTTAATATCACTATGAGATTCATATTTTCCTTAAATGACATGAGTATCCTTTAAAGGAGCCCCCACCCCAATAAACATCTGTTGATCTCTTCCTGTCTCTTTGTCTCTAACTCTCTCTTATGTCCCTACTCCTAGAGGGCCTTTTGCTCCTCTGTCTCAAATAAATCTTTTATGTGAGATCTGTTGCCTGGTGTGATCTCTCCTAAAGCATCCTTGACTCCAAATCACCAAGGTACTCTGCTGCTAAATCCTAACAATGTGGCCTTGGATCAATTATCTGTAGAAAAATTATTTTATGAGTGTGTGAAAGTTTAAAAAAAAAAGTAGATGGAATGGGGTTTGGCTGGAATTAGGGTTAATTCATTCAGAAGGCAGACTACCAGGCAACTTGCATGTGTCTCTAGGGATTAGTTAGTTATGAGATGCAGTCTTACCCTGGCCAGGAAGAACATCTCCACAGTATTTCAAATCAAAGAATAAATTACAATTAAAATAGGGTTGGTAGTATAGCATCATTCTTATAAAAATATTGCTTATTTTTTCATTGCCCATCCTCAACCTATAGATCAAGTACCATAATAAATCTTCAGGGGATTCCAGATATCATGTTTATATTTCATCTGATAGAAGCACAGTATCTTCCTTTAAGAAAATCCCTGACACCATCTCACAACCCATTTTCCTTATAGTATATTGGTGATCACTAGATGAATAGTTGTGATAGGACAAGAGACTTGATCTGGAGAGTTGGGGCTGTGAACTCAGGCATAGAAATCAAAGTATAGCCTGAGCAAAAACATTCAAAACATTAATAACAGGGGTAGTCACACACTATACCTGCCAGTGTCTTTGCATTTGCCCAAATAAGAGGCTGTTATCATCGCAGCAATGTTGAGGAAGAGTAAGAAGGAATAAAAGAGAAGGAAGGAAATGTAGTAGTAAGCACATGTTGTTCTTTACCAAAAGAAAGTTGGAAAGGGAAAAGAGGAACCTAGTATACAGACAGGATTAAGTGACTTTTTTTTTTTAAAACAAGGTCTCTTGTAGCCTTGAACTCATCAGGTTACTGAAGGAAGATTACCTTGAACATCTGATGCTTTAACTGATACCTCCTTAGTGCTAGGACTTCAACTACATATTAACAAACACATGTTTCTGTGGTACTGGGGTTACCAACACAAGCTCCTTAAATTTAAGGTAGGTGCTCTTCCAAGTGAACTACATCCAAGCCCAAAAGGATTTTTATTGTAAATGTTAAGTTGATAAAAAGATATATACTTAATGTACCCAGAACAGCTGATATATTTAGAGCTGATTTTTCATGAAAGCAAAGATGTTCAAATAGTAATTGGATGTAGTTCATTTTTTTAAGCTTTCATCTTCATCTATTTAGATGCATTTATTCATTTTGTCAATCATTATTTTTAATTACATTTTTCATAAATATATTCTTATCACATTTTCCCTTTGCCAAACTTCTCCTAGATCCTCTCCATGTTTATACCCATTCCACTCCCCATCACATCTTTCTCTCTTTCTCTTTAAAAATAAATACAAATATGACTAAAGGAAAATAATAAAACAGTACACACACACAGCAAAATCGGAAACAAAATATAGATGCAAAAGACCAATAGGACAAAAAAAAAAAAAAAAAAAAAAAAAAAAAAAAAAAAAAAAAAAAAAAAAAAAAAAAAAAAAAAAAAAAAAAAAAAAAAAAAAAAAAAAAAAAAAAAAAAAAAAAAAAAAAAAAAAAAAAAAAAAAAAAAAAAAAAAAAAAAAAAAAAAAAAAAAAAAAAAAAAAAAAACCTTAACAAAACAGTATGAAGCAAAGAGCCTACAAAAATATCATTGATTTTATTTTGCATTAGATAACTATTCCTGGGAGTAAGGCCTGCCTTGAAGTGTGATTAATGTATACAGTGAGATTTTTCATAAAATACTGATTTTTCCTTTACAAAGGGTATCAATTGCACATGGCTTCTTGTTTAGTGATGAGAACTTCCCACTCTCAGTTCTTGGACCCTGTCTGGCCTGAACCTATGTAGGATTTGTGTGAGCTGCCACAGTTTCTGTTAGTTCCTATAAGTATCAGTCCTGTTGTGTGAGTCTGGAAAATACTGTTTTGAATGTGTGTCTCATGGAAATCTTTAACATATCAACTTGAGGTAAGCCAACAGTGAGAAAAATACTTGCTTCCTTGTTCTGACATTTATCTAGTAAATGTGAAGGGAAGAAAATGCATTTGGTGTGAAATGATTAAGATACAAATAATTAAGACTTGCTGTTTCTATATACAAAACTGACCACAGGATTGACATCCACAGCAAAGGCCAGTTCAGAGCATTAGGTCAGATAAACAACTGTACTGGCTGGTTTTATGTGTCAACTTGACAGAGTCTGGAGTTATCACAGAAAAAGGATCTTCAGTTGGGGAAGTGCCACCATAAGATCCAGCTGTGGGGCATTTTCTCAATTAGTGATCAAGGGGAAAGGGCCCCTTGTGGGTGGGACCATCTCTGGGCTGGTAGTCTTGGGTTCAATAAGAGAGCAGGCTGAGCAAGCCAGTGGAGGCAAGACAGTAAGTAATGTCCTTCTATGGCTTCTGCATCAGCTCCTGTTTTCTGACCTGCTTGAGTTCTAGTCCTGACTTCCTTGGTGATTAACATCAGTATGGAAGTGTAAGCCAAATAAACCCTTTCCTCCACAACTTGCTTCTTGGTCATGATGTTTATGCAGGAATAGAAACCCTGACTAAGAAAACAACCAACTTTGGTTTTTTGTACAACTTACGGAACTGGATTTACAAATAACAATGTAGGAAATTTTTGTTTCTTCTTGCTGTTATGTTTTCAAAGAAGAAATGGTTAACATGAGGCTTTGTTTAAATGAGGTAGAGAAGTTAGTGGGACATGTTATAGTTGAGAATGTAAGGAGCACCTCTAAACAAAAAAGGTTGAGTAATAGCCTCATTGGATTTCTTTTATAATACACCTGTCAGACTGTGTGATATGGAAAGAACTTAGAGGCCATTCAGAGACTTAAATATTAATGTTACTTGTACGCTTATGGACAACCAAATTATTGTGATTCAAGAACAATTTAAAGAGAAAAAAGCCTCATCATTTTTTCCTAATCTTTGACAGTGACCTTGTTATGCCATTGATATTGTCAGGATTCCTCCACTTGACATCTAATAAATCTGATTCTAAATTGGTTTGTAGTCGAATTTTGAAAAGGATCAATAGACTCATTTGTACTGATTCTCACTCTGCAGCCAAAAACGTGCCTGTACATGCAAAGAACTAGATTAGCAGATTTGAATCATAACCTCTTGACTGTCTCAGAAAAGCAGTATACCTAGAATGCTGTATAACATTTGAAGAATTAAATTAGAGGCACTACTGCCTGGACATGATTCTTTGATCTGCACCTAATATACAGCAACAAGTAAATGGTTCTCATTTCTCCTGCCATTAATAAATATCCTTGTCTTGTATAAACACAAAAAATCCTCAAGCACCATAATATTCAATACAATAATAATTATAATAGAACTTAATGCAATGGTACTTTTGTAGTCATAACTTTAAGTAAGGAGGGAGTATACCAAGGAGGTGGGGGTATCTTGTTTAATTAAGCTGAAGAATTTTAGAGAAACTGATTAGAAAATGTCAAGAATATGGAACCCAGTATGTCTTTGTTTGCTACTTATATATCATTATCATTGAGTTTACTTCAAAGGGCATTGACAGAATATACTTTTTACCATGGACTGTTTGTGGTAGATATAAAAGTCTGCACAAGGCAGTACATTTTTATTCTCTCAAGTAATGTCTAATTTAGTGTAGCATAACAGAAATCCAGAACTGGTCAAAATCCAGAGAATAACTAACCATGGTGTGTACAGCCCCAAGTGTTAGATCTACAACTTAGGTTCAGGGAATATGGAAGATAAGAAGGTAGAAAGATTGTTAAGACCCAGAAAGGGAAGATGTCTGCTGTAATATAGTATTTTCTGTATATGACAGGAAAGCCACATCCAGGAAACAAACTCAAACAAGACCTGAAAAATGATACTGTCAATCGTCATGTCAGCATAGATGAGGGAAATCTTATAAGGTCACAGCCCTAGATGGAACTACAGAATATTGATACTTTCTCAGAAATGAAAAACTAGTTTTCTCAAGGTGCAAGCCCTCTGACAGGTTGTTAAATTTCAATTTCTAGAGGTTAGACCTAAATGTACATATAGCAACACTAGATGAAATAGACAGAGTGTATTTAAGCGTTTATTAAATAATAAATGATCATGAGTTTGAGGAATAAGTGAGACACAGGAGGTACTGGAGGAGGAAACAATGGGAGCCATATAGAGCCATATATGGTGCTTATATATAAAATTCTCAAAATATTTAAAAATAAATTAAAGAAGAGAACAGCATAAGTTGGAACAAATAATGAAGTTCAGTGAACGCTCCAATGTTCTTTAGGGCTTTGCCAGAAAGGTAGCAAAGGTGTTCAATGTGGGTAAGGTAGAAGTGATAGGTTTCTAATGTGGGAAAAGATAAGAATATAACAATAAATAAAAGGGATGCAAAGTGAAGAAAACTTTATCACTGAGAAGTGTGCCAGCATCAGTGAAGTCGAATGGAGAAGAGACAGAATAAGATTGAAGTCAATATGTAGAAACTGTTAAAGGCAAAGGCCATAAGCATGAGTTTAATGGCCAGTATAACATAAATGTCAGTGTGTTATGCAGGGTATAAGAGCAACATGAGTAAATGATGGGATAAATTAATAGCAGCTTCTAAGTTCCTGAATAGAGTTTATACCACATAAGGACTCAAGTGACTGTATTTCCCCCACACCCCTGAGGAAGAGAGGTCCTAATTCGCTTCACATTTACTTATAGAGCAAGTGGTTAGAGAGCATGAAGTAAGTCCTGTAAAATGAGTAAAGGGTTTCAAACTAGAAATTTAAGAAGTGTTTCATTGAATATTTATCAAGTATGTAAGTAATGTTTGCATATTACTACATACTATAAAATTCAATAATTTATCTCCATTCTATATTTCTTAGAATGGTTCTTGAATGTGTGTTGTGGCAAAATGATGAGAGAATATATCTATGGAAATAATAATGTAGGAGAAGCAGTGGAGTTTACCTGTAAATGCCTCGAGAAGAGAACTCTTGTCATCTTAGACGTGGGATGATCTAAACAGGATCTTAAATTCAGGGTGCATAATTTAATTTGTTACACCATATAGTTAGAAACTAAACACTATTTTCTTTCCAATAAGTGCTTTTGTTTTTGCATGTAGACACAGGCTGCTTGGGCTGTATCCTTCAATAAATATTGTCAAAGAATATGATATTAGTTTTGAAGAGGAAAATAATTTTGAAATGAGTAAAAAGTAGTAGTCATTAGTGCTCTGTGCAAGTGCAGTCAATCACTCAGATTGCAGAAAGCATGTGTTTTTAGTGGTTTCTTCAGGGCATCTTCAAATAAATAATTCATTTTAGTGCTCTGTGTGGTTGAGATTCTGCATGGCATTTTCCTGCAATTTTTGAGCTTCCTTATTTCTTGAACCTTGTCTCTGAAAAAACCAACTTTAAACTTGTTAAGATTATTTGATGCCATATTTTAAAGGTATAATGAAAAGGAATTCATTCAGAAACACTGCAATGGGTTTGCATTGAGCTTTGAATATTATAATAACTGGGAAATTATATCGAAGCACAGAGCAGAAATTTTTGTGTGAAAAATGACCAAGGAGTAACAGGTATGGGGTGGGTTTGAGGTTATGGCTAAACCAATTGAATAAGCTTCTTTCTGACCACATATTACTAGGAAATGGTAGAAGATGAATATTGAACCTGCTATTGTTAGCAATGTAAAAGTAACTTTTATTTGCTTTATGTAATTGTTGTCTTGGAGGCTTGGTGCTGAAAAAGCTCACCCTATCTAGACCTCTGGCTGGCTGGTTCAATTCAATTGTTCTGACTTAAAATGCTCTCCATACTGACTGATTCAAATTGGCTTCTCTTGGCTTCTGACTGAATTGCTGTTTGGCTTCAAACTAACTGTTACAGTCATCCTAATCTTGCTCCTCATTCTCTGGCTTGTTCTATATTCATCTGTGTCTAACTTGTTCTCTCATCAACCTGTCTCTGCAAAACTATCCCAGTAATACTGCCTCCTCTCTTTCTCTCTCTCTCTCTCTCTCTCTCTCTCTCTCTCTCTCTCTCTCTCTCTCTCTCTCTCTCTCTCTCTCTCTCTCTCTCTCTCTTTCTCTCTCTCTCTTTGTATTGCTCTCTTATGTAGCCTCCTTTCTCTTAAGCGTTCTCCAGAAAGTTGAGCATATCCTGTCTCTGAGTTATTTCCTCTGATTAACTACTTTGTCTACTCCTCAATTAGAAGTCACTTTTAAACATGGCTGCTTCCTTTTACAAATGAACCTTACATATATTGTTTGGGATTAAAGGTGTGTACTAATGGCATGTCTGTATTCCAGCTGTATCACATTGACCTAAAAGATTCAAATCCTTGGAGAGCAGTTGGATTAAAATACCTCTCCAAGACAATATGTCTGGAGAGAAGGTGACTTCCTATTAAACTGCATTAGCCATGTTCTAGAAAAAGTAGATTTTATAAGGAAGTGCACAGATGGGACTAGAAGGTTCGAGAGTCTGACAAAGATTTAGATAAGAAAAGGATTGTTGCTTAGTGTATGAGTTGTGAATTTGGGGCTTTGAAAAACAGACCATATAGGAGAGTGTGAAATTAAAATTGTCATGTTATGATGAACTTTATCTGTAGGTTTATTTCTTTAAAAGTGTTAGAAAATAGGTGGAAAATAGGAGGTAATTCCAACTATCCATGTCCCACACTGTAGCAGATGAATGGTAGAGATTCAGAACCAGGTGCTCTCAGGACATATGCATCTTCCTGGGGTTGGTAGCAAAGGAGCTTGCAGACAGAAGGACATCATTAGGTGTTCATGTAATCTCCCTTTTAATTAAGTGGTACATGAAGGCGAGAGGATGTGTGTGGGAGAGGAAATAATTCAGATGCCAGGATCCAGAATAGGAAACATTCAAATTCTAAACTCTAGGGAAGATAAAAATACATTAATGCACAAATGTTGATTCTATTCTTGATACTATAATTTTAATTCAATTTACAAGAGCTGAAGAGTGTTTTTCATTTCTGTAATCTTAGCTCAGAGTGGTATTTCTGCTTGGCTTTTAAAAACTTCCCTTAAGTCATGATTTAATGTGATGACTATATTAAGAAATAAAAGTGAGCTGGTGGATGAAGTCTGAATGGGACACACTGTGCTCACCAGTGTTGTAAATTCTGTGATCCAAACCCAGGACCATATGGCTTAAAACTCAGTAAGGCAAGTGATGAGGCAAAATATCCCTCCATCCATAAGCTACCCCAAATTACAGGACAGATTCCCTATCCCCCCTTGAAAAGAATGTATTTCTGATTTCTCTTATGAAATGGTTGAGAAAGCAGGGCTTTTTTTTGGTGACTTTAGTTTCCATCCTGTTTTTGCTCATCTCTACCTGCTTTGTTAAGGAAGCACACCCACTCAGTACTGTAGCAACAGGGACATGCACTTTTTTATTGCTGCTTCCACAAAAAAATGCTTGCTGGAGTCAGAACAAGTCTTTTACCATAAATATAACAAAAATGTTCTTATTTTCAATGAATCATTTTAACATCTATTTTCATATAATTAAACAAAAGTATTTTGGAGCTGGCTCAGTGGTTAAGAGCACTCTCTGCTCTTCCAGAGAACCAGGTTATGATTCCAAGTATGCATGTGGTGACTGACATCGATTTATGATAGGGTTACAGGAGATTTGATGGTCTGTTCTGGTCTCTCTAGTCACCAGACACTCACTTGTTATACACATATACATGCAGGTGAAACACATATACACATAACATAAAAATAAGTAAGTCCTTTAAAAATAACTTTAAAATCAAAACAAAATAAAATCTTCCTATCCTTTCTCTCTCACCCTGGATAAAACTTGCATATGATGAGAAATTCCAATTAAACTCAGTGGGCAACATACCAAAGGAAGACCTGGAAGTAGAGGGGACTTTCTGAGAGGAGGTACAGGAAGAGAAGGTCAGGTAAGAGAGGGAACTGGGGTAAAGATGAGAATAATTAATTGTATAAAATTTATTGTATGAACATGACAAACATTAAAATCATTTAAAATTAATATTAAAATTTTGAAATATTTTTAAATAAAGAACTTGTTTTGTGATGTTCAAAGGGTATAATGAGCAAAAAATTATTTTTTTGAGAGAATGTACTCAATGTTTTAATATATACTTGTATGAGAACATTCTTTTGTAATACAGTATAGCATGTTGAAAATTTTGACTATGAAACTTTTTATTAGATATTTTCTTCATGTAACTTTCACACATTATCCCGAAAGTCCCCTAAACCCTCCCTCATCCCCCGCCCTGCTCCCCTACCCACCCATTCCCACATATTAGCCCAGTTCCCCTGTACTGGGGCATATACAGCAACAGACAGGTAGATCAATGGAATAGGATCGAAGACCCAGAAATGAACCCACATACCTATGGTCTTTGACAAGGGAGCTAAGACTATCCAGTGGAAAAAAGACAGCATTTTCAACAAATGCTGTTGGCACAACTGGTAGTTATCATGTAGAAGACTGGGAATTGATCCATTCTTATCTCCTTGTACTAAGGTCAAGTCTAAGTGGTTTAAGGATCTCCACATAAAACCAGAGACACTGAAACTTATAGAGGAGAAAGTGGGGAAAAGCCTTGAAGATATGGGCACAGGGGAAAAATTCCTGAATAGATCAGCAAAGGCTTGTGCTCTAAGATCAAGAATTGACAAATGGGACCTCATAAAGTTGCAAAGCTTCTGTAAGGCAAAAGACACTGTCAACAAGACAAAAGAGCCACCAACAGATTGGGAAAGGATCTTTACCAATCCTAAATCAGATAGGGGACTGATATCCAATATATATATAAAGAACTCAAGAAGGTGGACACCAGAAAATCAAATATCCCCATTAAAAAATGGGGCACAAAGCTGAAGGGGTCTGCAACCCTAGAAGAGGAACAACAATATGAACTAACCAGAACCCCAAGAACTCGTGTCTCCAGCTCCATGTGTAGCTAAAGATGGCCTAGTTGGCCACCATTGGGGGGAGAGGCCCCTTGGTATTGCACTTCTTGGCCCTGGCATTCCCCTGTATTGGGGTATATAAAGATTGTGAGTGGATGGGCTGGGGAGCAGGGCAGGGGGAGGGGGAGGGAACTTTTGGGATAGCATTTGAAATGTAAATTAAGAAAATATTTAATAAAAAAACGTGGGGCACAGAGTTAAACAAAGAATTCTCAACTGAGGAATACCAAATGGCTGAGAAGCACATGAAAAAATGTTCAACATCCTTAATCATCAGGGAAATGCAAATCAAAACAACCCTCAGATTCCACCTCACACCAGTAAGAATGGCTAAGATGAAAAATTCAGATGACAGCAGATGCTGTCGTGGATGTGGAGAAAGGGGAACACTCCTCCATTGTTGGTGGGACTGCAAGCTTGTTCAACCACTCTGGAAATCAGTCTGGTGGTTTCTCAGAAAATTGGACATAGTACTACCGGAAGATCCTGCAATACCTCTCCTGGGCATATATCCAGAAGATGTTCCATGTGGTAATAAAAAATTATTTTTAATGTAAAATTATTCTTTCATGGTTAAGCATAACCAAAAGAAACTAGTATTTATTAGGTGTAATTAAGAAGATCCCTTTGCCAGGAAGTGGTGGCACACTCTTTTAATCTCAGCACTTGGGAGGCAGAGGCAGGCGGATTTCTGAGGTTGAGGCCAGCCTGGTCTACAGAGTGATTTCCAGGACAGCCAAAACTAGACAGAGAAACCCTGTCTTGAAAAAGCAAAAGCAAAACAAAAAGTAAAGAAGATACCTTATGAGGAGTATGTAACAGTGTTACAGGCAGTTATTGCTTATGGGTGTTTGCTCTATGAACTTTACCACTTTTCTTTATATTTATTTATGAGCAGAGATTTAAAAAATGCCCAACAACATTAGCATGACCTGAACTGATATTTGGATATTGGAAACAGTGTGCTTCCCCCTTCTTTCTTTTCTCTCTCTCCTCTCTCTTCTCTTTGTCTCTATCTCTCTGCCTCTCTGTCTCTCTGTCTCTCTCTCTTTCTCAGACTCCCCCCCCACACACACACACTCATAAACTTTTCTTTCTTCAGGGTCTTTACTTGACAGTTTCCTTTTGTATATTTACCTATAAAACTTTTCCCCCTTAATATCTCATTCTTATTGGTTCTTAACTATTGTTTCTTCTTGAAATTTCTAAATTCAAACTCTTTTTAATTGTCTTAGATTGGTCCTCTTATTTTTTTGTATTTTACTTCATTACTTATCTAGTCATAACAGCTATTCCCCCCTTTTCCATAACCCTCTCTCATTTTCTAGTTTAAATAGAAAGAAAAAAAATATTTTTTCCACAAGGTTATTAGTAGACTCCCATGCTGTAGTGTATGGAGGCTCCCCTTCTCTAAGTTATAGCATCTCACCAGCCCTACATAATGTGCCTCCCCATGACCAGACCACTTTGCTTCCTCCATTGGGAAAAAAAAAAAAAGTATCAAAACTGTCTTAGAGTTTCTAGTGCTGCAACAGAACATTATGACCAAAAGGCAAATTGTGGGGGAAAGGGTTTATTCAGCTTACACTTTCACATTTCTGTTTATCACCAAGGGAAGTCAGGACAGGAACTCACACAAAACAGAAACCTGGAAGCAGGAGCTGATGCAAAGGCCATGAAGGAGAGGTGTTTTCTGGCTTGCTTCACCTGGCTTGCTCAGCCTACTTTCTTATAGAACCTAAGACTACTGTCCCAAGATGGCATCACCCACAGTGGGACAATTGTTTAGAATAACAGTTGAGAAAACATTTGTAGAAATCAGACTTATTAGGAGTGATGGACCTATTCATCATTTTGGTTGTGGTAATGAGTCTGCATAATGTATCAACTTGTCATTTGCAAACTGTCATTTAGAATATCTTTTTGTTTTCTTTTCCATTCTCAGCATTATAAATCTTAAAGAAAAGCCATATATATAAATAACTAAGAAGTTAACTGCTAGAGTTAGGCATACTATCAAGAAAGGTACAGGAGGAACACTGGTCACAATAATTACTAATTAGTTATCTTTTTCACATTTGTACAGCCAAAACATGTGTAACCTTCAAATAAGATAAGATTTTATGTCAGATAGTGGACTAATCATAATATCATACCCATCTGTCTGTGGACAAAATATATTCCTTCAAAATGTTCTATATAAGCATTTTATTTGTAGTTGTCAGCATAAGAGCCTTTTGTGCAAGGCCTTTAGGATTTGCTCTCTTCTGATCAGCTGGCACTTGTTAATAATATTCTCATATCACCCACCATTTTCTTCCCTACCAAAGTTCTTGGAACAGACTAAGAGTTTATCTAGTAATCGTAACAGTTTATTTTGGGCGGGGGGGGGGGATGTATGTGCATTAAAATCTAGTAGATTATATAAATCAAATAGGAAAGATACATTAAGATACCTTTACCTATATCAAGTAGTTAATAGTAAGTAAATCTTATTTCCTTTCAGAAAACCATGAAAATTAGCCCCAAAGTAAGTGAACTAAGGATTTGAATAGATCACTTCCTAAAAATAAAATGTAACCAAATTTTGTAAAAATACTCAAGTTACCCCGTGATTAAAGAAATGCAAAATCATATCTCAAGGCGCAATCTCATTTTTTGTCTGAATAAGACTAGAACCTTGATGATGTCAAGAAACACATACATGTTCCATATGGAATCCCATGATATGGAGAAAATTACTACTATAAGTTAAAATTTTATATGCACGTATTGATTTATAAATATGGCAAATTATACATTTGAAAGTGATCCTGACTTGGCAAATGAACCATAATAAATTATATCCTTAAGACTAAGCATATCCAAGAAAGATAGGGTGAAAATGCTTACAGGCAAAGATGAAAAGGGTACAGAGAACCGGTATGCTGGTTGATGATGGGGCTGACTGGAGGACTGTCATGGAACCCTAACTGGGTCTGTGTTCTGAGAAAGAAGAAGATGAGGTAAGAAATTTCATAAAATGGGGTCTTTGTTGATCTACAAAGTTAGTGGATAGAAAAATGACATGCAACTGCAGACAAGGGAAACTGAGGATCTTATCCTGGGCTTTAGTGAAATCAAAACAGTAAAATTCTACTTTAAGAGACTGCTTGGTCAAGTCTCCAATCCTTACTTGGTAATATGGGAAACCCCAGTTTGAAAATTTGTTTTAAAGAACCCCCTGGCTGATATTATCTTTGGATGCTTTGATGTCAGAAGATAAATCTCCACTTGGACCAGAGTCACAAAATTCCCATGTTAAGACCCTAGAGAATGATCATATAATCTGAAATGTGTGTCACTTGGTAGAAATGAGAAAGGATAGAATTAGATTCCTAAGGGTACCAGACATAAGAATTCCTAGTGAATAATGATGTGCAATATTTTGTTCAGTATGTTTGAAGATAGAACAGAGAAAATGAAAACTAATACAAAATGCAGAGTTTCTGGTTATGATGAATACAGATGTAGTAAATACTGAATTACTTCATATAGCAAGATTAAAGAGTCTTTAGCACATATTTATAATCAATTATACAAATATGAAATAGAAAATAAGGAATGCACAATGTGAAGATTATATAATATGGACTTTAGAATTAAAAGTATGGATGTACTTCTCATCATTCTAATTTACCCTAGAAATACAAAACAACACTGAGATTCCATTTCATTAGAGTAACTATCAGCAAAACAGCAGTGACTACATGCTAGTGAGAATGAGAGGAGAAAAGGTCCTTATGGGCTACTGGCTCCTGTGACTACAAGAGAAGTCAATGTAGAAGTTCTTCAAACTAAAACTAGGTATGTGATCCTGCTATATCATTCCTGTGAATATAACCAAAGAAGTTTAATTCAGTTGACTAAAGTGATACCTATTTATCCATGTTGATTGTGGCTCTATTTACAACAGTGAAAATAATCATTGATGCTTAGAATGGACAGGTCTAAACTTTTATCAATTGAGGTACTCAAGATTGTCTTCCCTTTCTTTTCTCTGTTGCTCACCTACTCCCTGACTTTGCATGGCAATTTTAATTTACAACACATGTTAATATATGAACATACTGAAATTTTAGATATTAGCTTTACCATAAAGATAAATTGATAGAAGGAAAAATTAAAAAAAAAAAAAACCAACTGCTCTTCTGTTTTTCTCCTGATATGGAGACTGTGTTATACAAACCAATCCCCCCCTTTAACACTGAACAACCACTACCCTAACCTAGTACTGAAGACTGAGGATTCAACTGTTAATAGCTAACTGTCATTTAATAGTTGAAAAAAAGTAACAGAAACTCTTTATGCTGAAACCTTAACTCCCATCTCAGCTGATTATGAGGGTCACTGAGTTCTTCATATATATAAACTTTTCACTGTTGAACTCAAGTAGTCCAAAAGGAATAATCATTCCTACTTCAGGACTTCACTTAAAGCTTCCTCTACCTTGCACTGCCCTTTCCTCATTTCTGTAGCCGATATAGTTTTCAGTGCTTGCATCCCCCATAGTTTATGAAAAAAAAAATACTAAGTCATGTCTAAGTACAATGCTGCTGCAGGGAGTTCATGGCACTCATCGTCGGACCTGCTGCTTTCTTTTGCTGGCCACTAACAGCAGTGCCTCAACAAGCCACTTATGTTCAGAGAGAGATCCTGTAGTCTTTCAGAACTTGAATTTAACATCACTTACCTACAGTTCATCAATTACCCACAGGGAGAATTGAACTATGAAGAGCAGTGGCCATCTTTGGAGAAATATGACAGATAAGGGCTTCTGGGGTAATGATGAGACTCTATTGATCTCAACTGCATTCTTAGGGGAGCAGGAAGAAAAAGGCACAATAATTAATGTCTAGACTGGTCCAGATTAGGTAATAGAACAGTATGGATCTAAAATATGACAATTCATTCCTTAGAGACATTTTGATAAAATGAGGCTACTAACTTTATGTTAGAAAATATGCTTTGATATTCTTCCTCATTTTGCCTCTTGGTGCATTTTCCAGAAATTGGGACTAGCATGTACTTGTTTCATCTTGAACACTAACTTAATATCCTGTATCTGTTTGCTTTCATATCACCCTTTTGTGTAATTATTTCAAAATAGAGCTCACTAGACAACTTCAAGCTATAATTCCCAATGAGCAAAAGTACATTTTTTATTAATCACTTTTTAAATAGTTTAATGGGAAAGCTTTATGCTGTCTTCCCTTAGGAGGACAGGACAATGGATTTATATCAAGAATTATCCTTATGCTTGAACTTGGAGTTTTATGTGAGGATTGTAAGACTTGTTGCAGCTGTTCTAAGGAGAAACTCTTTTACAAATCACCATGCAAACAATAAACATATAGGAATCAAGTCAGCATCCAAGAAAGGACAGTGTGGGACTGTGATAGGCAGCCTATTTTGGTTGAATGGGGCTTGCTCCCATGACTCAATAGAGAAATCTGCAAGGGACAGAAAGGCAAGCCACAGATCAGGTGCCTGTCCATAATTCTGTGGCTATCAGTCACCCAATGTCCCAAGCTTCTGGCATTCTGGTTAGACTCCAACCCCTCAGTTACCTGACTTTAGCCAGGTATGCTTCTCCCCACAGTTACCTGACAACAGCAAGATAGCCCAGCCCACTATAAGAGGGGGCTGCTTGGCCCCTCCTCGCTCTCTTTAAGCCCTCACCTTTCTTACTCTCTAGCCCTCCTTCTTTCTTTCCCTTCCCCCCTTTCTCCACGTGGCCATGGCCGGCCTCCCTCTCTTTTACCTTCTCTCTTTCTCCCTGTCTTTCTACAATAAAGCTCTAAAACCATAGACTGTCTCTGATCATCAGGCCCACTGTACGTGAATGATGGGATGGGCTTTCTTCTAATGAGCCACTTCTAACCGCCTGACAGAAGGCCATCCAGTGCTCCAGCCATGGACCTGATCAAGGACTCTTGCCCACATGGGAACCATCTAGTGCCCCATCTCCCCCTGCCATCTCCTCCCTTCAGTCCCTCTGAGCTGATGAGCTCCCCTGGGGCCACCATTCTGTTCTCAGTTCCTCTGCTGTATCCAGGGTGGGATGCAGGAGGCTGGGAACTTGTTACCTAGTGCTGCCCCTTGTCCACCACCCACCGAATGGAGTCAGTGGCTTCACACACAGCCAGCATCTGCCCGCCCAGAGCACTGGAACTCTGGTGGGATGTGGGTTTTTTTCCCTCTCCCCTCTTTCCCCCATACCCATAGCCCTGCAGGACAGCACTGCATTCCCAGCCTCTTTAGATACAACCATATCTCTGTAATTTGAGAACAAATTTGTTGTGTCAAAGGAACACTTATTGACTTATTTTTCTCTGAATTTTCTTTAGTGAATAAAGACAATTCACTTATTGAATCTGGATGAGAATATTTGAGAATAGAGCAATTTGGCAGCTGGAAATGTAGAGAATACAGTGCCCATATCCACTTAAGTATGCATATATAGGTATAGAAATCTTTATGTGAGCTCTCTATTGCCTATAATCTACTATGAAACTGTGTGCCCCATCTCAGAGAATTAGCAATCATGGTGTTCTGGAATTTTAATGTTATGGTACTTTTGTTTGTAGGTTTGCCTTTTAAATGTAGAAACATAAAACCATCAGAGTTAATTAAAGTTACTGTAAAATGGCCTACTGCCTTAGTTTGTAGAAACACACTTATAGTGATCAATGCCTGCTAAGATCATGAAAAATAATTCTGAACCCATCCTCTTTCAACTGAAATAGGAATTTTTAAAAAGAAAACTCACATGTACACTAGTATGCATATTATACAAGAGCCTGTCTGTATATGGGTTTCTGAAGGTCATTTATAGAAAGCTAGAATTACCAACCAGACCCCCACCCCAAAGCACCCAGGGACTAAGCCACCAACCAAAGAGTACACATAGAGGGACCCATGGCTCCAGATGTATATGTAGAAGAGGATGGCCTTATCAGGCATTGATAGGAGCGGAGGGCCTTGGTCCTGTGTAGGCTCGATGTCCCAGAGTAGGGGAATACTAGGGAGGTGAGGCAGACACACATGGGTGGATAGGTGGGTGAGCTTCCTCATAGTAGCAGTGGGGAGGAGGGGGCATGCGATGGGCGTTTGTCGAAGGAAAACCAGGAAGGGGGATAACATTTGAAAGGTAAATAAAATGTAAATAAATAATAAATAAATAATAAAAAAGAAAGCTCTATCAGATCAAAAATTCAGGGGACAGAAGATGCTGGCGAGGATGTGGAGAAAGAGGAACACTTCTCCATTGCTGGTGGGAATGCAAGCTTATACAACG